>AP025068.1:4448770-4577630 GCA_036186865.1 Eustoma russellianum | reverse complement strand
TATTATCCAGAGCTTTAGTGAAAATGTCAGCCAACTGCAACTGAGTACGCACTGGCATCAATTTGATCGTCCCATCCAAAACTTTATCCCTCACTATATGACAGTCAATTTCAATATGCTTAGTTCGTTCATGAAATACAGGATTTTCAGCAATGTGTAATGTGCTTTTGCTATCACAAAACAATTCCACTGGTTCCTGCTCACCTAGTCCCATATCTTTACCCAAATACAAAAGCCATTGCACTTCACAAACTACAAGTGCCATTGCCCTATACTCCGCTTCCGCAGAAGATCTTGACACTGTCGTTTGCTTCTTAGCTTTCCATGAAACCAATGCGCCTCCCAAGAACATACAGTACCTAGTAATCGATCTTCTGGTTTCTTGGCACCCAGCCTAATCAGAATCAACGAATCCTTTCAGTTTCATATCACCATCATTAGGAAACAAAAGTCCCTGCCCAATTGTCCCCATCAAGTACCTTAAGAGTCTATGCCCAATTCTCAAGAGATTTTCTGTAGGATAATCAAGAAATTGACTCAATTGTTGAACTGTGTAAGATATGTCTGGTCTGGTGATTGTCAAATAAATCAGCTTGCCCACCAGTTTTCTGTAGTGTGTGATGTCTCTTAATAACTCTGAGTTATTGTGCATGAGTTTCACATGACTTTCCATTGGGCTAACTACTGGCTTGCATCATAAGGATCCCATCTCCTCCAGCATTTCCATCGTATACTTTCTCTGATTTATGTACAGTCCATTGCGTGATCTGGCCACCTCTATACCCAAGAAATACTTCAAATTTCCCAGGTTCTTGATTTGAAACTCTGAGTTTAGTCTGACCTTGATCTCCTCTATTGCATCTAAATCTTCACAAGCGACAATCACATCATCTACATATATAGTAATACAAGCAAACTCCTTCTGACCCTCTTAGTAAACAATGTATAATCATTCCTCGACTGCACAAATCCTTGTGAAATCAGAAATTTTGTCAACTTGGAGTTCCATTCCCTGCTAGCCTGTTTCAATCCGTATAAGGATTTCTGTAGTTTACAAACAAGCTGTGGCTTTGGTAATCCGATTCCCTGTGGAGGAGTCATATATATTTCCTCATGAAGATCTCCATGTAAGAATGCGTTGTTTACGTATAATTGATGCACATGCCATCCATGTATAGCCACCATTGCCAGCAACATTCTAACTGTGGCCATCTTTGCAACTGGCAAAAAGTGTCCTGGTAATCCACTCCATATTGTTGGGTATAACCCTTAGCCACAAGCCTTGCTTTATATCTCTCCTTTGATCCATCATCTTTACGTTTTATTTATATAACCACTTGCACCCAATGGGCTTTTTGTCCTGAGGCAATGAAACCAGCTTCCAAGTGTTATTGCCCTCCAATGCTGCTATTCCCTCTCCATGGCCAGTTGCCACTCAGGGTCACCAGAAGCTTCTGCATAAGAATTAGGTTCTGTGTGTGTGCTAATATTCAACGCATAAGTTCTGTACTTAGGTGCTAGAAGCTCAAAAGTGAAGTACTTGTCTAAAGAATGAGATGTGGTATAGGACTTAAGATGGCTTGAGGACTGATGAATCAAGGGCAGTGAGGCTTGATTGCAATAATACTGTTGTAGGTATGATGGTGGCTTTCTGGTACGTTGAGGTCTGGAAAGGTTCAAGGGTATGCTGATGGAATTGATTGGAATGTTAACTGGAGACAAGATCATGTCATATGAAGGCACAGACACAGTATGACTATTGGAATTCTTGGGGTTAACTGGGCTATTGGTTGAGACGTTATGGGAATCTTGGCATTTTCAGATGGAGATTCAGGGCCACTGTTAGGAAAAGGCATATGTCCAGCAAAAGAACGACAGATATCACTGTCACTAGGCTGTGACTCATCAAAGTGTTGAGGTACATGTACAGATGCGGGTGTGGACAGTAGTGGTGGATTGGTGGTATGTTGATGTATAGTTGGAGGTGGAATTATTGTAGTAGGTTCAGGATTAGGATGAGAATATGCCTCCCCAGCTGGATGACCAGATGAGTAGACACTACTAGTACATGGTTAGGAACAGATTGTGGTAGGTAGGTGTGAGGTAAGAAGGACTTTGATCAGATACAAAGGAGGATTGACTGAAGGGAAAAACATGTTCAAGGAATTGAACATCTCTAGTTATGAATACATCCATGGTTTTCAGATCTTGAACAATATACCCCTTTATATCATAAGAAAGGCCCAAGAAAATGCACCTTCTGGCCCTGGGACTAACTTGTCCTTGCTTGGGAGAAGGTTAGTTGCGTAGGTAAGGCATCCAAATATCCTGAGGTTTGAATATATAGGATTTTTTTGGGAAAAGAGGTCAAATGGTGGTATGATGATGATGAAGGATAGGAGATGGTGTGATGTTTATCAAATATGCAGCATGCTACACAGAAAATCCCCAGTATATGATAGGCATATTAGATTGAAACATTAAGGCTCTAGCTACTGATAAAAGATGTTGGTGTTTTCTTTCAATAATTCCATTTTGTTGAGGGGTATATGTGCAACTGGTTTGATGTTGGATGCCTTTTTCTGCAAAGTATGAATCCATTTTGAATTCAGCTCCATTATCTGTTCTAATGGCTTTAATGGATTTGTTAAAATGCACTGATATAAAAGCATAGAAACTCTGAACAATGCTCCTTACTTCAGATTTTGCTTTCAACAGATATGTCCAACAGAATCTAGTATGATCATCTACTATGGTGAGGAAGTATTTCTGATTATACAAAGTTGGGTGCTTATAAGGACCCCATATGTCCATATGAACAAGGTCAAAAGGAAAGAGAGTTACAGAAGTTGAAATTGAGAAAGGCAGTCTTTTCTACTTTGCCAAAGGGCATATACTGCAAGTGCTAACATCATCAAACACTGTCACTTGAGAATCAATTTTATGTATTTCAGACATCCTGGAAGCTGCAGGATGACCAAGTCTTGAGTGCCAGAAAGCAGGAGTGGAAGAAAAGGTTGAACATGTCTGGACAGTGTTGGTAGGGGAGAGATCTTTATCTTGACATGGCTGAAATGCTCCAGATAAATGATAGAGGCCTTGATTCACTCTAGCTAAACCAATCCTCTTCTTGGTCACATACTCCTGGAGAATACATGTGTTTGAATGAAAATGCACATCAATATCACCAGAATATGTTAATTTACTCAATGACAGTAAAATGAACATAAAAGAGGGTACATGTAGAACATCATTGAGTGTGATCTGTGGGCTGAGTTTCACAGTGCTTATGTGGGCAACTGTGGCAGATTGCTTATTAGGAAGTTTGACTGACATAGAGGTTACTGGATGATAGGATTCAAACATTGAGAGAAAAACAGATATGGTCAGCACCCGAGTCAAGAACCCATACAGTTGAAGACTTACACAACACATTACCTTTGTCCTTACCAGAAGCCTTGGTGAACTGAGCATACATCACTACATGATGGTCTCTTGATCCTCCTGTCTCCCATTGATTGCTTCTTGATTTCTCCTTATATTCTTGCAACATACTCAGTAACTGGGTGTACTGATCCTGTGTAAGGCTAGGGCCAGCCTGCTGCATTGTACCACTGACGCTTTCATCATTCATCTGACTCCCATCATACTCATTCTTTCAAATTTTCCAAACTCCAGTTCAGCTGTTTCCTCATTGCTTACACAATTAATCTGATTTCTTGGCTTGTACCCCAGAGGATAACCATATTTCTTGTAACGTCTGTAAACGGTATGGCCAGGCATATTACAGTATGTACAGAGAGGCACCTCGGCATTCCCTTGTCCACTCCATCCATAATCCTTCTTAAAACCTCTGCCAGATGATTTATGCCATCCTGGACCTCCTCCTCCACTACTTCCAGGTCTAGGCGCATAACTGTTGTACTTACTATTGTTGTTCACATTCATAACTAGAGTGGGATGATTAACAAACTGGTTCTGTGTGCCTGAATAGTTCAATTTCCTTTCAAGTTTCACGGCCATGGAGAATGTAGTTTTGAGATTAGGCAAAGGAACAGAGAGCAAAACTTGTGATTTCACAAGTTCGAATTCATCATTGAGCCCCTTAATGAATTTAATGACATAATCATCATGTACAAATTTATTAATCTGACTAGTCACGTTGCAAGTACATCTATTACATGTGCAACTTGGTACAGACCTGAGCACCATAAGCTCTTTCCATACAACCTTTAATTTTGTGTAATACTAAGTCACAGAGGACTCACCTTGCTTTATGGCATAAAACTGTTCTTGTAAATCAGATAGCCTGAATGAATCAGCGTTCCCATACCTATGTTCAAGGTCATTCCAGATGTCAATCACATTATCAAACCACATCACACTCTGTCCAATCGAGGGAATGACAGAGTTCACAATCCATGAAGCCACCATATTATTCGCTTTACTCCATGTTGCATATCTTTGACTTCCTTCTGCAGGCTTAACAACAACACCAGTGATGAAGCCTATTTTGTTCTTCGATTCCAAGTCTCTTCTGAATGTTCTGCTCCATCCGTGATAGTTATTTCCATCCAGTAATGGATGCACCAAGACAAGTGAATGATTGTCACTTGGATGAATATACAATGGATCCTCAGATGGATCCATATTTGTTGCGATAATAGGACTGTTCGAGGTGCTAGGTGATTGCGCATCAGAATTCATGAATGTGCCAAAAGCATCCGCGATTAACACGAATGCTCTGATACCATGTAGAAAATTGAAGATCGCCGATTCTGTAATACTAACACAGCGATTGCAGCCTAGAACAAGGCAGTCACCAAGTACAACAAATTCAAGATTCAACTTGAATTGCAACCAAAATGATGAAACAAAAGAATTACGAATGAGTGATCAAAATAGAGAGATATCAAAAAGAGAGAATTAGAGAAAACTTGGAGCAGAGTTTCCATTCATTTTTATGGTGCAAAACGTCAAACACTCTGGTACATAAAGGAACTGGAAATGCTCAAAAATAACCGCCAGTTACAAATTTACAAGAATGTCCTTTCTCCTCAATTAAGCATCTTATTAACTAAAAGGCATAATAGTGTTTTCACTCTATTTAAACCGTTCCCGCCTCCGCTCCTTCTTCTCCAGCATCTTCTTCTTCGCACCATCATCTTCTACCTACTGCACCCTTCAATATTACTCCTCCAATCCATGAACCTTGCGTGTTCCACTTTGCCTCCTTTAACCGTCAGGGTCATTCTCTTATTGATGAACCTGAATTTCTCTTCTTATCATCAGCTCTGCCATCATCACCATCATATAGCTGCTCAGCCTCAGATTCCTCTATACCTTCAACACCCCCCTCAAGTTCAACTTGCCATATATGTTATATCCTCCTAGCATTCGCATCAGTTGAACAATCCTCTTATTATCCAGAGCTTTAGTGAAAATGTCAGCCAACTGCAACTGAGTACGCACTGGTATCAATTTGATCGTCCCATCCAAAACTTTATCCCTCACTATATGACAGTCAATTTCAATATGCTTAGTTCGTTCATGAAATACAGGATTTTCAGCAATGTGTAATGTGCTTTTGCTATCACAAAACAATTCCACTGGTTCCTGCTCACCTAGTCCCATATCTTTACCCAAATACAAAAGACATTGCACTTCACAAACTACAAGTGCCATTGCCCTATACTCCGCTTCTGCAGAAGATCTTGACACTGTCGTTTGCTTCTTAGCTTTCCATGAAACCAATGCGCCTCCCAAGAACATACAGTACCTAGTAATCGATCTTCTGGTTTCTTGGCACCCAGCCTAATCAGAATCAACGAATCCTTTCAGTTTCATATCACCATCATTAGGAAACAAAAGTCCCTGCCCAATTGTCCCCTACAAGTACCTTAAGAGTCTATGCCCAATTCTCAAGAGATTTTCTGTAGGATAATCAAGAAATTGACTCAATTGTTGAACTGTGTAAGATATGTCTGGTATGGTGATTGTCAAATAAATCAGCTTGCCCACCAATTTTCTGTAGTGTGTGATGTCTCTTAATAACTCTGAGTCATTGTGCATGAGTTTCACATGACTTTCCATTGGGCTATCTGCTGGCTTGCATCCTAAGGATCCCATCTCCTCCAGCATTTCCATCGTATACTTTCTCTGATTTATGTACAGTCCATTGCGTGATCTGGCCACCTCTATACCCAAGAAATACTTCAAATTTCCCAGGTTCTTGATTTGAAACTCTGAGTTTAGTCTGACCTTGATCTCCTCTATTGCATCTAAATCTTCACAAGTGACAATCACATCATCTACATATACTAGTAATACAAGCAAACTCCTTCTGACCCTCTTAGTAAACAATGTATAATCATTCCTCGACTGCACAAATCCTTGTGAAATCAGAAATTTTGTCAACTTGGAGTTCCATTCCCTGCTAGCCTGTTTCAATCCGTATAAGGATTTCTGTAGTTCACAAACAAGCTGTGGCTTTGGTAATCCGATTCCCTGTGGAGGAGTCAATATATTTCCTCATGAAGATCTCCATGTAAGAATGCGTTGTTTACGTCTAATTGATGCACATGCCATCCATGTATAGCCACCATTGCCAGCAACATTCTAACCGTGGCCATCTTTGCAACTGGCGAAAAAGTGTCCTGGTAATCCACTCCATATTGTTGGGTATAACCCTTAGCCACAAGCCTTGCTTTATATCTCTCCTTTGATCCATCATCTTTACGTTTTATTCTATATACCCACTTGCACCCAATGGGCTTTTTGTCCTGAGGCAATGAAACCAGCTTTTAAGTGTTATTGCCCTCCAATGCTGCTATTTCCCTCTCCATGGCCAGGTGCCACTCAGGGTCACCAGAAGCTTCTGCATGAGAATTAGGTTCTGTGTGTGTGCTAATATTCAACGCATAAGTTCTGTACTTAGGTGCTAGAAGCTCAAAAGTGAAGTACTTGTCTAAAGAATGAGATGTGGTATAGGACTTAAGATGGCTTGAGGACTGATGGATCAAGGGCAGTGAGGCTTGATTGCAATAATACTGTTGTAGGTATGATGGTGGCTTTCTGGTACGTTGAGGTCTGGAAAGGTTCAAGGGTATGCTGATGGAATTGATTGGAATGTTAACTGGAGACGAGATCATGTCATATGAAGGCACAGACACAGTATGACTATTGGAATTCTTGGGGTTATCTGGGCTATTGGTTGAGACGTTATGGGGAATCTTGGCATTTTCATATGGAGATTCAGGGCCGCTGTTAGGAAAAGGCATATGTCCAGCAAAAGAACGACAGATATAACTGTCACTAGGCTGTGACTCATCAAAGTGTTGAGGTACATGTACAGATGCGGGTGTGGACAGTAGTGGTGGATTGGTGGTATGTTGATGTATAGTTGGAGGTGGAATTATTGTAGTAGGTTCAGGATTAGGATGAGAATATGCCTCCCCAGCTGGATGACCAGATGTAGACACTACTAGTACATGGTTAGGAACAGATTGTGGTAGGTTGAGGTGTAAAGAAGGACTTTGATCATATACAAAGGAGGATTGACTGAAGGGAAAAACATGTTCAAGGAATTGAACATCTCTAGTTATGAATACATCCATGGTTTTAAGATCTTGAACAATATACCCCTTTATATCATAAGAAAGGCCCAAGAAAACGCACCTTCTGGCCCTGGGACTAAACTTGTCCTTGCTTGGGAGAAGGTTAGTTGCGTAGGTAAGGCATCCAAATATCCTGAGGTTTGAATATATAGGATTTTTTTGGTAAAGGAGGTCAAATGGTGTATGATGATGAAGGATAGGAGATGGTGTGATGTTTATCAAATATGCAACATGCTACACAGAAAATCCCCAGTATATGATAGGCATATTAGATTGAAACATTAAGGCTCTAGCTACTGATAAAAGATGTTGGTGTTTTCTTTCAATAATTCCATTTTGTTGAGGGGTATATGTGCAACTGGTTTGATGTTGGATGCCTTTTTCTGCAAAGTATGAATCCATTTTGAATTCAGCCCCATTATCTGTTCTAATGGCTTTAATGGATTTGTTAAAATGCACTGATATAAAAGCATAGAAACTCTGAACAATGCTCCTTACTTCAGATTTTGCTTTCAACAGATATGTCCAACAGAATCTAATATGATCATCTACTATGGTGAGGAAGTATTTCTGATTATACAAAGTTGGGTGCTTATAAAGACCCCATATGTCCATATGAACAAGGTCAAAAGGAAAGTGAGTTACAGAAGTTGAAATTGAGAAAGGCAGTCTTTTCTATTTTGCCAAAGGGCATATACTGCAAGTGCTAACATCATCAAACACTGTCACTTGAGAATCAATTTTATGTATTTCAGACATCCTGGAAGCTGCAGGATGACCAAGTCTTGAGTGCCAGAAAGCAGGAGTGGAAGAAAAGGTTGAACATGTCTGGACAGTTTTGGTAGGGGAGAGATCTTTATCTTGACATGGCTGAAATGCTCGAGATAAATGATAGAGGCCTTGATTTACTCTAGCTAAACCAATCCTCTTCTTGGTCACATACTCCCTGAGAATACATGTGTTTGAATGAAAATGCACATCAATATCACCAGAATATGTTAATTTACTCAATGACAGTAAAATGAACATAAAAGAGGGTACATGTAGAACATCATTGAGTGTGATCTGTGGGCTGAGTTTCACAGTGCTTATGTGGGCAACTGTGGCAGATTGCTTATTAGGAAGTTTGACTGACATAGAGGTTACTGGATGATAGGATTCAAACATTGAGAGAGAAAAACAGATATGGTCAGCACCCGAGTCAAGAACCCATACAGTTGAAGACTTACACAACACATTACCTTTGTCCTTACCAGAAGCCTTGGTGAACTGAGCATACATCACTACATGATGGTCTCTTGATCCTCCTGTCTCCCATTGATTGCTTCTTGATTTCTCCTTATATTCTTGCAACATACTCAGTAACTGGGTGTACTTATCCTATGTAGGGCTAGGGCCAGCCTGCTGCATTGCACCGCTGATGCTTTCATCATTCATCTGACTCCTATCATACTCATTCTTTTCAAATTTTCCAAACTCCAGTTCAGCTGTTTCCTCATTGCTTACACAATTAATCTGATTTCTTGGCTTGTACCCCAGAGGATAACCATATTTCTTGTAACGCCTGTAAACGGTATGGCCAGGCATATTACAGTATGTACAGAGAGGCACCTCGGCATTCCCTTGTCCACTCCATCCATAATCCTTCTTAAAACCTCTGCCAGATGATTTATGCCATCCTGGACCTCCTCCTCCACTACTTCCAGGTCTAGGCGCATAACTGTTGTACTTACTATTGTTCACATTCATAACTAGAGTGGGATGATTAACAAACTGGTTCTGTGTGCCTGAATAGTTCAATTTCCTTTCAAGTTTCACGGCCATGGAGAATGTAGTTTTGAGATCAGGCAAAGGAACAGAGAGCAAAACTTGTGATTTCACAAGTTCGAATTCATCATTGAGCCCCTTAATGAATTTAATGACATAATCATCATGTACAAATTTATTAATCTGACTAGTCACGTTGCAAGTACATCTATTACATGTGCAACTTGGTACAGACCTGAGCACCATAAGCTCTTCCCATACAACCTTTAATTTTGTGTAATACTAAGTCACAGAGGACTCACCTTGCTTTATGGCATAAAACTGTTCTTGTAAATCAGATAGCCTGAATGAATCAGCGTTCCCATACCTATGTTCAAGGTCATTCCAGATGTCAATCACATTATCAAACCACATCACACTCTGTCCAATCGAGGGAATGACAGAGTTCACAATCCATGAAGCCACCATATTATTCGCTTTACTCCATGTTGCATATCTTTGACTTCCTTCTGCAGGCTTAACAACAACACCAGTGATGAAGCCTATTTTGTTCTTCGATTCCAAGTCTCTTCTGAATGTTCTGCTCCATCCGTGATAGTTATTTCCATCCAGTAATGGATGCACCAAGACAAGTGAATGATTGTCACTTGGATGAATATACAATGGATCCTCAGATGGATCCATATTTGTTGCGATAATAGGACTGTTCGAGGTGCTAGGTGATTGCGCATCAGAATTCATGAATGTGCCAAAAGCATCCGCGATTAACACGAATGCTCTGATACCATGTAGAAAATTGAAGATCGCTGATTCTGTAATACTAACACAGCGATTGCAGCCTAGAACAAGGCAGTCACCAAGTACAACAAATTCAAGATTCAACTTGAATTACAACCAAAATGATGAAACAAAAGAATTACGAATGAGTGATCAAAATAGAGAGATATCAAAAAGAGAGAATCAGAGAAAACTTGGAGCAGAATTTCCATTCATTTTTATGGTGCAAAACGTCAAATACTCTGGTACATAAAGGAACTGGAAATGCTCAAAAATAACCTCCAGTTACAAATTTACAAGAATGTCCTTTCTCCTCAAATAAGCATCTTATTAACTAAAGCGCATAATAGTCTTTTCACTCTATTTAAACCGTTCCCGCCTCAGCTCCTTCTTCTCCAGCATCTTCTTCTTTGCACCATCATCTTCTACCTACTGCACCCTTCAATATTACTCCTCCAATCCATGAACCTTGCGTGTTCCACTTTGCCTCCTTTAACCGTCAGGGTCATTCTCTTATTGATGAACCTGAATTTCTTCTTATCATCAGCTCTGCCATCATCACCATGATATAGCTGCTCAGCCTCAGATTCCTCTATACTTTCAACATATTTCATACATCATGATGATGAGGGCTTTTTTTCTTGGATGAGATATTCTCATCCCTAAACCCCTCAACTCCTTTTTCACCGTCCGACACGTGGCAACAGAAAGGAGTGTGAGGCTAGATGAGGGGATGGGAAGGAAGAGGTGTATGAGGGGTTGTTGCCACGTGGCGGGCGGTGGAGAAGGGGATGAGGGATTTGAGGTGAGAAGATCTCATTCCTTTTTTCTTTGCTTCGTTGGCTCTAACCCCCACAATTTTTCGGAATGACATCGTCTCCCATCTCCATCGTCAATCTCACTTCCTAAGTGTAATCATATAAAACTACTATGTGTGATATACGGAACATATGAAAGACCTCACACATAACACAAAGCAAACCTTCCAATTCGGGTTGCGTTCATATTGCCGAGAGGTGACAGCATAATTAATACTTCATACAACAACAACCATACACCGTAATACCTCAACTAAAACAAAAGTTTTAATTAATACTTCATACGTACTAACCTAAATGCATTAATATCCTTAAATCCTAAATGATTTTCCAACAATCTTACATCTTATATGCATGCCGATTCCTTCAAATCTACCACTATGGCACAAGTATTTTCCATTTACTTTACCATATTTCATATTCAAGTATTTTACTGTAATTTAATTTATCATTCACACACAAATGATATGTGAAAATTAACACACGTTGTAGCGACCCGTCCCGAGCCCTAGTACTCGAAACGACTCACCCGCCGTATTTCGCTAAGGAAGATACAAAGCGTCAAAGTCGAAACAATACACGTCAGCGGAAGTCAAAATTTAAAACCTCAAAATAATCATCATCATAAATATCAAGTCTAGGAAAATCTAAATCCGATACAATGATCAAACGTAGATAAATACTAAATCTCCAAAACTACATAAACCTCGAGTAGCAAAAATAAGTGTCTCTACTAAACCCTCAACGAGTCTCATCGGAATATCCTCAATCCTGAAACCTCCATTCTTGACCATCTTGGAGTGTTCTAACTCAATTACCTGTCTAACTGCAAAAATGTTAAAGCGTAGTTTGAGCGACAAGTCGCTCAGCAAGTAATCCCACTATACTTACCACGGGATCATACACGGAGAAGCAAGTGTGATAAAAATATATAACAACATAAAATAGTAGCATGCTTCTCTTCGCAAGTAAATTTATAATTCTGCCCCTAACATCCAAAAGAAAATAGAGCAAATAGACCCTACAAAGTACGTAACAAAGTTCAATAAAGTCCATAACATGTCTAATTAGGTACACAACAAAGTCCAATCGAGTACACAACAAAATCCCAATTAGGGGTTAGTCCAAATCCAAAATCGATGACGTAATTTTCCAAATATGCAATGCCAAATGTCCAAAGTCAAAGGCCCGAAATGTCAAAGTCCAAAAGTCCAAAGTTTCCAAATCCGAATTAGCCGGTCCAATGTCCAAAATCCAAATCCGAGTACAACTCGGTCCAAATATCCAAATATCAAAGTGTTCCAAAATCCAAAATATCCAAAACCCGGGTAAAACGGTCCAAAATAATGCAATGACTGTAGCATTTTTCCTACAAGTGACTTATACTGTAAGACTTACAAATTGATTCCTCCAAAAATCCAATTATACTATCGACTCCTCCCTGTCCCAGACTAGGTCGTTATGTCTATAGCACCCAAATATATTGCCTTTTGCACCCTGTCCCAGACTAGGTAGTTATGCTCAGGCCCAAGATATGCATACAGAAGTCCTGTCCCTGACGAGGTAGTTATATCTGCAGCAATCCAAATAGGCATACAGAAACCCTGTCCCTGACAAGGTAGTTACATCTGCAGCGCTCGATAACCAAAATAGGAATCAATTCGGCTTACCGATATATTTCAAGTGTAAGGGTGAATTTCCAAAAATATGCAGTGCAATTTTCAAAATCATTTTCTAAGTACCAAAGTTAGTCCAAATTACCAAAATCAGGCCAAGATGTCAAATTTTGCCAAAATTACCAAATACCCTCCAAATACCAAATAATTCCAAACAAATAATCCAAATAGGGCAAAAATACCCAAAATACCAAAATCATCACCATCACAGTCATGTATACACGTATATGTTCACGCCCATACATGCACATATACACGTATATACGTACCACCACAAAAAAAAAGAACCTATAGCGACAGCCAAAAAACGTCGCTATTTCGTCGCTATAGGCATATTTCGAGCGTAATAGCGACGAAAATGTAAGGTCGTTATACGGCTTGTCGACAAAGCAAATTCTCGGTCGGCACTGCGTCGCTATATTGTGACGAAAATAATTTTGTTCGGTGTATCGTCGCCAAAACTGCGACGAGAACAGTCAGGGTCTTGTCGACCTGTTTCTTTCTGCGTGTCGCTGTGTCGTCTGGTAAAATATTTTCGTCGCTATTTTGGATTTTTTTATTTTTTATAAGGTTCTGCGACAAAGACACTCGTCGCAAAATTTCGTCGGTATAAGTATTGCCGTCGCTATTTATTATTTTTTTATTTTTTGTTTCCGTTTTATTTCGTCGCAAATGTCGTCGTTATATGTCTTTTCGTCGCTAATTTTAAATTTTTGTTTTTTATTATCGATACTGTCGACCAGTACAATTTCGTCGCCGGTTCGTCGGTATTTGTTATTTTTTAAAATATTAAATTACTAATATTATTTACAAATACATTATTTAATATTAAATTTTAAATTGTTTTGATTTATTAATAATATTAATACATTATTAATTAAAGTTTTTATTATTATTTAATTTCTATAATATATTTTATTTTGTATATTAAATCATTTGTACGAATATTATACAGTAATACGTATTTTGCGCATTCAAGTTCGTATAATTAAACAACACAACGAAATAGAATCCGTAAAATTGTCAGATAGAATATAAAAGTACAAAGAAAATGTCAATACAACAAATGAAATAGGACTGTACAAACAATGAAAAAATAAAAAACTATGCAGAGGAAGATGGAGGGGGATCATGCGGAGAAGAGTTGACCATCAGGAGGGCGAGGCTGAGGCTGAGGCTGAGGCTGCGAGGAGCAGGAAATGAAAGACATGACTACCTGCGACAGGTGCGAGATTGTGCTGGTTCATTGCCTCCTGCACCTGCATCGTCTGCCGCTGCGCTATGCTCAACACGCCTGTTTGAAGCGCCTGCTTGCAAGCGCCTGTACACTCTCCTCATGCCGTCGTACTCTGATGGTCTCTATCTCACGCTTGCCAGCGCCGCAATTATCTGATTCCAGGCGCGAAATATCCTCTGGCGTCGCAGAAGGCGCGGAGGTGCTGGCCTCGGAGGAGCACCTGCTTGTAGAACTTCGGGAAAGAATCCGCGGCGCTGCTGTCCAACCCGTACACCTCCCTCTTCTTCTTATTTTTGAGGGCCGACGGTCCGAAACCGCACTCCCAATAAGCGCGTGTCTTGTCAGCCTGTTCGCACCCTATCTGCGAGTAATCTGTTGGTACTCGTCCTGAAATGAGAATAAGAATTGTTATGGTTTAGCAATAAAACAAACCTAAGGATCACAGCGCGTGACATACCGATCATGGACATCTGTGTGTGACTACCACTACCGCAACAGGATACAGCGGCGTGTTTGGCGCGTTCAACATCTCAAAAAACTGTCTCGCCTGAGGTTCGGATCTTCCTCCCGAATATACGCGGCTGTTCATCCGGATCATGTATTTGTAACAACTGCCCTCCGGTAAATGCGCCGGCGGCTGCGTCTGTCACCATCTGCATGTATGGGTTGTGAGATCCCTCGCATATTTCTTCGGCATCAACCTGACCGGGTCCCCCTTCGACGTGTACAGTTGCAGATGTAGACGCCCCCCTCATATTCGCCGTGACAGTACCATGTATGGTAATTGTGGACGAAACCTTGTTTCAATAAGTGAACCCTCACGTCACCCCGGATCCTTATATTTACGGTTCTTGCATTTCTTGCACGGACATCTAATCTGCGTTCCACTTTCATTACTCGTCGCAAAATCCATAAATTCTTCGAGACCTTCAACAAATCTAAAACACCACTCCCCGTTGTTTACTCTCTGGTACATCCACTTTCTATCGCTTCTCCTCGGATCCATTTTCTCGATACCACCTTCAAAATAACAGCAAGCTATCTTTTTTCGGTGGTAGAAAAAATCAAAATTCCACACTTCGGTTTTTTTCGTTCAAAATTGATGATTGATGTGTTTGAAATGAGAGAAGAATGGGAGAAGAGAAGAAGAAGGAAAATGGTTTTATCGTTCTCAGCCTGCAATGTTACCGACGCAATAGCGACGAGATAGCGACCACAACAAACAAACACAAATCTCGAAAAACAACAACACAATACCGACGACTTCGCGACGACCGGCGACGAACAAGAAACACAAATCTCGTCGCTAAAAGGCAGTCCGTCCCAGTTCCCAATGCTTACACGCGCGAATTTTTTGTTGAATTTACCGACGTTTTACCGACGAAACAGCGACGGATAACGTCTCTTCACATTATTCGACGCGTTTCGTCGCTTAATCCGTCGCCAAGTAGTCGCTATTTCGGCAGTGCCAGTTCAGTTCCCAACGGTTTGCATCGTAAGATGAGTATACGTCGCAAATTCGTCGCTACGTCGTCCGCTAAAACAGCCGAAACGTCATCACTGCACATTCCTAACAGTTGAAAAAAAACGTCGCTAATGTCGTCGCTATGTGCGTTTCGTCGCTACCTCCGTCGCCAAGTAGTCGCTATTAGGCAGTCAGTTCCCAACGGTTGCATCGTACGATGATATACGTCGCCAATTTCGTCGCTACGTCGTCGCTAATAAAACAGCGAAAGGTCATCGCACATTCCTAACGCTGCACATTCCTACGGTTGAAAAAACCGTCGCTATGTCGTCGCTATGTCGTCGCTAATTTTCCTATTTATACCACCCAAACATCCGCACATATACATACACACATATAAGGTTATAAATAATCAAAATATGCCGCGTCGTTTTAAAAGAACCCCAAGGCGTGGTGGACGGGCAATCAGTGCCCCTCCAGAAGGGCCTCCTCCTCCTCAAGTACCATCGGTTGAGCGAGAAGGTTCCGTATCTGTCTATGTCCCACCGCAGCATCAGAGTGATCAAGAACAAACGCCGGTGCAGGACGCCGACTTCCGTATGCTGATGGCAAACATGCAGCAGCAGTCGCGGCAACTGCACAACATGACTAGAAGGCTGCGGAGATGAAATTTAGATATTACAAGCTCAAGCGCCTTCTCAAAGAGTTTTGCGGAGAATGTCGCGGCCACTCTTTCGTCCGATGACGAAGAGTGAACGGCACATCTCCGCATCACTTTTTAGATTTTTTTTATTTTTTCGTTGATAATGTAACTTTTTATTATTGAATGAATGAGTATTTTTCCCAATCACCGCTTTCTTTTTCCTTAATCAATACACGTGTTTAATTCTCGATGTTTCTCTGCGACGACACAAACGACAAATCGAATTACGAACGGAAGTAAAACAAAACATTTGCCACATGCGGGTTTCATTGATAAAAAAACGACGATACACAACGCCAAGAACTTACTAAACGACGAATGTATTTTATTTGGGCTAATTTTAGCGACAAAATTGCGACGACATAGCGACGTAGCGTTACAAACTAAATAGCGACGAATAAAAAACACGCAGATTAGCGACGAGACAACCGACAAATCACCGACGTAAATCACCTGACTGACTATTTTTCTTTTAGCGACAACGAATTTCATCGTACTTTCGTCGCAATTAGCGACGACATTAGTGTTGTCGCACCGTCGTCGCTATTACCGACGAAACAACGACTATACGTTGTTCGTCGGTGATAATTTCGTCGGTAAACCACAATTTTTTGTGGTGTACACGCGACTCCCTCGGTCCTCTTTTTCCCCCAACCCGTTACCCAACTTACCTCATATCACCCCAACACCCTCAACCATTATTCCATTTGGCTATTAAACGTTTCTCACACACGATTATAATTCAAGTGTATATATATAATTCATTTATACAAAAACCTACGTATTGTATATTGTATTCCTAAAAGTATTTCATAAGGTCATAATATCCTTTGTCACTTCCGGCCACCAGCATAGATTTTCTACAATTTCACAAATGATATTCCTTCGGCCAGCATGAATATAAATATATATTATAAAAATTATGAACATCATTTTACTCTCCTACATTGACAAAGATTTCGTATTCACGTATATATGAAACATGCTGGCAAAAGTTATATGCTGTGATATACTTCTAATTAAAATTGTTCAAACATTGACCTAAAAGAAATCAGCCACCTTGAATTATATTTAAGTATTTCAGTTCACTTTTAACAAAAATACAAATTCCAACTTTCATAACGACACATATATACGCACATATATACAATCGATCATCAATACATATATATATATATATACATATATATATATATATACATATATATATTATATATATATATATTCAGCCACACATATACATATATATATATATTCATTTATGCATACACACATACTTATGTATGATCCAAGTTTATAACGAACATAACATATAAAATTTTCGCAAAACATAACAAGTATAGGGAGATTACTTACCTATCTCAATATACTATACCGTACAATTGAATCTAGGATGGTTGGTTGCACGAAATGCTCTCTTCCTTCCATTGATGCTCTTTGTTGGATGAAGAATGGCGGGCTGCCTTTATATATATATATATATATATATATATATATATATATATATATATATATATATATATATATATATATATATTTTATAAAAGCTATTTTATTAGATCAAAGCCTCACTTTTGGCGGAGGAAAAACCATTACACAAATGTCAGAATACGTAATAAAAAGATCAAAAAGCCAATGATGAGATATCTCCAGTCGTATACGATATGTCGCATTAAAAACCTTGCCAAGAAAAACCACCCTTGTGGATAAAACCTTGGCGAAGGAAAAAGCGTGCATATTTATACGACTGTCATTGATACCGAAGCTGTACAATACAGTATATAAAAAGTGTGTATATGCAGCTGTCCGCCGACTATGTATGCCACTGGAGTTGAAAAGAAATGCCAATTTGAGTTGGACTATGTTGAAATATTGCCATTTTAAAGCGTTCCAGGGTGATGCTCCGTCCAAATATCATCCACGCGTAAAAGCATCCAAATGGTGTTGATCAGCCATGTCATCCAAACCGCAATGACCAGCCATGCAACAGCGAAATAAAAACATGTGTGAACCTTATCGAGGTTACAAGATAATGAATCAATGCAGGAGAAAGAACACATACCCAACCTGCCTGCACCAATTGATGGACAGGCAGGGTTATGGAAGGAGAGCCAATCCATATGAAAGACCCATGCCAAATCTTGTACGTGAGAATGCATCCACACCGTCGCCATACATAGATGTGCGTCAAGACAATTGATAAAGATATCCCCCAGATGTCTCCCAGCACCAAGCACAGTGGGTAAACATATGATCAACCGAGATACATGAATCAAATAAATTATACTCAGCAAGCGTAGTAAAAACTGGAAATCGTAAGCTGAAATGCCAAAGGAAAGAAAACGCACCATGCCTGCCCGCACCAAAGTTGGTGCAGGCAGAAAAGATGTGACAGTGCCAATCCGTATGGAAGACTGCATGGTTTCTAGTGTAGCCAGCGCACGCCAAATATAACTCATAGCGGGCACCGCAGCAATTGATCCAGGTAACAACATTAAAAAGTATCAACAAATAAATTATATAGCAACAGTGTTTAAGATAAGAAGTATGCGTACCGGGTCTTGCCCGTGACTGTTAGGACACGGGCAGAAGGTTCAAAATAACCGCAAGCCATTAAATTGGCCGTAACTGCGCCGATGTGAGATCCAGTGCGACGGATGCCTTAACCATGGGAGGAAGAGTATGACTGTTGTACAATCCCGTTGTAGGATGCATCATTGCATGTTGAGCAAGATAATGTGCCGGCATATTATTCTCGCGATAAGTATGAAGCAGTACCAGCCTATGCTGACTAACCAGACTGTGAAGCAGCTGAAGATGATAATTTCCCACTGGTTGCCGATGCTTACCTAGTAAGGCTAGCATTTGAGCACAATTTGATTCCACCATAAGCGAACGGTATAAGGGGAGAAAATAAATCAAGCCAAAAAGAGTAGCTTGAATCTCTGCCTGTAGTGGTGTACTAAGAGGGAGACGAAAAGAAAGGGCCCGGATACAACTCCCATCGTGATTACGCAATATAACTCCTCCTGCTGCATAATGTTGTCCAACTGCTGCATCCACATTTAACTTGAGACGCCCAGAAGGGGTTGTCTACCACCGAATAACCCGAAGACGAGGAGTACGAATCCGAGGGAGCCAGGAGAGAGATAGCAAAGGACCCGCTGCCAGCTTGGTGCCCTGGACACTCATCGCCCAAACGTGTATATCAAAGTGAATAGAGTTACGTAATGCCGTCGTCGAAAAAATTTGTTGTGTCCCCATAGATGAGCTGTGCATATTGATTCCAAATATTTGATAAAACTATCGCAGGAATGACAACCTTCAAAACACCCCGCAAGTGATGTAGAATTGGACCGATACCACCAAGAGAGTAAATATTGGCGCAAAGGCAGAGATATCGGTGGTACTCCATGTAATTCCGCAGCAAAAAAACTCCAAAAAAATGCCGAATGCGTGAACACGAAATGAAAATATGGTCCACTGTGGCTGAATGCGATTTGCAAAAAGGGCATTGTGTAGGACGCACCACTAAATAATTTCCGATGTAATCTTCAAATGGCATGGCTGAATGGAAAAAACGCCATAATAAAAGTCGAACAGAGGGAGAGTGGTGTTTAGACCAAATAATGCTGTCGAGAGTAAGGTTGGGTGCGAAACCCGACATATATCATATGCCGACTTAAGTGAAAACACTCCAGAAGACGTGGCCGTCCATGATGGAAATGCGCCTAATCCAGTTGAATGAGAGGAGCAGATGGGGTGAATGCGACAGATAGACTTTCAAAACCGCAGAATCTGGTAGCCTGGGAGTATAGTCCCCCGTCTTCCATATTTAAGATGCATATATCGACTCCATAATGTATCCTGGCATTGATATTGCCACCATATACGACATGTATATGCTTGTTGCAGCTCACGAAGACTGCGAAGTCCTAATCCACCCTCCTCGATTGGAGTGGTCATAGAGTTCCATGCGACCCAATGGCGTCTATCTCCCCAAAAGAATGATGCCATCTTCCTGTCGAGCATTCGAATGACAGACTGAGGCATGCCGCCTGCCGCCAAAATATGTAAGGGGAGCGCTGCAATAACGGAGCGTAGTAGCACAAGCCGACCTGCGAATGATAAGAGTCGAGAATGCCAACCCTGTAATCGGTCATCCACATGCTGTAATAATGACAAACAGTGACTAGCCCGAGGGATGCCCTTATGAAGATAAGAACCCAGATAGCGAAAAGGCAGAGAGATTTGGCGCATGCCTAGGATTCCTTTTATATTTTGACATTGTCGCGCTGTAATATTGGATGATGGAATGAAGCTGCTTTTACCAAAATTAACTTTCTGTCCCGATGCAGCTTCATATGTAGTGAGAAATGCATGAAAATGGCGAAGATTCCGTTGAGTACCTTGCAGGAAGATAAGTAGATCATCCGCATAAGCCAAGTGCGAAATTGTCATAGGGATTCTGCCCAGGCGAAAAGTGTGTATGCTGCCTGTGGAAACCAATGCCTTCAATCCGCGACTAAAACCCTCAGATGATAAAATAAATAATAAAGGCGACAAGGGATCCCCCTGCTTAACTCCTTTAAAAGGGACGGAAGTATGGAGATGGCTGCCCATTAATTAATACTGACATCCGCGTTGCACCTAGGTGATTAATAATAATTCTAATGAAAAAGTCAGAGAACCCAAACTTTCTTAGAAGCAGTTGGAGATAGTCCCAACTAACCCGATCGAAAGCCTTCATCATATCTAATTTCAAACACAACTGTGGTCCGCCTCTATCCAACATATGCACCATTTCATGAGCCAACAGAACTTGAGTAGAGATATCATTTCCCGCAAGGAAACCCGTTTGCTCTGGAGATATTAGTTTTGGTAGGAGCTGATTCAAACGAGTAGCAATAATACGGGTGCAGACTTTGCTGATGAAATTTGTAAGACAGATTGGACGGAAATCAACAAAAGTCTGGGGTGACTGCACTTTTGGAATGAGAGTGAGTAAAGCACTAGCCATAACCTTTGGCTGAGGAACCCCAAGGAAAAACTCCTGCACAGCCTTTAGCACATCCGAATGTATTATCTGCCAACATGAACGATAGAATTGCCCTGTAAAACCGTCAGGACCTGCCGCACTATGTGGATCCAAACCCCATACCGCTGCTTTGACCTCAGACTCCAATGGCAATTGTGTAAGCATGAAGTTATCCTCAACAGTGACTAAACACGGGATATGGGATAATATTTCCGTATGATTGTCGGTCGGCAACATGGGCAAATAACTCCGTATAAAAAATCCACTGCTGTCCTCATCAAATCCTCCTGTTGTGTCAACAATGTTCCCTGTGAATCTTGAAGTTGACGAATGCATAGCTGTGAACGCCTACCTTTGACCAGAGAGTGGAAATATCTGGTATTAGCATCCCCATCTTGTAACCATTTGACACGAGCCTTTTGTTTCCAGTATAGGAGTTCATATTTGGAAGCAAGCAAATACTGTGCCTTAGCCTGATAATAAGTCTCTCGCGCTTCCTCTGTAGAGGTGACATCCCAGTTATTTTCTGCTTGATTGAGTGCATTTTCGGCCGCCTGCAAATTGCTAAAAATATCTCCAAAGATAGTCTTATTCCAGTGCTGAATATCTTTCTTTAGAGAGAATAATTTGTTATAGAAACCGCGCATACCACCTGTTGTTGGATATGACTGCCATGCATGCCTGACGTAACTATCAAAATCTGGATGCTGAAGCCATGCATCCAAAAACCTGAAAGTTCGACGAGGTGGTTGGACACTTGCCTGACATTGTATTAAAAGAGGAGTGTGGTCCGATGTAACCCGCGGCAAGTGAGAGAGCTTTAGCACATCAAACATATCATGCATCAAGGAGTTAATAAATGTCCAGTCTAGTCTCCTGCGGACGCGGCCAAGGCCGCGGCCTTCAGCCCAAGTATAGCGGGTGCCGAAATACAGTGGGGACATAAGTGAGCAAGCCTTGATACAGTCATTAAAATCCTGTAAAGCAGATAAAGAAGGGGTAGAACGACCACTATGATCATCAAGTGAGTGGAACGTATTAAAGTCTCCACCAATCAACCATGGCAATTGCAAGCCCGTGGAGAAATCCTCTAAGGCACGCCACAAAAGTTGACGCTGTGTGATTGTATGTCTGGCATAAACTAAAGAGAGAACGAAGGTATGCTGCTGCGCAACGGATGAAAGAGTCAAATGGAGCACTTGGTCTTGATCCTGTGTGCCAAGTATACGAAACTCATTATCCTGCCAAAAAAACCATATATGCTCTGATTGTGAAGAAAAACAGTGGGAAAAACCAAGACGCAAACAAAACCTATGTATTTGTGTTGAGGAATGTTTGGGCTTATTAAAGCTAGCAAATTTATACGATATTCTCTAAGTAACTGTTGTAGTCGAGGCAAGGATGTACGCATGCCTCGAATGTTCCAAATTAACATATTCATTGAGAAAGGTTAGAGTCACTTCCCTGAACGATCTGAGATGCACTACGTGTAAGAATTGTCGACGGTGGTAGGGGGCAACTCCTTTCGACTGCGGCGCTTCCGACGTGGGACAACAGGCACAAACGGTGCCTCCTCCGGGTGATCCGGTAATCGCGATATTAGCATGGCATCATCCGGTGAAGAATTTAACATTTCCATGCGACGTGCGACTTCCATAGGGACGATTAGAGGGCCATCAGCATGTGCTTCCGTCGGCAGTTCTGTGTCGGACAAGTGACCAAATTCAGTATGTGGGATGTCCTCAGGAATCTGGTGATCTGGAGCATCACAGAAATTATCTTGTAGAGAATCTGCATCAACAGGCTACGAGTCAGGCTCAGCGATAGCTGGGATAGAAGGAGCCGGCGGCTCTGTTACTGGTGGCAAATTAGACGCTGGCTGGGAAGATGAAGGTGCCTGAGAAGGTGGGATAGCTGCCTTCTTCTTAATTGGAGTCCATCGCTGTCTTATCGGTCGAGATGGTGGCGGCGGTGGAGGTGGCGGAATGGTAGACTGAGCCGATTGCTGTGGCGCACAAGTCGAATGATCATGGCCTAGTCGACGACAGGCAGTACAATATTTTGGCAAATCTTCATAAACCACTGTCTGCAGTATAAGTCGTTGTTTTGCCTGCAGGTATATTTTTTGCGGGAGCTCCTGTGAAACATCAACTTCCACACAGATTCTTGCCACTGACAGTCGAAGAGCATCCGATGTCGCTACATCTAATTTGAGTGGGGAGCCTATCGGCTTCACTATCTCAAATAAAGCTTCTCGGCAGTGTAAGTGAACCGGCAACCCAGGAAAAGCCACCCAAACAGGAACAATGGGAACATCAGTCATGGGGTCAAAATCGACTGTCCATTTAGTGATACGCATATGACAGCCTGAGATATGCCATGATCTACGATAGAAACAACGGAGATAATCTGCTTCTTGTCGAAAATTCAAAAGGATGTGAGATTGATCAATAAGGGTAATGCGCAGATCATTAGGAAAGCCAATTTTTTCAAATACTTCGCGGATCACCTTCAATGGTGGCCTTCCATACCAAAACGTGCCAACCAAAGAATATTTGAATGGCGCAGCTAATGCATCAATTTCGGAATCAAGAAAAGAGATCATGGGAATACCTTTGTGCCTCGATACCGTTTTGGGTGAAATGGAGATTTTTGCCGCTGACGAGTCTCCCATCACCACGGCAGAAAATGAAGGTGCCGTGGCTGCCATTGTGAGTAATAATGCTGAGGCACCGATCGGATGGAATAAAAAACTGTTTGCAGCAAAAAGGTGAGTGATTTCGGTAGATGGCAATCACAGAATCCACAGGGCGTGAGCGGTAGAAGAAGAAGGATGGAGAGCGAGTGAGAATTTCCGGCGGCGGCGGCTAACGCCGCAAGAGCACCCAGGATCGCCAAAGCTGCGCCGTCATCTATTTATATATATATATATATATATATATATATATATATATATATATATATATATATATATATATATCCTGAAATGGCGTCGTCTTCTCCAGGAAACCCTCCCACCGGCGATCGACCACGTTCATTTGCAGCGGTGGTCGCTGAATCTCCTTCCATTGCTACGATCATCTCCCCAAAGACCATTTCCAAGCACAAAGGTCATCCTTTGATTGCTTTTACAGACGAAGAAATCGACTCTCACGCCGCTCCCTACCGATTCACTCTAGTTGGCACTTTTTGGTTTGGACGGCCTCCATTGAAGATCATCCGCGATGTATTTGATCGAATTGGATTCAAATCTGACGTAAAAATTACACTTTTGGATCAATCCCACGTATTGCTGAATTTCCTTCATGAGCCTGATTACGTCCGCTGCTTTTACCGAAGATCATGGACAATTGCAGGCTACACAATGCGTGTTACCAAATGGACCATCGATTTTGATCCCTCCGCCGACGCACCAATCGTACCAATATGGATTTCTCTGCCATGCTTGCCGATACATTTTCAGCAAAAGGCTGCACTTTTTGAAATAGCATGTATTGTAGGCCATCCCATAAAGCTCGATGTAGCCACCGCCGATGGCCTTCGCCCTTCAGTCGCACGGGTCTGTGTTGAAGCAGATATATCCAAAGATCTACACAAGAAACTATTTTGCCGGGTAAACAGAAAATTATTCAGCAGCAGATAATATATGAGGATCTTCCCTCCTTCTCCACCACTGCCGCCGTTTAGGTCATGCAACAGCAGTGGGAAGATTGATCAAGAACGACCACCCAAACCACAAAAACCAACTGGCCGCTGGACACCTAAAAAAGGTCAAAAATCTTCCACCTTGGATCCATCCCCCATCGCTTTGCTCCAGAAACAAAAAGAAATTGATTTACATACGTTACAAGAAGATTCTTTGGCCCCAAGAAACGCGGTTCCGCCACAGTCTGCGTCAGAGCAGGATAATACAACAGTGGCATACATTTGGAGGGATAGCAGTCTTTAACCTACAGATCACACAGCCACAGATCAAGTAACCATTGATACAACCGCCGGAGTCGATGAATTTTCGCTCCATAGGTTATTTGAAGAGCCAGACAGTTCTGCTTAGGGTATTCTAGATGAGCCAGATGTTTTTCAAGTATCAGACTCAGATGTTGATCATATCTCCCATGTTGTTCACACTGATACGGAATCACGTACCCAATTTCAACAGCGAATGACAGAGGCATTAGACGAAATAAATAGGCGTCTCTCTGCTAGACAATCGAAATCTTCCAATGCAGAAATATTGCAGAGCCGTGCTGGTACATCACAAGATGTAGAAGGATTTATTCCAGTGGCACTAAGATGCAGACGGCGGCATAAACACGAATTACCACCGAGGCCTCCTTCCACAGTTACAACTCGAAGTGCATCACGTCTGGGTTCCAATCCTCCACAAACATCATCATGAATGCTCTAACATGGAATGTAGGAGGTATTAGAACGTCATTACAACGTCTAATAACTTTGTTACGTCAGTCGCAGATAGGCATTCTGATAATCATTGAGCCAAAACAACGTTCTACAAAACTTACGTCTTATCGGCTGAAGCTAGGTTTTTCAAATGCTTTAGAAACATGCCAAGGTAATATTTGGATATTCTGGGCTGCTTCCCTATTGCGTTTTATTGATGTGCAGCATGGAACACAAACTTCACATCTATCATTTGTTTATATTCCAACGCAACAGACATTTACATGGTCGGTAGTATATGGTAAACACACTATTTCAGAACGGTGGCCTTTATGGGAATCACTGATGCAGTATTCTCAGAATAATACAGTGCCATGGATTCTGAGTGATGATTTTAACACCTTTCTTTCCCTTGATGAACATAACGGTCGCTCCTCTCCTCCTCTTCGTATTTTGGAAGACTTTAAACAGTGTGTGGATGTTGTGGGCTACTAGATCTTCCATTTAGTGGTTCACAGTATACTTGGGCACGTGGCACTGGGCAAGGCAGAGTTATGCGGCGACTGGATAGGTACTTGTGCACTGTTGCTTTCTCTAACTTATTCTCCAATATGGCTATTCAACATTTATCACGGGCAACATCGGACCACTCCCCTCTATTGCTTAAATGCACAAATTTTAGCGAAAGACATCACACTCCTTTTCGCTACATCAATGCATGGGGACTTCACTCAGATTTTATGGCATTTGTACGAGAACATTGGACTCAATATCCTATGTCTGGTGGTATGCGTGGGTTATATTCGAAGTTAAATAGGCTGAAAAAAGACCTTCGCAGTTGGAATCGAAATATTTATGGAAATATCTTCAACAATGTAGCAACGGCAGAAGCGAATTATCAAAGACTTGAGAGACTATTTGATGCAGACCCTACGCCTGTGAATCGCTCCGCACTTTCCTTAGCACAGGCTCAAGTAATTCAGACATCCAAAGCACAAACATCTTACTGGGCTCAAAAATCAAGAATTAAATGGATATCCGAAGGGGAGGCAAATACAACATACTTTCACTCAATTGTTAAAGATAGGCATCGACGGCAACATATTGGGAAGCTCAGAAATTCTTCTGGTGACATATTGCAGGATAATGCAGCTCTAGGAGATGCTGCGGTTTCATCTTATAAGAAGCTCTTTTCAAATGAACCCGTAACAGGAGTTGCTGATTTTCTACAACACATCCCTTCATTGATCACACAAGATAATAATAATATGTTGCTGGCTATTCCTCCTGCAGCAGAAATTAAAGTGGCAGTATGGAGTTTAAATCCGAACAGTGCTGCAGGCCCAGACGGTTATAATGGACAGTTTTATCGAACATGCTGGGATATTATTCATCTTGATGTCATCCTTGTAGTACAAGAATTCTTCCTCGGCGTTCCCCCTCCACAGGCTATGATAGCATCCCTTATAACGTTGATTCCAAAAAAGACACAACCAGCTACCTATGCAGACTTTCAGCCTATTTGTCTCTCCAATTTTATTAGCAAAGTAACCACGCGCATCATAGCTACTCGAATGAATACTTTGCTTCCGAATATCATATCGCAGTAGCAAATTGTTTCTTAAAAGGACATGACATTAGCGAGCATGTCATCATGGCAAACGAGATGACACATCTACTGGATCGGAAAGTCCACTCTGGTAACATAATGATAAAGCTTGACATGGCCAAAGCCTTTGACCGCGTTAATTGGTCATATCTAGAGGCCATTATGCTCAAATTTGGATTTGCTTCTCGTTTCACACGCATTATACTGAACAACATGAGTCTTTCCAAGCTCTCTATAGCTGTTAATGGGGCAACTTATGGTTTTTTCTCGCCTTCCCGTGGTGTCAAACAAGGTGATCCGTTATCTCCACTGTTATTTATTCTCTGTTCTGAGGGTTTCAGTCGTGCTTTAAATAGATTATATGAGTCATAACATATTCGAGGATTTGCAACGGGCCGAGTTGCACCAGTATCACACTTAGCCTATGCAGATGATTTGTTGATCTTTCTAAATGTGTCTACACAAAATCTGACAAGGTTCCAGTCTTTCTTACAAGATTATCAGCGTGCCTCTGGACAATTAGTTAACTATTCCAAAAGTCAATTTGTCATGAGCTCTTATACGACATCAAGCCAACTACAGAATGTTGCTCATGTTTTGGCTATGCAGCCATCTACACTACCCGTTAAATACTTGGGATCTTACCTCTATCGGGGGATCAATAGAGCCTCTTACTGCACATCTCTCTTGCAGCACTTTGACACAAAGTTAACAGGCTGGGCTAGTCGTTTGTTATCACCAGGAAGTCGCCTCACATTGCTCAAGTCGGTTTTGACGGCTATTCCGCTTCACCTATTAGCAGCATCTCGTCTCCCCAAGAGTGTTATTCACGCCCTTAACAGGAAAATCTCATCGTTTCTATGGGGAGATAAACACCACTGGACTACATTAGATAACCTATGCTACCCGGAAATAGAGGGTGGATGGGGAGTCCGTAATCTCTTACCCATACAACGCGCTTATGATTGTAAGCTTTGGTGGTCTTATCATTCCTGCAACTCCCTATGGACGACATACATGCGTGCACGTTACGGACCTCGAGTGGATTACACACCACGCATTTATGACTCTCCTAGCTGGAAAAGAATATGTTCTATACATTCTCTATGTCTGCAGCTTACATCAAATCACCCCAATCCAGTATGTGTTCAAGTCCCTCAGGTCAATTCTCACTAAGGTATGCGTATGAGGATATTCGTCCACATCGTGCTCATCTGCTATCCCACAAGTTTATCTGGTGGAGGGGTGTTCCAACAACTGTTAGCATGTTTATATGAAGTTGCTACATTCATCATTACCAATGGAGGACAACCTAAAGCTATTTTCTTGCAGCTGTCCTACAATATGTCCTCTATGCCGAAGTGCTTCTGCCACTCTTGTTCATGTGTATCTGCTTTGCCCTCGCGTCAAGCCGCCATGGTTGCAACTTTCTTTTGTGCTCGATGGTCCGCTACCTCAAGTTGCCAACATTCGCCAATACTTGCTTCAGTGGTGGATCTCTTCTTCTGTCAAATCTCTAAAAGGGAACTTTCGAGTAATTGGTCCTATAATGCTATGCTGGGCTATTTGGAGAACTTATACAAATCATTTCTACGGTGATGCAGATTTGCCTGTGACAAGCATCTTTCAATTAGCTAGACAATCATGCTTTGATTGGGCCGCATCTCTTTCTGGCACGTCATTGGCTCAATTTTGTTCCATCTCTCATTGAAGCTGGCTTTTCCCCTCGTCTTCGCCCAAAACATGTCCTTCCTCTGAAGTGGGAACTCCCCCCACCAGGCAAGTTAAAACTTAACGTGGACGCCTCTGCTGGACGAACGCATGCTTCTGCAGGATCAATTCTACGAGACTCCAACGGACGGGTAATAGCAGCCATCTCTTTTCGACTGCCCATATTATCACCACTACGCACAGAGTTGCAAGCTGTTGTCTACAGTTTATTATTCTTTGGTCTACTTCATCGACATCTCATTATTGAGACAGACTGCAAGCAACTTACACAACTGTCTAACATCAGTCTTCAGGAATTGCCGGATTACGCACGACTCAATCAGCTTTTGACTCTCACCGGAAGTACGCTACATCACATCCCTCGAGAGATTAATATGGTGGCACACTATTTGTGTCAACATGCTCGTTTGCACCCCGCCACTCGCCTGTTTACGTCGGCCAGTCACCTGCCACATTCGGCTCGTGGGTTTTATCACATGGATGGGGTTATACATGCGCTCAGAACATAACATATATGGCCAGTTTCATTGTATGGTTGCCTGCATTGTTTACATGCAGGCAACGCTGGTATGCCTTCTATCCTACCATCCTTATATCAGATGCTTTCAATTTATTTGGTTACCCGCAGTCTATAGATAAGGGCAACATTGGTATGCTTTTGGAGTTACATAACGCTCTATCTGCTCTTTTTGTCAACTATGGAGACTAATTCCGCTTTCCCTGTTTTCTGTCGAGGACTATCACTTATGCTGTGTTGCTTCACTTCGTCGCTTGGTTATACACAACACCACAGCTGTCAATTCCTGCCTCCAAACGTAGACTCCTTCAAATGTTGCTACATACTGCCCTATCAACTGTCCAAGTGCATCTTCGGCCAACATATCGCATACTTCTGGATGACATATAATACAGTGCCTGTATTTACATGTTTACCCTCCAATCAGATAAATATATACGCTTTTTCCTTCGCCAAGGTTTTATCCACAAGGGTGGTTTTACTTAGCAAGGTTTTAATGCGGCATATCATATTTGATTGGAGATCGCATATTATCAAATCATTACATTATTTGTTTTCGTATGATATACAATGTTGTACTGTGGTTACCTCCGCCATAAGCGAGGCATTTAAACATTAATAAAATTCCACCTTTTATTTAAAAAATATATATATTTTTCCTTGCTCTTACTTGCAGGCTCATGTTAGGCCAAATTGCAACAGTTAAATATCAATATTTGATATTGTTGCTGATGGCTGAAATCTTTGGGGGTGAATTCTTTTCTTCCAGTTTCTTCCAACAGGGGCGGCAGCAGAGGTGCATGTTGGAGTCAAGACTGGTTTTGATGATTTGCACAAAAAGAGAAGTTTCAAAAACAAAAGTTTCTGAAACTTCACATGCAAATTAGGCATGTTACTCCTTAAGAAAATATTTCTAAGGAAATGCTCTACTAAGCAATCAAACACTTTATAGAGCGCTCGATGTTGTAATGAGAAAATATCTCTTTGGACAGAAAGTTTCAAACATGGCCAAATAGCCCTCGATCTTTATCTTGTAAATTAAGCTCTAGACAGAAAGTTTCCAACATGGCCAAATAGCGCTCGATCATTATCTTGTAAATTAATCTTTGGATAGAAAGTTTCAAACATGGCCAAATAGCGCTCTATCAGGTAAGAGAAATAAGAAACTCTTGGACAGAGAGTTTTGAACGCTACTTCGAGCGCTCATTCTGATGCTTGACTGGGAGATTTCAAATGGTACAACTTTTCTCTCTCTTGCACTTTTTGATTGAAAAAAGTACTTTTTATCTTCCCTATGCTATCATGACTTTTGTGGCTACTTTTCAAAATTGCAAATCCATGGTAGGTGGGAATATCCTTCTATTTTTAGTTTAAAATGCAAAACTTCCCCAAGAAGCCTTGACTTCTTCCAAGAAGACTTTTTCAAGGCAATGAGGTGTCAACATACCATTGGATGTCTTCTCCCAATCTTCTCTCTCTCTCTCTCCTTCTCCTCCAACGGTTAGAAACTCTTCCTTTAAGGCTTTGAAGACTTCATTTTTGAGGACTAACTTTCTACCTCAAGCTCTCAGTATTCATTTGTATTTTGCTCTCAAATTCATTGTAAAATTATTTATTGTTGAGAGTGTGTGATTGTAAAGAAGAAGAGGTCTTCTTCTAAGTGAGGATTGTGAGGAGCAAGATTTAGATTGTTGGTCAAGGAGCAAGGGTGCTTCTTGCTGGGCGAAAATTCAAGCTTCCAAGAGCTAGTTGATGGTGTTGGAGCAACACCATTCTCCATTGAAGTTTGCTTTGGTGAAGAGAAGATCTTAGGGAGGCCAGGCTTCAAGGAGGTTGAGTGTTCATTGTTGAAACTCAAGCTTCCAAGAGCTAGTTGATGGTGTATGAGCTACATCATACTCCATAGAAGGTTGCTTTGGTGCAAAGAAGATCTTAAGGAGGCTAGGCTTCAAAGAGGTTGAGTTTTTCGTGTTCTTGAGCTAGGTTTGCTAAACCTAGCTTGTTCTTGTATTTTTATTTGATTGTTGTTTCCCCCCAAAGAGAAATAACAATCCCCTTGTTCAAAAATCCTTCTTGTTCAAAGCAAGAAGGTAGAGGAGTAGAGTCTTTGACTTGAACCTCTATAAATTTGGTGTTCTTTCATTTTTGCAAATTATTTCTTTCAAACAACACATTAAGTATTGGTTTAGACACTCCCATTGCAAAAAAATTCGAAAACTAACCATACTTGTACAAATACACTGTTCAACCCCCCCTTTTAGTGTGTTTCACGGACCTAACAATTGGTATCAGAGCCTAACCTTGATTGTTTGGTAGTCAAATAGCAAGGCTTGATCCTATCTAGTATGGAGGAAACACCTTATGATTGGAATCTTTGGGTGGTGAGTCTTCTAGGACAAGAAGAAGAATACAAGAAAATTTGATACCTTCCGTATCTAATATTCATACCAAAGTGCCTATGTTTGATCCAAATAATTATTCTCTATGGAAATCCAACATGGAGACTCATCTTAGAGGTTGTGGATACCGGATTTGGAAAGAAGTCACTAAGGGCTCAAAGGCTCCTATTGACTATGATAATCTAACCCAAGAAGAAGAGTTGTTATTTGCTATAAATGGAAAGGCTCTTGACATCTTGAATAGTTCTCTAACCCCAAGTGAGAGAGCTAAGATTCAAGGTGTTCAATCCGCTCATGAGGCTTGGATAAAGTTGGAAATGATCCATGAGGGTACTTCTCAAGTTAGAAAGGCAAGGAGAAGGATGTTGATGAAACAATTTTATAATTTTTCTGTCCCCAATGGTGAAAAAATCGAAGAGACTATTCAAAGGTTCACCAAACTTGTCAATCTACTTAATGTGGTGGAAAAGAAGATCGAACAAGAAGATCTTAACCATCGACTTCTAAATAGCTTGGGAAGAGAATGGAATCCTAAGGTGACGGCCATTGAAGAATCAAAGGATCTTAAAACTCTTACTTTAGATGAGTTATATGGAAATCTTATGACTCATGAAATTCAACTTGAGGAACAAGAGAAAAATGATCCTATCAAACAATCACCTAAGGCGTTGGTATGTGACACGGATGATTCGGATGATGAGTTTGGACTTCTTGTATGGAGGTTCAAAAGGTTTGCCAAGAAAAATGGAGATGAGGCTAAACGGTTTATCAAAGGAACTCTATCCAAGGACAAAGACAAGATGAAGGACCAAGATGACAAATGCTTCAAATATGGAAAATATGGTTACTTTATGAAAGATTGTAGAGTGAAGGATCCGCACCCAAAAGATAAGAGGGTCATCTACCAAAAGAAGAAGGCTCTTCAAGCGGAGGTAGCGCATTGGGATAGTCTCCTATCCGACTCCGAAGGTGACCATGATGATGACAAGGATCTTGCTCTTATAGCCATAAGTGATGATGATCTTGAAAGAGAATATTCTTGTTTCATGGCCATCGAAGATGATATGGAGGTATGCACTAGATCTTCTCATTATAGATTGCAAGATGAATTTGATGATATGATTGAGAAGAATGATTTGTTAAGTCTCAAATATAAGCGTGTTAAACGAGATTTTAGGAGTTGCATAAATGAGTATAATATCACGTTTGAAAACAACATTGCATTGCAACTTGAATATGATATTCTTATGGCCATGCATAAAGTAGTTGCTAATGAGAATTGTTGTTTGAGATATGAAAGTGAGATTCATTTGAGCATAATGGAAAAAATGTTTGAGGACAAGCATGCTTTAAATAAGATTCTAATTAGTCAAAGAGCAAGCATTGATAAAACCGGATTAGGCTATGATGCATCTAGTGTGAGCTTGAAACCTTCAACTATGTCTTTGATTAAATTTGCCAAATCAAGTAATGTAGGATCTGCAAGGCACCACTAGAAGGGGGGGTTGAATAGATGGTGCAGAAAGTGTGGTTTTTAAAATTTGTTTGAACCTAAACAATTGAACTTCTGAAAACAGATTCTGTTCTCAGAACCAGTTTTAAAACGTTTTTAAAACCAGGTTAGAGGTCTCCAAAAATTCTGCAATTTTGAGAGAACTTAGCCTCAGATGTTATGAGGGTCTCCTAAAAATTTCAAATTGAAATTCAACCTTTAACCCCTTCAAAAATTGTTGGTGGTCAGATTGCGCAAATCTGCCAGAACCGATACACTGATTTGAAAAATTTATTCCTATTTGTGTGTAAGTCCAAATGCTCTGAAAATTTAACCACGAACTCCTTATATACTATATTTAAGTGGGTTAAAACAGTTTTGCAAAATTCTTTTGTGAAGTAGGTCAACTACAATCAAAGTCTCAACCTTTGCAAGTCTAAAAATCAGACTGCACTAGTCTCAGAACTTTTGATGTTTGATCAACTTATACTTATCCAAAAGGGTTGAAACTTGTGCCAAATTAACCCTAGAACGTGTGAGTATATTTCGGGAAATTTTTGTGATTTTTGGACGTCGTTTACTATTTTTATGAATGCCAACAAAAAGAATAAACTGTGCAGTAACTGAAAGTAAATGCAGAAAGTAAATGGCACCAAGAATTTTATACTGGTTCGGTTATCAACAACCTACTCCAGTCTTCAAGGAACACCTTCCTTGGTTCACGCTAATCACACAACTCAAAAACACCTTACCACAGAGTTGATGGAGTTACACCTAACTCCAACCCTTTACAAACCTTGTACGGTGAATACAATTTGCACGAACACCACCACCTCACAAGAATGAAGATTGATCACACCTTGATCAATCTTTTACAAAGATATGGAATATGTGATGGTCTATGTCAAGCCTATTCAAGATTGAAAGATATGAATACAATAGGCTTTCAAGAAGAAGAAAGAAAGAAAATGAAGAAAAAGAAGAGCTAGGCTTTTTGATCACTTTGATTTGCAATGCTTGTTCTTGTTTTGTTTGCTCTCTTCTCTTTCCTTTTAATGTGTATGGCCGTCCCCTAGGTGGTGCCTCCCCCTCTTGAAAATTATCTTCTAAGTCCTTGGGAGGATGTAAGACATCATTGTGACAAGGTCTTGCTTACTTGGCATCTTCTTATTGGATGATCATTTAAGCTTCGCTTACTTGGCACCTTCTTATTGAATGAATGTTGTCATCATTGATGACTTGGAAAAAATCTGAGAATTACACTCAAACATGTGCCAAAATCATCACAAAATAACTTCCATAAATCATAAGATATATCACATAAATTGCAAGACAAAAATCCTTCCCAACTAAGGCATAATTTCGGCCATTATGTCACATTGCCATGCTGAATTTTCAGCATGTGCATCATTCAATTTTATTCAAAATAATGCCCAATTTTCTTTGATTTTGTTCTTTATAAAATGAATCACCAATTTATGGTAAGTATTACTATCACATAAGAAATGAACTTGGACACTTTCAAGCTCACAAATTCGGCCACCATGTCTTCACACATGCTGAAAAATTTCAGCATGTGTGATATGTAGAATATCACACTTTATTAATTTACATAATATTCAAATCATTTCCATAACATCCTCAATTAATCCTCATGATTCAAGACACAAAATGTAGCTCATTAAAAGTGAGAAAATCGCCCATGTTAATGCACACATGCTGAAATTTTCAGCATGTGTTACAAATGTGACATTGTTTGAAATATTACCTTGTGTAGCTCCTTCCTTTATGTCATCAACATTGTATGATTGATTGTTGACCAATCAATATGCCAACAAGGCTCCAAATAAGCTCCATCTCAGCTGTAGATGGCGTTTCATAGAGTATGTGTATGTGCTGAAATTTATGTTTGCTAACATTGTAAAGTAATGCACATTTAATAATACACACATGTTATATTCCAATCAGCCCTTAATTTAATTTTCTAGAACACTTTAAGATGTATATCATATGTAAAAAGTGTCTAGATACGTGTCACATGATGTACCAAAAACGTTCCATGTGTTGTGTGCGTAGAAAACCGAATTTTCGATATTTATCGATTACCGATTTTTCTCTAATTTAAATTCCAACTTTTGCACATGCTATATATATTATGTTATACATAATATATATAATATATACTTTAAATCTCAGCACTTGGCTGGTCTAAAGTGGTACCATTAACATGTGACAAAATTAAACTTGGAATCTTCATATTTTGGCCTTAATGTGGGGTGATTTGTGTGTGCCAACATGGAAAGTATTTTTGGCTGAATTTTCTGTCATGTGCACGAAATTTTCATCCATTTTTGAAGTATAGGGGCTGGCCATTTATTTATGGCAAGTACGTGACACGTTGGCGAAGTTTCGGTATTCGCCCGATACGACAATTTTTGGTTTAGAACCTTTTATCGTGTCGTATTTAATTTGTCATCACCATATCTTATATCATATGATATAAGACCTGTATATACTCATAAATATGAGTTAAGTATAGTGGTGTGACGTTAACGTACGTACGTAAAATATATAACGTGTCGGTAGTACGTTGGAATACATGTGTATGTGCCTTTTTTTCAAAGAATCTGAAAATATATGTAATATATGTGTATATAGGCGTGTATAATTAAGAGGGGAGGATGAGAAAAACTTTCCTTCCTTAGCCTTGTTGCCTTTGTGCCTTTTCCAAATGTGGCTTCCTTTAATGAACTACTTAGTTTATTAAACTAAGTACTTCACTTAATGAACTAGTTTAGTTCATTAATGGTGGAACCTGAAAATAGTATAAACACAACAAATGTTTGCCATATGATGTAAGCTTTAATATAATAAATCATGCATACATGTACACGTTTATATATATCATGCATTTAAGTCACTTATTTTGAAATCACTCAAACCCCCTTATCTCTACAATCTCCTCCTTTTGATGATTTTCAAAATAACTTATGCACATGATTTAAATGCTATCGCTCCCCCTTGAAACATGTACAAATTTGAAATTTGAATTTCGAATTTCAAATCCGGCTCCCCTTGATTTATGTAATCAGTATCTCTCTCCCCCTTAAATCATGCTTTCTCTCCCCCTTAATTTTGGAAAGCAAATCAAAAGATGCCTGTAAAGATGAAGAAAAAAATCATGCATTTCATATATGTGCGTTCGTAAGGGTTATTTATTCAACCCTTTGAAAATGTCTCTTTTGGTACCCACATTTGGGTGACCTTTCTAGGTCTTCCAAGAGGTGAGAAAGATGATGAGAACGCAACATAATAAACTTTTGGTGCAACTGTATCTGGCCTTTGGCCAAGAACTCCCTTATACGCATTATATGTAGGACGTTTTTGATATGTCCTTGTGTTTGTATGCGTAGTGCGTGGATGGAATGAATGTCGTGTATGCATTACTCTTTTCTTTTCATATCTATGTGGTACAAAGTTGTATTTCACATGGCGTGAAGCGGAAGTGGGGCGTGATGAGGAAATAGGCAATTTTTGCGTCATCTTAGACGCCATTTTAGGCTTTGGGGTGTCTACTTTCTTAGACACAACAAACTTAGTTTGTTTGGTGGATACTTCATTAGTATCAATGTATCCCAACCCCGTTTTGTCACTATCATGCTTTTGTGATAAGATAATACGATGCAGCATGTTAGATCCCGTGTCAAATTGTTTCACCTTTTTCTCTACATCCGCATTCCTTGATTTCAAGTTTGAAATCTCGGATTTCAATTCAATGTTCTCGGATGACAATGATGAAATTTCATATTTTAATGAATTTATAATGCATGACGACTCTTCTTTTGAATCGTTTAATTGAGACACAAGATCTTTGTTAGAAGATTCTAACAATTTCTTGTCTTCAATTAATCGCTTCTTTTCTTTTGCAAGAGTCTTTGAAAACTTATGCAATTCTAAATATTGACTAAATAAATCATCATATGAACATTCAGAATCGGAATCAGAGTCGGAAGATACCTCATTTGATGCTTTAGATGTAAAGCATACTTGTGCCTTGTGTTCTTCCGTATCATCAGTCTCAGAGTCGGATGTGTCACTCCAAGTGGAGACTTTGAATGCTCTTCTCCTTTGCTTAGGTTCTGAGACGAGTCTATTCTTGTTCCGATCCTTGTCAAGGTATTTGTTTGTTTGTTTTTCTTTATTAGGGCAGTCATATGATAGATGTCCAAGTTTGCCGCATTCATAGCACTTTATTTCCTTATTTTTATTTTTATGATCCTTAGATGAGGTAGACTTATGTTTAATCGATTTTCTCAATATTTTTCTTAATCTTTTAGCCATTGTGATTAAGTCCTCATCATCGGAATCTGTGTCACTATCATCTACGACGTATTCATTTGATTTAAATGCTATAGCCCTATCATTATTAGAAATGGACTCAGAATGTCTTAAAGCAAGTTTGTTTTCATATACCTTAAGTGATCCGATTAGTTCTTCCATTTTAATCGATTTGGTCTCTTTGCTTCCTTCTATGGCCGTTACTTTAGGATCCCACTCGGATGGAAGGCTTCGCAAGACCTTTTGTACCTTTTCCTGCATAGTGAAGGCTTTGCCAAGAGACTCAAGAGAATTGTAAATGTTAGTCAAGCGTAAATCCATCTCAACAATAGACTCATTTGGCAATAATTTAAAGGACTCAAGTGTGGACATAAGCATATTGATTTTGGACTCCTTTACTTGGCTAGTCCCTTCATGTTTCATTTCAAGAATATGCCACATCTCTTGAGCACTAGAGCAATTAGACACGTAACTAGCCTCACTTTTACTTAGGCCGTTTAATAGTAGTTGCATGGCTTTAGCATTCATACTCAACTTTTTTTTGTCATCACTAGTGTATTCTTGTTTCGTTTTTGTAACCTCTAGTGTGACACCATCAATAATTGACGTCTTAGTAGGAACAAATGGACCGTCTTCTATGATGGACCATAGATCAATATCAATAGCCATAAGAAAAAGTTTCATTCTTAATTTCCATTGAATAAAAGACTCACCGTCGAAAAGAGGAGACCTTACAGTTGACATTCATTCTTGCACGTTTGTGGTTGCCATCTCACTTAGATCGTTGGATCCTTTGAAGTGAGTGTTCCTGCGCTCTGATACCAATTGTAGGATCTGCAAGGCACCACTAGAAGGGAGGGGTTGAATAGATGGTGCGGAAAGTGTGGTTTTTAAAATTTGTTTGAACCTAAACAATTGAACTTCTGAAAACAGATTCTGTTTTCAGAACCAGTTTTAAAACGTTTTTAAAACCAGGTTAGATGTCTCCAAAAATTCTGAAAGTTTGAGAGAACTTAGCCTCAGATGTTATGAGGGTCTCCTAAAAATTTCAAATTAAAATTCAACCTTTAACCCCTTCAAAAATCGTTGGTGGTCAGATTGCGCAAATCTGCCAGAACCGATACACTGATTTGAAAATTTTATTCCTATTTGTGTGTAAGTCTAAATTCTCTGAAAATTTAACCAATAACTCCTTATATACTATATTTAAGTGGATTGAAACAGGTTTGCAAAATTCTTTTGGGAAGTAGGTCAACTACAATCAAAGTCTCAACCTTTGCAAGTCTGAAAATCAGACTGCACTAGTCTCAGAACTTTTGATGTTTGATCGACTTATACTTATCCAAAAGGGTTGAAACTTGTGCCAAATTAACCCTAGAACGTGTGAGTATATTTCTGGAAATTTTTGTGATTTTTGAACGTCGTTTACTATTTTTATGAATGCCAACAAAAAGAATAAACTGTGCAGTAACAGAAAGTAAATGCAGAAAGTAAATGGCACCAAGAATTTTATACTGGTTCGGTTATCAACAACCTACTCCAGTCTTCAAGGAACACCTTCCTTGGTTCACACTAATCACACAACTAAAAAACACCTTACCACAAGGTTGATGGAGTTACACCTAACTCCAACCCTTTACAAACCTTGTACGGTGAATACAATTTCCACGAACACCACCACCTCACAAGAATGAAGATTGATCACACCTTGATCAATCTTTTACAAAGATATGGAATATTTGGTGGTCTATATCAAGCCTATTCAAGATTGAAAGATATGAATACAATAGGCTTTCAAGAAGAAGAAAGAAAGAAAATGAAGAAGAAGAAGAGCTAGGCTTTTTGATCACTTTGATTTGCAATGCTTGTTCTTGTTTTGTTTGCTCTCTTCTCTTTCCTTTTAATGTGTATGGCCGTCCCCTAGGTGGTGCCTCCCCCTCTTGAAAATTATCTTCTAAGTCCTTGGGAGGATGTAAGACATCATTGTGACAAGGTCTTGCTTACTTGGCATCTTCTTATTGGATGATCATTTAAGCTTCGCTTACTTGGCACCTTCTTATTGGATGAATGTTGTCATCATTGATGACTTGGAAAAAATCTGAGAATTACACTCAAACATGTGCCAAAATCATCACAAAATAACTTCCATAAATCATAAGATATATCACATAAATTGCAAGACAAAAATCCTTCCCAACTAAGGCATAATTTCGGCCATTATGTCACATTGCCATGCTGAATTTTCAGCATGTGCATCATTCAATTTTATTCAAAATAATGCCCAATTTTCTTTGATTTTGTTCTTTATAAAATGAATCACCAATTTATGGTAAGTATTACTATCACATAAGAAATGAACTTGGACACTTTCAAGCTCACAAATTCGGCCACCATGTCTTCACACATGCTGAAAAATTTCAGCATGCGTGATATGTAGAATATCACACTTTATTAATTTACATAATATTCAAATCATTTCCATAACATCCTCAATTAATCCTCATGATTCAAGACACAAAATGTAGCTCATTAAAAGTGAGAAAATCGCCCATGTTAATGCACACATGCTGAAATTTTCAGCATGTGTTACAAATGTGACATTGTTTGAAATATTACCTTGTGTAGCTCCTTCCTTTATGTCATCAACATTGTATGATTGATTGTTGACCAATCAATATGCCAACAAGGCTCCAAATAAGCTCCATCTCAGCTGTAGGTGGCGTTTCATAGAGTATGTGTATGTGCTGAAATTTATTTTTGCTAACATTGTAAAATAATGCACATTTAATAATACACACATGTTATATTCCAATCAGCCCTTAATTTAATTTTCTAGAACACTTTAAGATGTATATCACATGTAAAAAGTGTCTAGATACGTGTCACATGATGTACCAAAAACGTTCCATGTGTTGTGTGCGTAGAAAACCGAATTTTCGATATTTATCGATTACCCGATTTTTCTCTAATTTAAATTCCAAATTTTGCACATGCTATATATATTATGTTATACATAATATATATAATATATACTTTAAATCTCAGAACTTGGCTGGTCTAAAGTGGTACCATTAACATGTGACAAAATTAAACTTGGAATCTTCACATTTTGGCCTTAATGTGGGGTGATTTGTGTGTGCCAACATGGAAAGTATTTTTGGCTGAATTTTTTGTCATGTGCACGAAATTTTCATCCATTTTTGAAGTATAAGGGCTGGCCATTTATTTATGGCAAGTACGTGACACGTTGGCGAAGTGTCGGTATTCGCCCCATACGACAATTTTTGGTTTAGAATCTTTTATCGTGTCGTATTTAATTTGTCATCACCATATCTTATATCATATGATATAAGACCTGAATATACTCATAAATATGAGTTAAGTATAGTGGTGTGACGTTAACGTACGTACGTAAAATATATAACGTGTCGGTAGTACGTTGGAATACATGTGTATGTGCCTTTTTTTCAAAGAATCTGAAAATATATGTAATATATGTGTATATAGGCGTGTATAATTAAGAGGGGAGGATGAGAAAAACTTTCCTTCCTTAGCCTTGTTGCCTTTGTGCCTTTTCCAAATGTAGCTTCCTTTAATGAACTACTTAGTTTATTAAACTAAGTACTTCACTTAATGAACTAGTTTAGTTCATTAATGGTGGAACCTGAAAATAGTATAAACACAACAAATGTTTGCCATATGATGTAAGCTTTAACGCTTCATGGCTCGTTAGTACTGCAACATAATATATAAGCTAAATAAGGCAAGTAATGGCAAAGTATCATGCATACATGTACACGTTTATATATATCATGCATTTAAGTCACTTATTTTGAAATCACTCAAACCCCCTTATCTCTACAAGTAATACATCCACTCTCTCCTTCAAAGAATCAAAATCATCTTTGAAGAAACAAAGGCATATGCCTCATAGGAAGGCAAAAGTAACCAAGGTATCAAAACCTTTGGTTAAACCCGTTGCCAAAACCTCTTCCTTAGTACCAAGGAAGAACGTGCATAAACATGGATCACGGATTATGTGTACACAAAAGCATCATGATCATTCTCACACTCACAAATGTATTCCTACATGCTTTTATTGCAATAAGAAAGGTCATGTAGAAAGAGTGTGTAGAGCTAAGAGAAACACACATCTTGTATGGATGCCAAAGGGTCGAGTGCATGTTACTAACCCTCAAGGACCCAAAACTAAAAGGGTACCAACGTTATATGTTGAATTTGTAGGCCCTAGAAATAAATGGAGACATCAAGGACAAAGACGTCCAATGGGTTGTGAACAGTGGGTGTTCCAACCATATGACGGGAAATAAAAGATTGTTTCATAATATCACTATGCAAGATAGATGAGTAGTCCACTTTGGAGGTAGCAAAGGCCAAATCAAGGGACATGGTAAAGTGGGTAACGATTCCTTCTCTCTTAGTGATGTACTTTATGTGGATGGGGTTAAGTACAATTTGATAAGCGTGAGCCAATTGTGTGATACCAATTATGAAGTTACATTTGTGAAAGCAAAATTCATTGTGAAAAAGGATGAGGTTGTTATGTTTGAGGCCTTGAGGGACAAAAACATTTACAAACTTAGCATAAATGATTTAGTTTCACAAAATTTTTCATGTCTAGTAGCTAAAAATGATTTGGCACAATTATGGCATAGACGCCTCGGACATGTTTGCTTTAAAACGTTTAAATATATTTGTGAAAATGAAAAAGTTCGAGGGCTTCCCAAAATGAATTTTGAAAACCAAGAACTTTGTAGCACTTGTCAAAAAGCTAAGCTTGTGAAAACAAGCTTTAGGCCCAAAACAAATATTTCCACTTCCAAACCTCTACAAATGTTACATATGGATTTGTATGGGGATATTGGTACAAAAAGCTTGGGTGGAAAACATTACACATTTGTGGTGGTAGATGATTACACTAGATATACATCGGTAATGTTCCTTGCTAAGAAAAGTGATGCATGTCATGAGTTCATTAACTTATGTAGGCAATTGGAAAATTACATGAGTGACACCATTAAGACAATTAGAAGTGATCGTGGTGGGGGAGCTCAATGGAGATTTTCAAAGGTTTTGTGTATCCAAAGGATATGTACATAACTTTTCGGCTCCAAGAACTCCACAACAAAATGGTGTGGCCGAACGAAAGGATAGAACCCTACAAGAAATGAGCAGGGCAATGCTTAATGAGTTCGGCTTGCCCAAGTATTTTTGGGCCGAAGCGGTTAATTCCGCTTGTCATGTAATTAATCGTGTATGTTTGAGACCATACCTAAACATGACTCCTTATGAACTTTGGAATGGCAAAGTCCCCAACATTGGTTATTTCAAAGTGTTTGGTTGTAAGTGTTTTATACTTAACACTAAAGACACTTAGGATAAGCTTGATTTCAAAGCAGATGAGGGCATATTTTAGGCTATGCCTCAAATAGTAAAGCATTTCGTTTATTTAACAAAAGAAGCAAAAAGGTGGAAGAATCTATTCATGTTGAGTTTAGTGAATCACTTAGTGATGAAACTAAACATAATGAGGAACATGAAGGTGTTGAAGGTAAAACTTCTCAAGAAGAAGATCTTGATATTGTTCCAAGAGTTGTTCATCAAGAAGAAATTGTTGATGAATCACCTAAAGGAAAAATCTTCATTGATTTAAAAATTGATCCCATTGAGGGGACACATCCACCTAGTGTCAAAGACCAAAGTGAAACAAATAGAGATATTTCACAAGCTTCTTTTGATGATACACAAAATATGGTCAATGCTTCTCATTGTCCGGAAATGATGAACATATTGAAAATGATCATTTGTCTCCTCCGGAAAGTGATCATGAGGAAATTGGAGGAGATGTATCTAATCTTCCTAGGTCATTTAAGCACAAAAGCTCTCATCCTCATGAACTAATCATGGGTGATATAAATCGGGGTATCACTACTAGGAGATAATATAGAGAAAATGCATTTGTGTCACTTTTAGAACCTAAGAATATTAAAGAAGCACTCCTTGATGAGGATTGGATTTTAGGTATGCAAGAAGAGCTAAATCAATTTGAGAGAAGTGATGTTTGAGAATTGGTTCCCAAGTCTCATGATCATCCCATTATTGGCACAAAATGGGTATTTCGTAACAAAATGGATGATCAAGGCAATGTCACAAGAAATAAAGCTAGATTAGTTGCTCAAGGATATCGTCAAGAAGAGGGGATTGATTTTGATGAAACATTCGCACCCGTAGCACGGCTTGAAGCTATAAGAATGTTGTTAGCATATGCTTGTTACAAGGATTTCAAGCTTTACCAAATGGATGTTAAATCTGCTTTCTTGAATGGAACTATTCAAGAAGAGGTATATGTGGCTCAACCTCCCGGATTTGAACGCCATGATGTCTTACATCATGTTTATAAACTCAAAAAGGCACTTTATGGCCTTAAACAAGCCCCTAGAGCTTGGTATGATAGGTTGAGTACATTTCTTCTCAATAGTGGTTTTTCAAGAGGTAAAGTGGATACAACCTTGTTTATCAAAGAACAAGGTAAACATCATTTGCTTGTTCAAGTATATGTTGATGATATTATTTTTGGTGCTACTAACAATCTTCTTTGTGAGCAATTTGCTAGTTTGATACAAGGTGAATTTGAAATGAGTATGATAGGAAAATTCACTTATTTCCTTGGACTCCAAATCAAGCAAACTCAAGATGGAGTATACATTTCTCAAACCAAGTATACTAAAGACTTGTTCAAAAAGTACAACTTTGGTGAAGGTAGAAATGTGAACACTCATATGAGCACAAGTTTGAAACTTGATAAAGACGAAAAAGGAAAGCAAATTGAGGTAACCTTGTATCGTGGCATAATAGGTAGTCTACTTTATTTGACTGCTAATAGACCAGACATTTTGCATGTCGTATGTTTGTGTGCTAGATTTCAAAGTGATCCTAGAGAAATGCATCTCATTGCGGTAAAACGTATATTTCATTACCTTAGAGGAACTTTGAAGTTTGGTTTATTCTATCCTAAAAATGCATGCTTTGATCTTAGAGGTTATAGTGACTCCGACTATGGCGGAAGTCTTGTTGATAGAAAGAGCACATCCGGAACTTGTCAATTTCTTGGAGATTGTCTTGTATCTTGGTTTTCCAAGAAACAAAATAGTGTTGCTCTTTCTACGACGGAATCTGAATATGTTTCGGCTGCCTCATGTTGTGCACAATTGTTATGGATGTCACACACATTAAATGATTACAATGTTCATTTTTCTAAGATATCTATCTTGTGTGACAATACTTCGGCTATTAATATTTCACAAAACCCGGTTCACCACAGCCGAACCAAACATATCGAAGTAAGACATCACTTCATTAGGGATTGTGTGCAAAAGGGATTGGTTCGTGTTGAATTTGTCTCTATTAGTGACCAACTAGCGGATATATTCACAAAACCACTACCTTGTCAAGTATTTGAGTCCATTATAAGTCGATTGAGATTGCTTAATATTGATCAAAGTCAAATGGTATGAAAATACAAATCTCTTTGACTTTGAGCATCCTGTCATTACCACTGTGCTTCAATGTACCATTAGTTGCTTTAACAAGCTCCTGATGTGGACATTGTACACAGGATCAAGCGCTTTAACCTAAGCAAAATTGCTTCAAGATTTGAACCTTAAAATGTTCAAAATCCATGCATTTAAACCCAGTTGTCCATTGCAGCTATCAGTTTGAATGGTATCAATCACTTAAACTGCCTTTCTTCACTCTCCAGTCAAAACTCCTTAATCTTTTCAATTATGTAATGTACTTCAAGTTAACAATGAAGGGTTAGATAAGTTTGAAGTATTTGGTTTTTGATGAAGCCTATGATTTGACAGAGGAATTAGTTAAAACAGAGTTAGGCTTCCTCCAGTCAAAACTCCTTAATCTTTTCAATTCTGTAATGTACTTCAAGTTAACAATGAAGGGTTAGATAAGTTTGAAGTATTTGGTTTTTGATGAAGCCTATGATTTGACAGAGGAATTAGTTAAAACAGAGTTAGGCTTCCTTTCCTCTAAGGAACTCTAAAAATTGTCACTAGTCAACAGGGTGTTGCTAGAAATTGTTCTGGCTTGCGAGATTGACAAAACAACTAGACATCCAAGCATTCTGAGGTTCTATGTTACTTATTGCATCTTGACAGGCAGACAGTAATTTGGGGTGAATCTTTCTAGTGGCAGTCCTTGTCTCTTTACCCAAGAAAACAGAAGCCTTACCTTTGCAAATTGCATTCATGTATTGCTTGTGCACCGTGGCATTCGACTTGTTTTTATTCATCTTGAACAACTTGTGTTCAAAGACCAGTAAGATAGTTTAAATATTGTTACGGTTTTTGATGATGAACCACACAATGTTTAGCTTTTTTGAACTTAGTTTTCCCCTTTGATTTCCCTTCTTTTGATGATTTAGGGGGAGAAGTGTGCAGTTGTAGTGTTCAGTTGCAGTAGTGTGCAGTTGTAGTGTTCTGTTGTAGTGCAGGAGTGTGTGCAGTAGTGCAGTAGTGTAAGTGTAGTAGTGTGTGAAGTAGTTCAGTAGTGTGGGCAGGTATTTTTGATTCTTTTGATGTGTTGTATTTGTTTTTATCTCTACTACTATATTTTGGTCTGGTACTATGTTTTGCACTCTGGTTTGCTGCCACTATTTATGTTTGTTGATTAAGTACTATGTACTCTTTTAAGTTCCTGAAGTTTGTTAAGTACTTTGATTATTTTCCTGCAAATTGTTGTTGGTTGCTCATATGGGATGGTATGATGCGCTGACTTTTATAGATGGATGTTTGGGTTGTGCTATATTGTGATGATGATTGTTAGAAACTAAAGACTTGGATACGTTTCTGGTTGGTGGTGTTTGATTGATTGTTAAAAGATGTGATTATTGAACTATGATGTGTTTAAGTGAATTGGCAATTTTTTTTGCATAGCTTCAATTATTTTCTGGTGTTATGAAATAAAAGCTCACTAGGAAAATGCATCTCGTAAGGGGGAGCGTAAGAAGCATTTAGTAAGGGGGAGCTTATTGTGAAATCATCAAAAAGAGGGAGATTGTTGGTGTCAAGATTGGTTTTGATGATTTGCACAAAAAGAGAAGTTTCAAAAACAAAAGTTTCTGAAACTTCACATGCAAATTAGGCATGTCACTCCTTAAGAAAATATTTCTAAGGAAATGCTCTACTAAGCAATCAAACGCTTTATAGAGCGCTCGATGTTGTAATAAGAAAATATGTCTTTGGACAGAAAGTTTCAAACATGGCCAAATAGCGCTTGATCTTTATCTTGTAAATTAAGCTTTGGACAAAAAGTTTCAAACATGGCCAAATAGCGCTCTATCAGGTAAGAGAAATAAGAAACTCTTGGACATAGAGTTTTGAACACTACTTCAAGCGCTCATTCTGATGCGTGATTGGGAGATTTCAAATGGTATAACTTTTCTCTCTCTTGCACTTTTTGATTGACAAAAAGTACTTTTTATCTTCTCTATGCTATCATGACTTTTGTGGCTACTTTTCAAATTGCAAATCCAAGGTAAGTGGGAATATCCTTCTATTTTTAGTTTAAAATGCAAAACTTTCCCAAGAAGCCTTGACTTCTTCCAAGAAGACTTTTTCAAGAGAGAGAGAGAGAGAAGATTGGGAGAAGGCATCCAATGGTATGTTGACTTCTTCCAAGAAGACTTTTTCATGGCAATGAGGTGTCAACATACCATTGGATGTCTTCTCCCAATCTTCTCTCTCTCTCTCCTTCTCCTCTAACGGTTAGAAGCTCTTCCTTTAAGGCTTTGAAGACTTCATTTTTGAAGACTAACTTTCTACCTCAAGCTCTCAGTATTCATTTGTATTTTGCTCTCAAATTCATTGTAAAATTACTTTATTGTTGAGAGTTTGTGATTGTAAAGAAGAAGAGGTCTTCTTCTAAGTGAGGATTGTGAGGAGCAAGATTTAGATTGTTGGTCAAGGAGCAAGGGTGCTTCTTGTTGGGCGAAAATTCAAGCTTCCAAGAGCTAATTGATGGTGTTGGAGCAACATCATTCTCCATAGAAGATTTTTTTGGTGAAGAGAAGATCTTAAGAAGGATAGGCTTCAAGGAGGTTGAGTGTTCATTGTTGAAACTCAAGCTTCCAAGAGCTAGTGGATGGTGTAGGAGCTACATCATACTCCATAGAAGGTTTCTTTGGTGCAAAGAAGATCTTAAGGAGGCTAGGCTTCAAAGAGGTTGAGTTTTTCGTGTTCTTGAGCTAGGTTTGCTAAACCTAGCTTGTTCTTGTATTTTTATTTGATTGTTGTTTCCTCCCAAAGAGAAATAACAATCCCCTTGTTCAAAAATCCTTCTTGTTCAAAGCAAGAAGGTAGAGGAGTAGAGTCTTTGACTTGAACCTCTATAAATTTGGTGTTCTTTCATTTCCGCAAATTATTTCTTTCAAAGAACACATCAATTATTGGTTTAGACACTCCCATTGCAAAAAGATTCGAAAAATAACCATACTTGTATAAACACACTATTCAACCCCCCCTTCTAGTGTGTTTCATGGACCTAACAGCGCAAGGGGTAGGGTTTGGGTAGTTTAGGTTAATTAAATAGAAGGATAGTTAGTTTACGTTTTGGTATATTTGTTAGTTGTTTAGGATTTCTTTCATGTAATTCTATTTTTATTTATTTAATTGTATTTGGTTTAGGACTTATCCTAATTTTAATATTCTAAATAGATTAGGATTTATCATTTTTAGTTTATCTAATTTTCTTCCGTCCGAAGTCATGGACGTAACACACGTACTGTATTAACTACGTGTGTTGTAGTGATTTTTAAGGGGAGAGATGGTGACTAGTCCATTATATGGACGAAATTTGCTTACACCCAATCTGCCGATGAAATTTATCATGGTACGGATCAATTTTTAAAAATTCAAACATCAATTTCCATATATACAACGGGATCACGGTATGTATGACACCATAATCTCGATGTATGAGACACCGTAATCCCAGTGCCAACATTTTCATCCTAGTACAAAATTTTCACCAGCATTGAAGCTTTGCTTTTTGATGAGCCAAAAATAAACATCTGTTAGTCAACAACGGTCAACGTCAGAATTTATGCATAAAGGGTTCAACTCCTGCAGTTCGGCACAAATGCATCGCTGCTCGGCCAAGCTGCACTTCGGCTATACTACCACAGTATTCGCCTTCTTAGCAAAGAATATGCTAAGGTTTTCACCTCGGAAGCAGGCTTGACCTTCAGCTTCAGCTTGGCATGAATACATTTCTGCTCAGCGGTCTTATGCCTTTAGCTAAAACAAGTGTGTTAAAATGGCTAAAGGCAAATTCGATTATAATCTCTGGTCGGCTCGGCCGCATGCTTGTGTCAGGTCGGTACTTTTTCACACACGATCAGGAATGGTTAGAATAAAGCCTTATATGGCATATCAGTATATTGCATCTCGGCTCGGCAATGCCTTAGTCAAAGCAACTTCTTACAGTCAACTTCAGCAAACAAAGAGTACTTATTCACCTCGGCTTCAGATTAATATCGGCATCGGCTACATGTTGGCTCTGCTACTCTAAACAGTATGAGATAAGATCAGAAGAAGATATTATCTACCGTCTTCGGGGACCCACTAAGCGGCTCTGCAGAATACTTTCCAGGTGTCAAGTAACGAATGGTGCAGGACAAGGTCATCATTACAAGCCGACCTACACACCAGCTACGATCTCAGACTTTTGTCCATTATATTGTAGCTCTGAAGCGGATGAGACAGCCATCTCAGCCACATCACCGTTCCATCAATCAGGCAAGGAGATTATAAATACCCCTCTATCCAGACGAGGGGGGATCCGAATTCTGGGAGAACTTCTGGAGCATTCTTCCATAACTCCATCTCGGCCAAAGTACAGAAACTCATAAACTCAATGAGATATATATACAGGTTTTATCTAAACCTCTATTCCAGCATAAATTGCCTACTCAAAACACTCATAACTGACTTAAGCGTCGGAGGGTTTTTCTGGGACAGCTCCCTGGGACCTCTAACATTTTTCTTCCTTCTCAGGTTCCGTTGAAGGATTTGGACGGAAGATTAACGGCACACAACTCGGGTCATCTCTAATCCATCTGGTGAGCAATTCTGGTCTCATCATTTGGCGCTAGAAGGAGGGCTGGCTAGCCTTCATATTCCTTAAAACATCTTCTCAAGCCTTTCTTAATAGTTATCCTACCCTTTTATTGTGGGAAAGATGGATAAGAAGGATGAGAAAGGGTTCAAGCAACATATGACATCCAAAAGACATCAACGACCTCTTCAACAACAACCGGAACAATATTCTTCGGAGCCAGGAGATTCTTCAACTCCTCCTGTTGCTTTCACATATAAAGAGCACATACGAGCCATAAATTATGTGGCTCAAAATCCTGGTGTATTCCAATCTGTGGTGAAAGAGATGAAGGGGAAAGCTTCCGCAGCGGGACCCAGTGGGTTTCACCCCAGTAGTTCTCTTCCACAAGAGTTGCAACTGGAATACTTTCCAACTCGGCCTGATTATCATCCCAGGCGACAGAGTGAATTTATGGCTGAGGCTAGACGATCAGGAAAGAGGTCTAGTCATCAGCAGAAAAGCGTAGTTCTACTACAGGATAGACGCTCTGTTAAGATCCGGTTGGGAGGCCGAGGAAAAGAAAGGAACTCTTTACTGGCTTCAAAGGCTCATATTCTTTCTTACATGAGGAAGAAAAGCCTAGCAAGGGAACCTCAGCCCCTCACAAAACCACTCCACAAGAGGAATCATCAACTGTACTGCCTCTATCATCATGATATTGGGCATGATAAAGAAGATTGTAGGCAACTCGGCCAAGAGATCGCGCGTCTAATCGAGCTCGGCCACCTACAACAGTTCTACAATTCGAGGTCAAGTCTGCACAACAGGCTCAACTTTGCTAGGCTTCCTCCGGAAAAAAGTTGCCGACCTGAGCAGCAACACAGGTCGCCAAAAGAAGAAGATTTAGATTCGAATGGGCAAAGATTGCGGGTTTTTGAAAAGTATACGACTGATCTAAAAGCATAGGCCCACAAAAGAATCTTGTTTCATCTTCCAAATATGTGCTCAAAATTCTCATGTACTCAAACGTGAATGGAATACATTTCTGTTATTACAAATTCGATATTTGCAAGAGAATGGTCAATATATTAAGCAGTGCTTTATATTAAGACTTAAACTCCATTATATCCATCAAGTTCTTCAACCATCTCTGCTCGGCTTTTCTGTCGGCAATGTTCGGTTCAGATCAGTTTGGTCAGACTGCTATTCAGCTTGGTTTGGGGGCATATTTATTTTATTTTCCCTAGCTGGTTCATACGGAAAGATCCATCCAGACTGGGCATGAAGTTTTGTGCCTCCCTGACGACCACTTTACAAGTTGTAACAGAAATGGAGCCGACAGGATTCGCGCTTAACCAATTTCTGGCTTATGGCTCATAAAGTGGCTAGGGACACAAGCTTCCCCATCTCGGTGGCTTCTTTCTTATGGCTTAGCAGGTTAAGGAAGTGATATGGTATCTTCCCAACTATGGCATAGTTCAGACTAAATGTCCTCCCATGCGAGGGCTCAACTAGGGGATATCTACTGAAAATGACAAGTTTCATAATTCAATAGGACATACCTTTGATTCCAGATCGGTCTTCACCTCGGCCATTACAAGAGAAACTTGGGCCATATAATAGGGGACAGACTCTGGAGGCCAGATCAGTCCTATGAAGAGAAACGTCTCAACAATCAATACTTGGAAGGATCCAAGAAATAATCCAGCAGAGCAGATCCTGGAGACCATATCAGCTTTGTGAAGGCTCAGAATAAAAATGGCTGAGCAGAAAATATAGGACAGATCCTGCAGACCAGATCCGTCCTATGAGGATGACATTCGTCAAAAACTTGGAAAAATCCAAGAAAAAATCCAGCAGAGCAGATCCTAGAGACCAGATCAACTCTGTGAAAGTTCAGCCCAAGAATTGCTGAGCCAAAAAAATGCAATATGGGACAGACCCTAAAGACCAGGTCGGTCATATGAAAGCATCAATCAGAACTTGGAAAAATCCAAGGAATATCTAGCAGAGCAAATCCTGGAGACCAGATCAGCTTTGTGAAAGCTCAGAATAAAAGTGGCTGAGCAGAAAATATAGGACAGATCCTGGAGACCAGATCAGCTCTACAACGGTTCAGTTCAAATTCATTGAACATAAGCATCTCGGCCATTACAAGGGAAACTTGGGCCATATAATATGGGACAGACCAGATCAGTCCTATAAAGAGAAATGACTCAACAATCAACCACTTGGAAGAATCCAAGAAATAATCCATCAGAGCAGATCCTAGAGACCAGATCAGCTTTGTGAAAGCTCAGATTAAAGATTGCTGAGCAGAAAAGTTAGGGCAGATCCTGGAGACCAGATCAGTCCTATGAAGAGAAACGACTCATTCGTCTTAATACTTGGAAGAATCCAAGAAGAATCCAGCAGAGCAGATCCTGGAGACCAGATCAGTTTTGTGAAAGCTCAGGTTAAAGTTTGCTGAGCTGAAAAGATAGGGCAGACCTTGGAGACCAGCTCGGTCCTATTATTCATCAATTAAAACTTGGAAGAATTCAAGAAAGTTTTAGTAGAGCAGATCCTGGAGACCAGATCAGCTCTACAAAAGTTCATTTCAAATTTAATGAACACAATTATCTCGGCTGCTACAAGAGAAACCTGGGCCGCATTGTATAAGGCAGATCCTAGAGACCAGATTGGTCTTATAAGAACATGACTTAACAGTTTATACTTGGAGGAATCTAAGAAGTCTAAAGCAGAGCAGATCCTGGAGACCAGATCAACTCTGCGAAAGTTTAAATTATTATTCACACATCTCGGCCTTTATAAGGAAAGTTTGGGCCAAAAGATTTCATCTCAGCTCAGCAGAATAACAGGTTTATTCTATATTTTGAATCTTGATAACTTGGATTATTTTCAGTTAAACTGATTAAGATTGCTAAGGCCGACATATGATCTCGGCAAAAATAAGTTTTGAAAGCAAAGACTTAGCAGAAAAGCTGAAATGGAAAAGCAGAACAAAAGGAAGAGCTACAAATTGCTAAAGATTTAGAAATTTTTTCATTGATAAGGATTTCAAAGTACAGGGTACAACTGACATCTACTCAGTAGAATTACAAAGAAAATCCTAAGTCTAGTCCTCGTCTTCCCTCAAGTCGGCTCCATCCAAGAATTGTTGGAACTGAGTATCGGACTCTTGAGAAGCATTTGGGTTGTATAACTCGGCCAAACGAGGATCTTCTAAGTTTAATTCAGGATGAACTTCTGAGCAGATGTCAATGGCTTCTCTTCGGCCGACCTCCATGGCTAAACTCTGCAGCAGAAGCATATTTTCTTCAAACAGTATGGACCTCCTAAAATCAGCAACTGCCTTGACCTCATCCTCGGCCAATTGTTGACGTAGTTGATCCAACTGCTCTTCATAAGCATTGCTCTTCTACAACAGCTCAGCTACATTCTTTTTCAAGACCTCAATCTCAGTCAGAGATTGAGTGGAGGCCAGTTCCAAATCAGCTACTTTACGTTCCAATTCATCTGCCTTTGGATTGGAGGTAGCTAGCTTCATATCAGCATCTTCAGTCCTTTGCTGAAAAGTGAAGACTTCAGCTTGCAGAGTGTTGACTTGCTGAGTCAGCACAGTTCTCTGCTGATTGGCCTCTTCAAGCTCTTTGGACTTAGCTTGAAGTTCTTCAAAAAACTCTTTTCCTCGAGATAAGGCCTCTAACTCCTGAGCTCGGACATGCCTGGAGGCAGAGTTAGAAAAATGACTAAGTGACGAAAAGCAAACAAGCACTTAGAAAAATTTTGCTTACCAGAGCGATGTTGGAATGAAGGATGCTCCTCAATTCCTCCTAAGAAGTTGCTCTGAACTTTTGTTGGTCCAGGGGAAGAATCGTCACCTTGTTCAGCTTCCTGGCTGCGGCCGGGTCCACAGCTAAATCGCCTTCTGAAAACCCAATAAGAATTGGGTCATGCGACTCAGTCGGCTGAGGCAGGGCTTTCTCAGCTGGCTCGGCAGAAGCCATTTCCAAAGGCTGAGACGGCCCTGGATCTCAGCCACTAGAACCTTCGCCCCTTTGTCTTTTCCTTGGGCAAAGGCTTGAACCATCACCCACCTCTGCCGTTTCTTCAATCTTAGCTGAGGCCTGAGGCTGAGGTTGGACTTCAGGCTCATCATCCTGGATCTCTATCGACAGAGCTGAAGAAAACGTAAAGAGAACAAGTCAGAAATAGAGCTCAACACTTAGAAAAAATCAAGATTGGAAAGAGTTCTAGTTACCTGGTTCGGGCTCTGCTTGCATGGGCTCAGCAGAAGCAGAAACTGGGGGCAGAGCTGAAGTAGAAGCTCCTCCAGCAGATAGAGCAGCCACTCTTCTAGCCTTGCGGGCTCTTTTTCTGGCTGCCAGCTCGGCTAGTTTGCTGGAATGGGAAGAATTCTTATTGCCCATTGCGCCTGCATCAAGAATGAAAACAGATAGCTACTAAAAATAAGAAAAATACTGAAGAGAAAAGAGCATCAAAACCGACCTCTGACAATCATCATGTTGTTAGGAGAAAGGGGCAGATAATTTTGACCAACAGCCGAATGGCTCAGGTCGGCTGCCATCCAAATATCATAGTCCACCCTTTGCCAATCAATGACTATTGGGAGACTTCGCAGTGTGGCTGCCTCATTGCAGTATTCTGAGCCCGGCTTCATGTTGTCTGCTCTGCCAGACTTCCAGATATTTCCACTCGGCAACTCAGCTTTCTTAACATAAAAGAATCTACCTTTCCATCTCTTGTTGAAGGTAGGAATATTAATGGCAAAGGGAAAATTAGTGTTAGACGCTCGCTTGCTGAAATAATACCAGCTATGCGAGGCCCAACAAGCAAAAAGGGCTCTAAAAACAGTGGCATTGAAAGGGAGCTCAGCTATTCTAAGGAAAAGAAGATAGCAAAGAATAAGTTTTAGACCATTTGGTTGGATCTGAGGAAGTCTAAGACCATAAGCCCGCATAATACGGACAAGAGGTTCAGGAACGGGAAGATTAAATCCTGACTTGAAATAATCCTCGTAGACTGCTTCATAATCCCTAGGGGGATCGTAAGCAGTCTGACCAGGCAAGGGAATGATTGGCCGAAGCGATTTCGGTCAATTTTATGGAATTTACAGATCCTGTCCAGATCAGCCTCGGATAGGGTGGAAAAGACTCTTGGATAAGAAAAGAAGGCAGACCTCTCTCAATGACCCCCGAGAACAGAGATGGACCCCTTAGTGGGGCCGAGGGATTTACAGATGCCGGAGCAGGAGCAATCCCTGCTTGCTCCGACGAGGAGTCAACCACTATGACGGCTCTGCTGGACTGAGCAACGTCATCAGTGGTCCGACGCAGAGTACTAATGGGGAGGTCATCGTAAAAGACCATCCGACCAGACGAAGAAGAAGAAGAACTGGATCTTCCTCCATCGCCGGCAGCATGAGAAGCCCCTTCAGAGAGATTTTGAGAATCACGGGAAGGAGAAGACATAATGAAGAATTGTAGAAGAAGACTTACAGAAAACTCGAGGAAAAGGAAGGAGACTGGAGAGAAGTTGAACAAAGACTGAATCACCGGAGTTTGAAAGGGATGCCGGAGAAGAAAGGAATAACAGTGCAGAGCGCAGAAAGCAGAAGAAGTAAAAATGTGTTTGAGGGTCCTATTTATAGGATTTCATCTCGGCAGCCCAAAGGTCACCTTGAAGATCTCACTCTCGATCTCCGTAACCGTCGAATACGAAAAAGTGCGTAACTGACGCCTCGTACTCTGCGCAGACAGTAAATGTGCAGAGCAGCCCAATCAGAGGCCGACACGTCACAATTGAAAGGACAACTCAATAAAGGCTCTGAATCGATTAGCCTGCCCTCTCTGGTCAGCTCGGCCAAACTAATCTAGAGGCAAATGATGAGCCAAAAATAAAACATCTGTTAGTTAACAACGGTGTTATGCCCCGCACCCTCCGTAGAGTAATTACGGGATAAAACGAGAATTAAAGGTGATTAAGGGCAATTAATGATAATGAATTTAGAATTAAGCATGAGAATTAATTGAGAGGATTAAATATAGAATTAAGTAGCATTTAATTTTAAAATTGAATATTAGAATTTTATCCTTTAAGATAAATAAGAAAATAAGATATAATTTAGAAACTCCAAATTTTCCCCTGTCCATCTAAAAAACTGACAAGCGTCAGTTTTTCCTCCTCCCTCACAACAGACGTCGCTCCCCCATTCCCCAAAACCTAGCCGTTTCCTTCAAGGAGTAAGAGAGCAAGACATCCTCCAGGAATTGGTCCAATCTTCGTTCGTTTTTTAATCCGTTTTCGAGTAATCAAAGGCAAGTAATCATCTTATAAGTTCTTACGTTTTGCGAAAGAAAAGGCCTATTTTTGATATCAAAATTATGTCTTCTCCTTGCAGTAGTTTCTTTCCGTGAATCTATATGTGACTTACGTGTTTTGATTTTGAGATTTGGCCATTATATGTTGAAAAATCGTTCGTTATTGTTGTTGTTTATGTGAGATCATGTAAATCTCAATCCCTTGAACCCTACTTTGTTGATAATGGCGGTTGAAGGGAAGGGAGAGTGAAAAGATTAGATTTTTGGGCTTGATTTGATGAATACTTTGAGTGCTAGGCTTGAATCCGTGAATCATATGTTAAAGGTGTTGTCTTGGGTGAATTAAGGATGGATTGACAGTGAGAAATAGGCTTGGAATGATTTGGAAGGAATTTGGGATCGAAATGGGGGTGTTTTCTGTAGTTTCTGCAGAAAACTGCAAAATGGGATTCTGGAACGGGGACGTCGATCGATCGACGTCAGGGTATGACGTACGTCGATCGATCGACATATAGTAAGTGAGGGGATGACGTGCCTCAGAAGGACGTAGATCGATCGACGTAGGATGAGTGAGAGATCGACGTGCCTCAGATAGACGTCAATCGATCGACGTAGATTGAATGAGAGATCGACGTGCCTCAGGGTATGACGTCCACCTATTTTGTGGAAAAGTAAGGGAAGAAAGAGGGAAGCTAGGGGACCCTTTGTGTGACCTTAGGGACTTCTTAGGACCTGACTGAGGATAGTATAAGCCTTGGGAACATGACTTAAGATGGTGAGTCAAATTTGGGAGAATTCAAAGGGTATTTGAATCCGATTTCAACGTGAATGACCTAAGGGGTTAGGAATGAATGTGTGCGGCTTCACCGAGTACAAAAGGAGAATGTGAGGGTTCTCACTTTGGTCCTTGTGTTTTAGAATCGTGGTTTAGGTGTTGATGACCTAGCCGGAAGCATAAACCCGAATGTGTAAGTAAGGTGAGTCTCGTATGATTGATTGATACCGAATGTGAATTGAATTTATGTGAATGAAGAATGTGATTGAAATGAGGAGTCTTGCATCATGGAACTTGCATTTGCATATTGTTTTGAAAAGAGCTGTGCTTCGGCACAGGGCATAAAGTTTGCGAAATTGGCTATAACGTTACACGGGATGGAAATATAAGCCGTGGTACGTTACAGGGTATAAAGTTGTCTGTAATGTTACACGGGATGGAAATATAAGCCGTGGTGCATTACAGGGTATAAAGTTGTCTGTAACGTTACACTGGGATGGAAATATAAGCCGTGGTGCGTTACAGGGTATAAAGTTGTCTGTAATGTTATACGGGATGGAAATATAAGCCGTGGTGCATTACAGCGTATAAAGTTATCTGTAACGTTACACGGGATGGAAATATAAGCCGTGGTGCGTTACATAGTATAAAGTTGACTGTAATGTTACACGGGATGGAAATATAAGCCGTGGTGCATTACAGGGTATAAAGTTATGTGACCGGACATTGTGACATGCATTGTACTGTTTTGAAAAGAAATTGCTCATGCATTTGTGACTGTGTAGTGTAGTGTATATTTTGGCATGCATCACGTGAGTCAGTTTGGGATGATTGCTATGTGAATTGAATGATCGTTAATTGTTAATGATTATAAATTAATGACCTATGATCTTGTATTGTTAAATCTATGCACTTAAAAGTATACAAGACATGTGCCCCACTACCCCTTGAATTATATATTACTAATGTCTTGCCATGTGTTGATCTCGTATGTCTTATAAGCGGGTTACTTGCTAGCGTTTTTCGCTAAGGATACTACCTTTGTGATGCAGGAGAGCCTGAGTATGATATGATCTTCATTGAGGATGACGGCGAGTGGGCAGAATGGGATGCCTAGAGCGTGTTGGGAAATTGTTTTAGACTGATTCTTGTTATTTCCGTTTCTTGTTTCATTTGAGGATTTAGATGGCTGCGTCCATAACCAGTTATTGATATTCACTTTATCTTTTGGTGTACCGCATTGATGGTTTATTTTTATGAGATACGTGTTTACACACTTATTTCTCTGACGTCATTGATGATCTGTATTCGAAAGATGAGACGTCTTGTAGTCTTCTCAGTAAGCTACGACGGGTGCACCAGTTCGGATTCCGCTGTCCGGGTCGGGGCGCTTCAGGTGGTATCAGAGCCTAGGCTTCTGATCTACCTCGGAGACCTAGGTTATATCACGTAGAGTCTTAAGTTATGATCTTGACCCTAAGTTGATCTTTAGGTCTAAGTATGTGATCTTATATGTAAGTTTGATTGGGATGGGTGTGTGTGAGCGCGTTAAAAGTTAAGCAACAAATGTTATTTTATTTTAGTGTACGAATTCCACCTTGTACAACGCATATGGGCCTTCAGTATTTACTTTTGGAATTGCTGAATGCTAATAAGCGTTGATTTTGCAGAAAATGCCTCCCCGAAGAGATAACCAAGGAAACGGTGGCAATGGGGACGAGAACCCTCCACCACCACCAGTGTTAGTATCCCAGGCACTGATAGACGATATCACAGTGATAGCGCAAAGTATTGCTCAGCAGCAGCAGCAACCCCCTCCTCTACCACCGCCTCGGCGTGACATAAGGTATTACACTGGGGAGATGCGGAGGATGCATGTCCCAACCTTTGAGGGAACCACTCTGAGGATGCGGCTCCATCGCACGCCGTGCTTCCCCAGGCCCTGATATTAGAAAATAACTTACGATTTTACCTCTAAGTCACAATCTTAGACCTAAGTGATGATTTGAAACTAAGGCGATGCTCATGAACATAGGTACTGACCTCAGTTATAAGCAATGATTCTGAACATAAGTCACGATCTTAGACGTAAGTAACGATCTTCATTACGAGTTGACTTTAGACATAAGTACGGAATTAGTAATAGGTGTTGATTATGTACTAATTATGATTGGGAGATAAGACACGATCTTAGAGGTAAGAATGATGATGCTAAGAACGATCCTAGAGATAAGTTATGATCCTAAACTATAGAGGGCCAACGGTTTTGGAAACACGTATATCTAAGATACCCCATACAATTCTCCCTTATCTAAGGTTGATCACAACTCTCTAAGCCGTGATCCTAGTAACCCTAGTTGAACACTATATAATTGATTTGAATGAATTATGATGTTAATCAGAATAACCCAGTACGAGCATTAGGTCCATATTAATGGGTCAGGCAGTAACTCGGGCTGCCTTACCATAACTGCAACATGGTACTTGACACCATTAGGATAAATTAAGGAAGGCCCATATTCTTACTTGGACGGTAACATCAGAACATGCTTAGGACTAATTTGGGACCATAGCTACTAAGAAATGAATTGTAATAGTAGAGTAAATACTAAGGAATGATTTAAAGTGGGGTGATAGAAACTAAATAACGATTAGCTTTATGATCAGTAGAGTTAGTGAAAGATATTGTCAACGGAGTTTATAGTTTACAATTAAGATGCCAATTTTAGAATTACCAAAATAGGCCGATCATATTAGTCTTATTAGCGATATTGATCGGTAGCGACATACGAGAATCGACTATATTATACACCTTGGAACAATAAAGTGTCACAAAATCTTTCGCTAAGTGATGAACCCCTAGAAACAATGAGTTACTTGGCTTGAGTCGGGTAGGCTTGAAATTGCAAGGGAGCAAGCATGAACAAGTAATGATTGCTTTTCAGGTGAGATTTAACAGAATTAGCATTAGCGGTTAAAAACAACCCAGTAAAAAATGCAATGAATTAGGGTGGCGCATGGAAGTACGGTGAATGAGAATACCTTAAGACGATTAATATTTAATTTGCCATGCTAGGATTGGACAGTCTCAGCTAAAAATGTTAGCCTGAGTAGACGAACATTAGACCTATAAGTTACGGTACTTAGGTAGATTTATCCTTGACCGTAAGGGTGGATTATAGAAATTATACGAAGTATAGACAAATATTTTTTTTCAAACGGTTAAGTATTTATACATGAGCACATACACCAAGATATACCCTATATTTCAAGGATTTCTCAATTTTTCTAAGTATTTTAACTAGTTTGTTTATTTATTCAGTCTGCTAACGTAACAATGCTATATTTTCTTCCGGATTCGTATTTCAACCTGATGGAATTTCAACTACTACTGACAACTCTAAAAAATAGAAACATTTTAAAATGTTGATGATTTGACGAGCAATATGTCTATATATATTTCTTATATTATTCCACAAATTTTCGTAGCTATATTTATTTTGTTAAAATAATTTGAGTTATCGACTATGGATATTGCAAGTATTTTAATTTTGGAATTATTAACCGCTTGCAATGAAGTTACCTAATTTTGCAAAACAAAAGTAGTTTCAAAACATACATTTTTCAGAGAAAGAGATATGACATTTCCAAATTGCTTTATAAAACCTTACGTCGTTAAGTTCCAAATGGTTTTAAGGAGATCTTACCTGAAACACTTTTGTGAGTAGGTTATACTCATATATTTTTTTTCCTTGTTTGAGACACTCTTGCGAACAAGTTAGTCATTCCTTTCATAAGAGGTCACGCGAAACAACACCTGCGAGAACGATTTTATAATACTTTAGCTCGCATGTTTACAAAATAAAAATAAAAAAATTTAGAGATATTGTATAAATAATTGAAGCTATATTTTAAATTATAGCCACTTAAACTACATTTTATTTAAAAGGAAGCATGTCCATACATATATTTCGTATACTAGGCTTATGACGGTATCTCTGAGAAATTAAGAGCAGGATCATAGAGCTGGTTGGTAAGTACATAAGAACTGCTTTTCAAGACTTAGTCATGTTAAGGAGGGGTAACGATTACCATCCTGGCATACACAAGGATGTTAGTATGGTTGAGCATCTGAGTGATAAATCATATGAGATAAGTTTATGAATCTGGTATTGTAGGTTGCAATAAGTTGGGTGAAACACGTCAAGTGGTGTAAGTGGAAGCTGTAATCACTCATTATCGAGAACTAAGTAAGGATTGAATCTCATAAGGACGAGATCACCTTGAGGGAGGTTAGTATTGGCTAGATTAAATCGTACTAGAGTACAACGTATTTCGAAAAATACATATGGCTTCAGGGATGAGTCTTGTGAGCAAGGCGTTAAGTTAAAGATTGTAATACACTTAAGAACTGATTTTAGAGGGTTGGTCAGGATGGCAAATATAAGTACGATATAGACCGACGATTAAGTCATGAAGCGAGTATATTGACGTTATCCTTAAGGTTGGTTCGAGAACTATACAAGAATAGGTTACGATCTATCAGACGGAGGACAATGGATTTAAAGAGTAAATTGTGTGTATACACAATGAATGATTTGAGAACTTAGTCCTGTACCGAGGAAGGGAAATGGGTACCATACCGAAATACACATGTGATACTAATTTCGGTCATGATCTAAGTAAATAAATTATGAGGGGCTATACTAAGTCATTGATTCCGTAACGCACAAGTTTCGAGGACGAAACTTTTTGTAAGAGGGGTGGAATGTTACGCTCCGCACCCTCTGTAGAGTAATTACGGGATAAAACGAGAATTAAAGGTGATTAAGGGCAATTAATGATAATGAATTTAGAATTAAGTATGAGAATTAATTGAGAGGATTAAATATAGAATTAAGTAGCATTTAATTTTAAAATTGAATATTAGAATTTTATCCTTTAAGATAAATAAGAAAATAGGATATAATTTAGAAACTCCAAATTTTCCCCTGTCCATATAAAAAACTGACAAGCGTCAGTTTTTCCTCCTCCCTCACAACAGACGTCGCTCCCCCATTCCCCAAACCCTAGCCATTTCCTTCAAGGAGTAAGAGAGGAAGACATCCTCCAGGAATCGGTCCAATCTTCGTTCGTTTTCTAATCCGTTTTCGAGTAATCAAAGGCAAGTAATCATCTTATAAGTTCTTACGTTTTGCGAAAGAAAAAGGCCTATTTTTGATATCAAAATTGGATCACCATGCAGTAGTTTCTTTCCGTGAATCTATATGTGACTTACGTGTTTTGATTTTGAGATTTGGCCATTATATGTTGAAAAATCGTTCGTTCTTGTTGTTGTTTATGTGAGATCATGTAAATCTTAATCCCTTGAACCCTACTTTGTTGATAATGGCGGTTGAAGGGAAGGGAGAGTGAAAAGATTAGATTTTTGGGCTTGATTTGATGAATACTTTGAGTGCTAGGCTTGAATCCGTGAATCATATGTTAAAGGTGTTGTCTTGGGTGAATTAAGGATGGATTGATAGTGAGAAATAGGCTTGGAATGGCTTGGAAGGAAGTTGGGATCGAATTGGGGGTGTTTTCTGTAGTTTCTGCAGAAAACTGCAAAATGGGATTCTGGAACGGGGACGTCAATCGATCGACGTCAGGGTATGACATACGTCGATCGATCGACGTATAGTAAGTGAGGGGATGACGTGCCTCAGAAGGACGTAGATCGATCGACGTAGGATGAGTGAGAGATCGACGTGCCTCAGATAGACGTCGATCGATCGACGTAGATTGAATGAGAGATCGACGTGCCTCGGGGTATGACGTCCACCTGTTTTGTGGAAAAGTAAGGGAAGAAAGAGGGAAGCTAGGGGACCCTTTGTGTGACCTTAGGGACTTCTTAGGACCTGACTGAGGATAGTATAAGCCTTGGGAACATGACTTAAGATGGTGAGTCAAATTTGGGAGAATTCAAAGGGTATTTGAATCCGATTTCAACGTGAATGACCTAAGGGGTTAGGAATGAATGTATGCGGCTTCACCGAGTACAAAAGAATAATGTGAGGGTTTTCACTTTGGTCCTTGTGTTTTAGAATCGTGGTTTAGGTGTTGATGACCTAGCTGGAAGCATAAACCCGAATGTGTGAGTAAGGTGAGTCTCGTATGATTGATTGATACCGAATGTGAATTGAATTTATGTGAACGAAGAATGTGATTGAAATGAGGAGTCTTGCATCATGGAACTTGCATTTGCATATTGTTTTGAAAAGAGCTGTGCTTCGGCACAGGGCATAAAGTTTGCGAAATTGGCTGTAACGTTACACGGGATGGAAATATAAGCCGTGGTGCGTTACAGGGTATAAAGTTGTCTGTAATGTTACACGGGATGGAAATATAAGCCGTGGTGCATTACAGGGTATAAAGTTGTCTGTAACGTTACACGGGATGGAAATATAAGCCGTGGTGCGTTACAGGGTATAAAGTTGTCTGTAATGTTACACGGGATGGAAAGATAAGCCGTGGTGCATTACAGGATATAAAGTTGTCTGTAACGTTACACGGGATGGAAATATAAGCCGTGGTGCATTACAGGGTATAAAGTTGACTGTAATGTTACACGGGATGGAAATATAAGCCGTGGTGCATTACAGGGTATAAAGTTATGTGACCGGACATTGTGATATGCATTGCACTGTTTTGAAAACAAATTGCTCATGCATTTGTGACTGTGTAGTGTAGTGCATATTTTGTCATGCATCACGTGAGTCAGTTTGGGATGATTGCTATGTGAATTGAATGATCGTTAATTGTTAATGATTATAAATTAATGACCTATGATCTTGTATTGTTAAATCTACGCACTTAAAAGTATACAAGACATGTGCCCCACTACCCCTTGAATTATATATTACTCATGTCTTGCCATGTGTTAATCCCGTATGTCTTATAAGCGGGTTACTTGCTAGCGTTTTTCGCTAAGGGTACTACCTTTGTTATGCAAGAGAGCTTGAGTATGATATGATCTTCATTGAGGATGACGGCGAGTGAGCAGAATGGGATGCCAAGAGCGTGTTGGGAAATTGTTTTAGACTGATTCTTGTTATTTCCGTTTCTTATTTCATTTGAGGATTTAGATGGCTGCGTCCATAACCAGTTATTGATATTCACTTTATCTTTTGGTGTACCGCATTGATGGTTTAGATTTATGAGATACGTGTTTCCACACTTATTTCTCTGACATCATTGATGATGTGTATTCGAGAGATGAGATGTCTTGTAGTCTTCTCAGTAAGCTACGACGGGTGCACCGGTTCGGATTCTGCTGTCCGGGTCGGGGCGCTTCAAACGGTCAACGTCAGAATTTATGCATAAAGGGTTCAACTCCTGCAGTTCAGCACAAATGCATCGCTGCTCGGCCAAGCTGCACTTCGGCTATACTACCACAGTATTCGCCTTCTTAGCAAAGAATATGCTAAGGTTTTCACCTCGGAAGCAGGCTTGACCTTCAGCTTCAGCTCGGCATGAATACATTTCTGCTCAGCGGTCTTATGCCTTTAGCTAACACAAGTTTGTTAAAATGGCTAAAGGCAAATTCGATTATAACCTCTGGTCGGCTCGGCCGCATGCTTGTGTCAGGTCGGTACTTTTTCACACACGATCAAGAATGGTTAGAATAAAGTCTTATATGGCATATCAGTATACTGCATCTCGGCTCGACAATGTCTTAGTCAAAGCAACTTCTTATAGTCAACCTCGGCAAACAAAGAGTACTTATTCATCTCGGCCTCAGATTAATATCGGCCTCGGCTATATGTTGGCTCTGCTACTCTAAACAGTATCAGATAAGATCAGAAGAAGATATTACCTACCATCTTCGGGGACCCACTAAGCGGCTCTACAGAATACTTTCCAGGTGTCAAGTAACGAATGGTGCAGCACAAGGTCATCATTATAAGCCGACCTACACACCAGCTACGATCTCAGACTTTTGTCCATTATACTGTAGCTCTGAAGTGGATGAGACAGCCATCTCAGCCACATCACCGTCCCATCAATCAGGCAAGGAAACCATACCTCCTAATTCTCAAGTATAAATACCCCTCTATCCAGACGAAGGGGGATCTGAATTCTGGGAGAATTTCTGGAGCATTCTTCCATAACTCCATCTCGGCCAAAGTACAAAAACTCATAAACTCAGTGAGATATATATACAGGTTTTATCTAAACCTCTATTCCAGCATAAATTGCCTATTCAAAACACAAATAACTGACTTAAGCGTCGGAGGGTTTTTCCCGGACAGCGCACTGGGACCTCTAACGTTTTTCTTCCTTCTCAGGTTCCGTTGAAGGATTTGGACGGAAGATTAACGGCACACAACTCGGATCATCTCTGATCCACCCGGTGAACAATTTTGGTCTCATCACTTTTCATGTACGCCGAGATGACTGTATAGAAATTATTGATATCACGTGTACATGAATAAACGACAATCTGTAAAAAAAAATTCAACAAAATTCTAACTTATTGTTTATATACACCAAGATCATGCGGTATATGAAAAAATTGATAAATTTTAAAATTTTCAGCATTTGTGTGTTGTCCGTCGATTAAGTGCATTTTTAAGGGGAAAAAAGCCATTATTTACAGAAAAAGAAAAAGATTAACAGCGAGCTTACCATTTAATGTTTTGATAGTTCCTTTATAATCAACCAATACTTACAAACAGAAACGAATTCGTAATAAACCAACATAAATTATTTACAAATGGTGTCATAGTCATAAGAGATGTTCTAACATCAGACGTTTCAACTCAAGAATTGAATGTGAATATGATGTGACTGCAATTTCTTCCCCTTTCTCGGTGTATACAACAACAATTATCTCATTCTCTCAGAAATTGCCGTTTATGACGAGTATGAAATGTCAGATGTATACAATCATATCAATATATTAGAAACACAAAGGTTGTTTCTCGATGATCTATAATGAAAATTGCGTCAAGCTGTGTCGATCAGCTGTTAATTCACAATATAAGAAGCGCAACCAATTTAATGAATCATTTTGATTTATTTCATCTTATTTTAAAATCAAAGAAAAAGTGTATTCTTAATTCCATTGGAAATAAAAACTCCCTTTCTCCGTTTATATGATATTTAAAATGAAGCCTTGGATTCCATGCACCCATTAAAGAGGCTGCACAATAATTTGTGACGATCCAAATACACAAACTAGGGAGAATTGAATAAAAGGCCATTGAACTTTCAAAAATTTAAAAGAAGGTCATATAGTTTTATGATTACTATACAGGTAATAAGGAACTTAAAAATTTTGGAGAAAGGGTTTGAGACCTCTAAAAACAATTTTGAAACTTTAAGTTTACACCTCATTACTAATTTTTCAAAAAGTATATAAAAATACTTTTTAATGTCTTTTTTCCTTTTTTTTTATCTCTCTTGATACCACCATCTCTCCTCACCATTAAGAATCATAACGAAACAAATCATGGCGTCGTTATTACCGTCATTGCACATCAGATTTTTTTTTTTGTCTCTTTTGTTAATTCGTTTTACACCACAAAAAGAATTTGCTTCACCGACGAAAAACTCACCGACGTACCTTGTTGCGTCGGTAGTTCGTCGTTAATTTGCGACGAAATAGCGATAAAAGCAGTTTCATCGTTAATTGCGACGAAACTACGATGAAATACATTGTCGCTAACAAAAAAGTAGTCAGGTTAATCCTTTCGTTACAATTTCGTCGGTGTTTTGTCGGTGGTTCGTCGCTACTCTGTGTCTTTTGTTTGTCGCTATTTAGTTTGTAGCGTTTCGTCGCTATATCGTCGCTAATGTGTCGCTAAAATTCCAGAAACATAAACACAGATAAACAAGGAAATAAATTCGTCGGTTAGTAGGTTCTCGGCGTTGTATTAAGTTTCGTCAGTATATCGTCGGTGTTTAGTCGATAAATTAGTCGTCGCAAATGTTTCATTTTACTTTTCGTTCGTATTTTATATATTCCGATTCGTCGCTGTGTCGTCGCAGACTCGTCAAGGATTAAACACGTGTATGAATTAAGAAAAAAGAAAGCGATGATTGGAAAAAAAAATTTATTCATTTAGAAATAAAAATTTACATTATAAAGACAAAAAATTTAAAAAAATCTAAAATAGAAGTGGAGAGGGGCCGTTCACTCTTCGTCATCGGAAGAAAGAGTGGCTGCCACATTCTCCGCGAACTCTTTGAGGAGGCACTTCAGATTGTAATATCTGGCTTTCAGCTTGCGCAGCCTTCTGTTCACGATGTGCAGTTGCCTCGACTGCTGCTGCATGTTTGCTATAAGTGTACGGTAGTTGATCTGTGGTTCCGGCAGTTCTTGTTGAGGATCCTCTGGCGGCATCGGGCCATGCACAGATATTGAATTCTCCCGCAGAACCGATGGTTGTGGTTGAAGAGGAGGCCGTTGTGGAGGTGCGCTGTTTAGAACTTTGTCACGACGGGGCATACTTTGTATTTTGTTTAGAAAGTTTTATAACTTTGTTTATGTGAAATGTAAGGCTGTGGGGTTATATATAGGAAAAATAGCGACGACATAGCGACGAATCTGCGACGAATTTATCGCCCGTTACTCAACACCGGAAGATGTGCGGGCGTGACACTTCGTTTGAACAAGCGACGACATAGCGACGACTTAGCGACGTAAAGTCATCGTATGTTGTAACCATCGGCACTGTGTGGACAATGCCGTTGGGTGAATAGCGACGTCGTAGCAACGCTTATAGCAACAAAACACATCGTATGGTGTGAAGATACGGTGTACGTCGCTATTTCGTCGCTAAGGCGTCGCTGTATCCCGGTTGAGATGCTGAACGCCGCCAACACGCCGCTGTATCCCGGTTGCGGTAGTCACACACAGATGTCCATGATTGGTCGGATGACGAGCATGAAGACGGAGCACCGCATGACGGAGAGATTGTACGATGGGATTGTCAGCTGATGAGGGAAGCTCTTCCCGAAGGGAACACGATGGTCGACAGTTTTTATTCGACGAAGAAACAGCTGCAGGCGTTGGGACTGCCGGTTCAGAAGATCGATTGTTGTTCGGAGGGGTGCATCATATACTGGGGCATCAACGAGGATGAAGAAGAGTGCAGGGTCTGTGGGACACGCAGGTGGAGAACGAACAAAAGAAACCAGAACGTGCCAAGAAAGCAATTCTACTATTTACCTCTCGCCCCTAGACTGCAGAGGCTCTACGCATCCGGTGCCACAGCTAGCCAGATGAGGTGGCATGAGAGCACTACACGAAAGACGGTGAGATGTGCCATCCATCCGACGGCAAAGCTTGGAGGACGTTCGATGCGACACATCCGGGTTTTTCGTCGAATATAAGGAACGTTAGGTTGGGGTTATGCACCGACGGGTTCAACCCGTTCGGACAGTCGGGAGAGCAGTATTCGTCGTGGCCTGTCATCGTGACGCCGTACAATCTACCACCTTGGATGTGCATGAAGAAGCCGTACATGTTCTTGACTGTGATCGCACCGGGGCCTAAGAATCCGAAACAGAAGATCGACCTATACATGCAGCCATTGATACATGAGCTGAAGTGGTTGTGGGAGTTTGGCACGGAGACGTTCGATGTATCGACCAAACAAAACTTCCAACTATGCGCTGCGCTGATGTGGACGATCAGCGACTTCCCGGCTTATTCTATGTTGTCGGGGTGGAGTACAGCGGGGAAATACGCTTGCCCTTACTGCATGAAGCAAGTGAAGACGATGTCCTTAAAACATGGATGTAAGATTTGCTGGTTCGACAGCCATAGGAAGTTCCTGACCAGACGTCATTTGTACAGAAAGAACGTGACGGCGTTCATGCCTGGCATCGTCGAGAAGGACACAAAGCCCGAGCTTCTCACGGGTGCGGAGGTGTTGGAGGAGATAGACAGTTTTGGATTCGTGGGGGTCGCTGATGATCCGGACGGCAGCCACAATGCAGACATGGCCCGTGACTGTATCGGGTGGAAGAAGAGAAGCATATTCTGGGAGCTTCCGTACTAGAAGAGCAATATGATCCGACACAACCTGGATGTCATGCACATTGAGAAGAACGTGTTTGACAACATCTTCCATACAGCGCTGAATGTGCCGGGAAAAACGAAAGACAATTTGAAGGCACGACTTGATATGCGCGACCTCAAATGCGACTGAAGCTGCATCCCGTTGGCACATCCTACATGCCGAAGTCCTCGTACACGCTGATTGTGGAGCAGGTCAGTGCATTGTCAGCGTGGCTGGGGATGGCTAGATTTTCTGATGGCCATGTTTAGAACCTGTCGAAAACCATCGACGTGAATAACCGCGGTTTGCACGGGATGAAGAGCCACGACTGTCACGTGTTCATGCAACGGTTGATGCCCATTGCATTCCGTGAGCTGCTTCCAACAAATGTATGGGAAGCACTTACCGAGATGAGTCTGTTCTTCAGATGTCTTACATCCACGAGACTCAGGGCGGATGATATCTCAAGGCTGGAGGGCGAAATCCCAGTGATCATATGCAAGCTGGAAACTGTATTCCCTCCGGCCTTCTTTGATTCAATGGAACACCTGCCAGTTCATCTACCATACGAGACACGCGTTGGTGGTCCTGTTCAGTACAAGTGGATGTATCCGTTCGAGAGGTACTCTTATTTATTACTTTACGTTCTTATGTGTCTAAGCGCGAGCATGCTTACCAATTTGTTTCATCATGTGACGTTGGAGTATTCACTATATGAACAGATATCTCAGGCATTTGAAGCTGAACATCAGGAACAAGGCGAAAGTTGAGGCCTCGATGTGCAATGCCTACCTGACGGAGAAAGCCTCGACCTTCGTGTCTCATTACTTCGAGCCAGATGTCCCGTCGAAGTGCAGATATGTTCCCCGGAACGACGACGGTATTTCCAGATCCGGTGTCCTCCCGATATTCACACATCCGATCAGATTTCACGAACAGGGAAAGGAAATGATATTGGGGGACAGCGATCTGAAGATTGCTCAATCTTTTGTTCTGCGCGATTGCCGTCAAGTTGACCGTTTCCAGAGGTATAAACGATATCCAATTTTAATTTGTAATTACCTTGCGCTACTCTATCCATTATATGACAAAGGTATACAGGGTACTCATTCGTAATTTGCTTCAGCTTGTTCGTTGATTTATTGCAAGAACGTTCACCGGGTATATCGAGCGATGCAATAAACAATGAGTTAGATGCCAAGTTTGCTAATTGGTTCAGGTGGCATGTAAGTTTACAATATATACTGGTTATGTGTACGTCATGTGATACGCATTTATTGCCCCGCTGATGTATACTTGTCGTTTTATAGGCGAGCAAAGGTCATCTGGCTGACGAAGAGTACGGTTACATTCTGACACCAGTAGCCGAGGGTCCATTGAACAGATTCACGCGCTACGCCATGTGTTTTGTGAACGGTTATAGATTCCACACAGTCTCCCATGCCAGCCGAAAATCGTCGGAGAACAGCGGAGTGTGTGTCAAGCGGTATGACAATAGCCCAGACGAGGATGACTTCTACGGCTACCTTACTGACATCATTGAGCTCGAATATCCCGCATTGCCTATAAAGCTGGTGGTGCTATTCAAATGCGAATGGTACGATCCAACTCGGGAAGGTTATCGCGCTGGCATAAAGGTTCACGACCGATATAAGTTGGTAGACATACACCAAGGGCGACGGTACAGAAAGTACGATCCATTCGTTTTGGCTAGTCAATCGTCCCAAGTGTACTATCTATCGTATCCGACGACGAGGATGAATGCGAGCTCAAAAGACTGGCGAGCCATGCGCAAAGTGAAATAGAGCAAGTTTGATGTCAGTATCCAGCCAGGTTCAGATGGCATGGATGCCGCATTTCAAGAAGAAAACCCAAGCGTTGTGGATACGACACATGTTGAACTGCACAATCTCCCTCTAAATGACCCCAACGGCGTTTTCATCGAAATTCATCTCAACATACAACCGACTGAAAATATTGAAGATGTAGGCGAAGACGAATACGAGGATGAAGAAGACGACGAGCATGTAGATGAAGATGAAAATGAAGATGCGTATGAGGATGCGGATGAAAATGAAGATTGACGTTAGTCAAAATTTTTATGTACCTCTTTATGTGAAAGTGTGTATGTGTTGATGTACTTATACACATGTATATACATAATGTGTGTCTGTAAGTACTTTATATTTTGTATTATTTTTTTTACAATACTGAAGAGCGCCGACGATTTATCGACGAAACGTGTCGTTGCAGGTTTGGAATAACGACGACATAAGCAATAGCGACGAAAGCCCGTCGCTATTTCGTCGCAAAATTTCAAAATTAAACCAGAAATCCCCCTTCTTCTTCCCCATTTCAGCCCCCGCGAATTCTCCCTCCCCCCGCAAAATCTCCCTCCCTGCGAAATCTCTCCACCGCCGCTCCTCCAGCTTCTGCCGTTCTCCGGTGACCTCAGAACCCAGTTAGTTTTTCTTCCTATTTCGTTTTTAATGCTTTTAATTAGTTATAGATTCAATTCTTTGTTTTGGATTTGGGTTGTGGGTGTTGGTGGTGTGTTGGGGACTATGGGGAGGGCTGTGGGCTGGGGTGGCTGTGGGCGGGGGTGGCTGTGGGTTGGGGGTGGCTGTGGGCGGGGGTGGCTGTGGGCGGGGCATTGGTGGTTGGGAGGGCAGTGGTGGTTGGGGGTGGCATGTGGGCAGGGCAGTGGTGGTTGGGGGGGCAGTGGTGGTTGGGGGTGGCTGTGGGCGGGGGTGGCTGTGGGCAAGGCATTGGTGGTTGGGGGGCAGTGGTGGTCGGGGGTGGCATGTGGGCGGGGCAGTGGTGGTTGGGGGTGGCTGTGGGCGGGGGTGGCTGTGGGTGGGGCCTTGGTGGTTGGGGGCAGTGGTGGTTGGGGGTGGCTGTGGGCGGGGCAGTGATGGTCAGGGGTGGCTGTGGGTGCAGGTTTGTGCGGGGTGGGGCTGGGTGGTGCGGGGTTGGGTTTCCATGTCCGACGACATCTGAACAAGCATGTTGGTGATCATGTGGCTAAGGTATGTTCAAAGGCAGCCCCTAATGCTCTTAAATTCTCAATTTTTATGCCTATTTTATGTTACAAGTGATGTATTAAGTAGCTTTTATTTATTTTTCAAGTTTGAAGCTCAAATGATGTATATTATTGAAGCCATGTATTTTGTTTAGCTAGTTTATGGTTGAAGCCTGTTTGTTGTTAAACTGAATTGTGTTTACTTTGGGCAGCCCATAATTCTCTTAAATTTACCATTTTTATGCATATTTCATGTTACAAGTGATGTATCATAATGATGTAGAGGTGATGTATATTTTGAAGTGTAATTTGTTTAGAGGTGATGCATATTTATGCTTTAAGTATCAAGTTCAAGTGATGTATACTTTGAAGTGTAATTTGATGATGAAGTTTGATTATGTAGTTTGGTTAATCATGTCATGTTGTTTGGATTTGGATTTGTCTTGGGAGAGGCCATTAAGGCCGGGAAACCTCCGATAAACGAATAGGTCATGCCGAAATTTTCAAAATTATTAATATCTTGCATTAAATATATGTAAACACTTGTCATTTTTTGGACATCTTATTTGTTTGGCCAACCAACCCTACTCTTGTTGAATGTGCCTTTTAAATTTTTCACCCTTGCAGATCTGATGGCTAGTGAGGGTTTACCTACTCGACCCACCTACCCACCAGCCAGACAGGCCCTCTCAGGAGAGTTCGATCTGTTCGTTTCTCAGCATGAGCTGCTTGGTTCGGTGTCGACCGCCGCTCTGGCTGCGGACGCGGGCCTTTTAGAGCCTACCGATAGGTCCGCACCCCCCAGATCTCCGACGCCACCCACACCCACCGGTTCAGCCCATCATCCGGCGTCTGATGCGGCATCGGACGAGGGTGTCATACCAGGGCGTCGTGCCCTCCCTTGGTCACATGATACCCATACGTAAGTAATGATTTATTTTTTTAACACGTTTTCAAATATATTTCACGAGTTATTTTTTTCTAACAACTTCACCTCTTTCAGGTTTGCATCGGACTCGGGCCAGATTTCTGGTTGCATCACTCGGTCCTTCCACCTGAGGCAGGACCCTGCTGGATATGCCTGGTCCCGTGTCACCCCGCAGACACGTAGGTTCTACTGGGATGAGTTTCAGATATTCAAATTTGATGAATTTCACTTTTTGATGCGTAATCGATCATTACTTTTTAACCACATTTTTATTTTTCCTCCGTATAATAATTGCAGAAGGCGTATAACTGGCCAGCCGACATCGCCCACGACGTGGAGCAGACCTGGCGCGAGAGGGCCGCCAAACGCTACAGGGACTTCGTCAACTCGCTCAAGACCAAGTGGGATCGTGACCCCATTTCTGCGAGGCCTCCCTACGTATCCGAGGCCACCTGGGCGGGGTGGATAGAAGGGTGGATGGACCCTGCTAACCAAGCCCGTAGCGCCCGGAACGCGGCGAACCAGTGCAGCGGCAATCTACAGGCCCCAGCACCTGCCACACACTCAGGTGGTTCGGTTGCCCACGCCACCACGATGCGTGCTATGGTAAGTATTTTAATATTGGATTATTTAGATTCATTGATTTCATTGGATTATTTAGATTCATTGACTTAAGTGGATTATTTAGATTCATTGATTTCTTATGTTCCGCTGTTGTTTTTTTGGTATTCGTATATGGTTAATGTAAGTAGTATATGTGTTCATTTTCCTTTTTCTTTTTATTTTTGATTTGACTTGGGAGAGGCCTTTAAGGCCGGGATACCTCCGATAAACGAATAGGTCATGCCGAAATTTTTAGAATTCTGGATTTCACTAACATATTTTATTTCATTCTTTCAGCACGCGGAGACGGGGGAGTGGCCAGCCTCCTACGATCTCTTCTACAAGACGCATCGGAAGAAAGCCTCCGACGGGACGGAGGACTGGATCACGACGAAGGCCCGCGACATCAGTGTAAGTAGTCTACGATATCATTTGTTTTTTCCTTAGTTTGTTTTATTTCTAAACCCTAAACCCTAACAATTCTTATTCTCATTTCAGGACGAGTACAACAGATTACTGGCAGAGAGGGGAGAAGAGGCCGACAAGAACCGTGCTTATTGGGATGCGGTTTGGACCATTGGCCCTCAGAATAAGAAGAAGAGGGAGGTGTACGGGGTTGGATCAGCAGCACCGAGATTCTTCCCCGAAGTTCTGCATCCAGGTTCTTCCTCCGAGGCAGCACCTCCGCGTCTTCTGCGACGCCAGAGGATATTTCGCGCCTGGACGCAGATCATGCGGCGCTGCAGCATGAGATGGAGACCATTAGGGCGCAGCATGAGGAGAGTGTACAGGCACTGCGGTCGCAGCTCACTCAGACCCAGCAGGTGCTGCAGCAGTCGGTTCAGCAGGCGCTTCAGCAGACGCAGCAGGAGACGAAGCAGGCGCAGCAGGAGACGAACCAGCAAATCTCGCAGCTATCGCAAATCCTCCTCTCTTTCCTTTCCAGCTCCTCGCAGCCTCAGCCTCGCCCTCAGGATGGTCAGCCTTCTCCGCATGATCCTCCTCCAACTTCCTCTGCATAGTATTTCATTTTTTGATTTTTCATACTGACTATTTCATTTATTGTATTGACATATTCTTTGTTCTTTTATATTTTATCTGACCTTTATACGGATTCCATTTCATTTGTGTTGTTTAATTATACGAATTTCAATACGCAAATACCGTATTTCTGTATAATATTTGTAAAAATGATTTTATATACAAAATAAAATATATTATAAAAATTAAATAATAATAAAAACTATTTAATTAATAATATATTGATATTATTAATAAATTATAAATATTTAATATTTAGTATTTAATATTAATTTAATATTTAATATTAATTTAAATAATAGCGACGAACCTGCGACGAAACATAAATGTCGCAGACCGGGCATATAAAAAAATCAAAAATTTTAAAATAGCGACGACAAAAGATATACCGACGAAACGACGACGGAAAAAACAGGTCGCAGACCTGACAGATTTACGTCGCAATTTTACGATGAACCGCCGATGAGCTTTATCTCGTCGCAATATAACGACGCTGTACCGACGAAAATCGATTTGCGACAAGCCGTATAGCGACTTGCATATTTCGTCGCCATTGCGTCGCTATATACCATTAGCGACGAACTGGCGACGAAATATGTCTGTCGCTATATGACTTTTTTTTTGTGGTGTTACTACAATTTTACTTTGAGTAAGAAATTTCTTGAAATATCGGGCACTATTAGTTATTAAGTGACTTTATCTTAATCGACAATGCATAAAAAAATATTACTAATGCAGAAACATACTACACGCAAATGAATAAATAAGTAGTTTAAGTTGGTGTATACAAATTTTTGAAAGTTCAATGACGTATAATTTTTCTGTGTCTTTTTAGAGGAAGTTCATAGGCTAAGTTAAATGATACCAAAAGCAAGAGAAGAACAAAGAAACAATAATGTATTATAACAAATAAAATCATTTATATCACTAACATTTATATATTAATCAGTAAAAAAAATGATTGTAAACAACAAACATCGATTTAAAGAAGTGATTTGTCTATTTGCCTGTAACTTTTTATGCATTAATAATATTTTTTCTATTTTAATTTTTGTCAACTAAAATAGAAGCATTTTACAACTAATAATTCATGCTAATTTTTTGTAAGGAAATGATTCATATCTAAAGTAAAATTGTCCATAAGAAAATACAGTATTTATATTCTGTAAACATACAGTATTTACCAAAGACATACATACATATACATATATATATACACATTTTCTTTCAAAAGCTATATACATATATATATATATATACACATATATGTATGTATGTATATATTAGGCAACAACACACTTTCGTGGTTTTTAGTAAATGTCGCATGGTCTCGTCTGCAGGTTGCTACGACAAGCATGAGTTTGATGAATTGACAACAGCTCTTTCGACAAGATAAAAAGAAGTATTGTAGAGTTCGTATGTTCACACACAAAAACAGGCCCACAATAAAAAAAAGCACACAGAAATATGGGGTGAGTATTTTTCACACCTCAATATGTTCGCCCATACAATTTTAACACATCACACAAAAACAGAAAAGTTAGAATAGTTACTCTTTATACATAGACATACTTATACATACATATGAACATATATATACATATATATATACACACACATATGCACACATATATATGCATATATATATATATGTGTGTGTGTGTGTGTGTGTGTGTGTGTGTGAAATTTACTACGATCACCAATAAAAACAACAAAGAACTCAAGAACTAAACATTCATGCGTGAAATTAAAGGCATGAGAAACAATTGTGCTGAAGAATAGCACGAGATGGCAGAGCAAATTCTGGAGAGAAAGCTCAAAAAATCTTAGTTCTTGACAATAACCGTTTTTGTACTGACCCTGGGCTATATATTCGATGCGTAGAAGATAAAGAGCAAAAAGACAAAACTACCCTTCAACATAACACTAACACAAAACTTAAGTGAGGGCAAAACTGTCATTCTACCGCGTTTGAACTTCTCCCGCCATCATCCTGCACCTTCTTCTTCCTTGCGCTCTGCGCACTTCCTTTACCCTCTGCAACTCCAACTTCAGTTGCTCACACACGCAACCTCCTCACGTCACAACTAACTGAATTCATCACTTAGTTGCTCAATCACTGATTGCTACTATAAATTCACAACATCTGCACCAAACACACTACAGATCATTGATCACCAATTTTACCTTTAACATCCCCCCTCAAGCATAGCTTCTCATAGAGATTATGTGCTCCAAGCAATCTTATCAACTGTGCCATCCTCTTGGAATCTAGTGCCTTCGTAAATATGTCTGCCAACTGCATCTCCGTGCGTACTGGCATCAACTTTATCACACCTTCCTGCACTTTGTCCCTGACTACATGGCAATCTATCTCAATATGTTTTGTTCTTTCATAGAAGACGGGATTTTCAGCAATGTAAATTGCGCTTTTACTATCACAGAAAAGCTCTACAGGTGTCTGATCCTTCAGTCCCAAATCATTCATAAGGTACAGAAGCCATTATATCTCACAAGTAACCATCGCCATAGCCCTGTACTCTGCCTCAGCTGATGAACGGGATACTGTTGTCTGCTTCTTTGCTTGCCAAGAAACTAGAGCATCTCCAAAGAAAACACAATACCCCGTGACTAACCTTCTAGTTTCATGACACCCTCCCCAATCAACATCAACAAAGGCTTTTAGCTTCAAATTCCCATTTCTAGGAAACAACAGCCCTTGTCCTATGGTACCGTTGATATATCTGAGGAGCCTGTGTGCAGCCTTAAGATGATTCTTAGTGGGACAGTCAAGAAACTGACTTAATTGCTGGACTGTGAAAGCAATATCGGGTCTAGTCATAGTGAGATAGATAAGTTTCCCTATTAGCTTCCTTTAATGTGTGACATCCATTAACTCTGGAGAATCTTGGTGTGTCAGGCTAAGATGGCTCTCCATTGGGCTTTTGGCTGGTTTGACCTCTAAGAAACCAGCCTGTTCCAGAAGTTCTAATGTGTACTTCCGTTGATTCACACTAATCCCCCCTTAGCCTGAGCCACTTCAATACCCAAGAAGAATCTGAGAAGGCCTAGATCCTTAATTTGAAATGCCTGGTGCAATGCATTCTTGATCTCAGCTATAAGGCATTCATCACTTGATGCCACTATGATATCATCAACATACACCAATAGCAATATGAACTCTGTGTCAACCCTTTTGGTAAAAAGAGTGTAATCACACTTAGATTGACAAAAACCCATAGACAGCAAGAATCTGGTTAGAGTGGTATTCCACTCCCTACTGGCCTGCTTCAAACCATACAATGACTTGTTGAGCTTACATACCATGTTTGGGCCACCCACTGTCATGCCAGGAGGGGGTAACATGTAGATGTCTTCATGTAAATCACCATGTAAGAAAGCATTATTAACGTCCAGTTGGTGAAGATGCCAATGAAATCTTGCTGCTAATGCTAATACCACTCTAACAGTTGTCATCTTTGCAACTGGAGAGAAAGTGTCCATATAATCAATGCCATACTGTTGGGTATACCCCTTGGCAACTAATCTGGCCTTGTGTCTCTCCACAGTGCCATCTGCCCTCAGTTTCACTTTATAGACCCATCTGCATCCAATGACCTTTTTATCTTCAGGCAAGGGTACCACAATCCAAGTATCATTAGCCTCCAACGCTGCCAACTCCGTAGCCATAGCATCCTGCCACACAGACAAACTAGAAGCCTCTGCATAGTTATTAGGCTCAGTATGTGCATTTAAACTCAAGATATATGACTTGTACTTTGGTGCTAAAGATGCATAAGTCATGATCTTACTGAGTGAATGTGGTGAGGTATGCTTATGATGTTTGTCAGAAGAGATAATGTTGTTGCAGTGATAGTCTTGTAGATAGAGAGGTACTCGTTTGTTTCTGACTGGTCTGTCATGAACACTTCCTGAATAGGTGGTAAGTCTATACTGATATTTCCACCTCCTATGTGTACGTTGTGATCATCAGACTAAGCATATGGGCACTCATGTGGACTAGCAGATTCATCAAAAGTCAAGGGTGATTGAGGGCTTGAATAAACGGGGTTGGATGTATGTTGAGAATTTGGAAGCAATGACTGAACATTAGCTTCAGATGAAGGAAGGTTTGACGGCTGAGTATTGGGCTCAGAGGCAGAAGGATTTGTAGGACATGTTGATTCGTTTGCTAAGTAAGGAATTAAGCAAGGTATGGGGTTTGACATGGCTGAGCTTTCAGGTGCGGAAGAATCCTGAAGACTGAATGGGAATGTGGTCTCAAAGAAAGTGACATCTCTGGATATGTAAACACACTTTGTATCAAGGTCTTGCAAGATATATCCTTTTGTATTGTAGGGTAATCCCAAGAATATACTCTTTTTATCTCTTGCAGAAAACTTCTCCTTATGCTTCTGGGTGTTGGTTCCAAACGCCAGACAACCAAACACCTTCAAGTCTCTGTATGCTGGGACTTGCTTGAACAGCATTTCATATGGGGTTTTCTGGTGAAGAACAGGTGTGGGAGTTATATTTATGAGGTAAACTGAATGTTGAATGCAAAATCCCCAGTATGGGGAGGGAAGACAGGATTGGAACCTAAGTGCCCTTGCTACAGTTAGGATATGTTGGTGTTTGCGTTCAACTACACCATTCTGCTGAGGTGTGTTCACACAACTTGTTTGATGGACTACACCATTGTCTGCATAAAACTGATTCATTATGAACTTAGACCCATTATCAGTTCTGATCTTCTTTATTTTTGCATCGAACTGTACAGAGGCATATTGATAAAAACTTTGCACAATGGATCTAGTTTCACTCTTGGACTTCATCAAATAGACCCAACAATATCTGTTGTAATCATCTATAACAGTAAGGAAGTAATGCTGCTTATACATTGTAGGGAACTTGTACGGCCCCCAAATGTCCATGTGAACAAGAGAAAACAAAATTGAATCTACAGACTCAGAAATAGGAAAAGGTGTTCTCTTCTGTTTAGCAATAGGACACACAGTACATTGCATGGATGGATCAGGTATTACAAGAGGATCTATTTTATGAATCTCTTTTATTCTTGGACTGGACATATGACCCAGTCTTGAATGCCATAACCATGCGTCTGAAGAAATGGCAGCATGTGCCAAAGAAACAAGAAGGTAGCAAGATGTATGTCTGATTCCTGGTTTGAAGGTCCCATGAAGATAGTACAAGCCTTGATCTACCTCAGCTAAATCAATCCTCTTCTTGGTTCTGAGGTCCTGAATCAAGCATGAGTCAGATTTGAACATAACTTCGAATTTGTTTGAATGTGTGAGCTTACTCAAGGATATGAGATTGAAGGCAAATGCAGGAATGTAGAAAACGTTGGTAAGGATCAAATGTGGATTTACCTTTACTGTTCCTATATGTGTGACCTCTGCAAGGGATTTATTAGGCAATTCAACAGATAAAGAATTAACTGAAGTATAAGACTCAAACATGCTGATGCAAGAGCAGACATGATCACTAGCCCCAGAGTCCAACACCCACATATTTGAATTTAAATGCAATGCCTTACCTAATTCCTTTGCAGAAGTTACAGTCTGTTGTGCAGACATGACAGCATGACGTCCACCTTTGTTGCTTGGCACCACAGTAACACCTCTGTTAGTGTTTTCTTGACGTTCCTGTAACAAATTCATCAATTGAACGTATTGATCTTGAGTCAGAACAGGTGATCTCACACTGCCTTGGTTCTGCTCTTCATCCCAGTCTGTCTGACTGACTCTATCACCCTGCTGGCCTGCTCCACCATCACTACTAACCATGTTTACTTGACCTTTAGACTTAAACCCTGGAGGATATCCATGTTTCTTATAGCATTTATCAACAGTGTGTCCCAACTTATTGCAATAGCTGCATACAGGCACTTTTGGAATTATTTTAATAAGTTCTTGATCCACCTCTCTTCTGTCCTCTACCAGCAGATTTATTACTACTAACACCAGAAGTATTGACACTGTTTCCAAATGTATTACTCACATTCATCACAGAAGAAGGATTATTGTTAAAATATCCTTGAGCGCCAGAATAATTCAATTTTCTCTCCAGCTTTATAGCCATTGCAAACGCAGATTTCAAATCTGGCAGCAGGTTGGACAATAGGACCTGTGACTTCACAGCCTCAAAGTCATCATTCAGTCCTTTCAAAAATTTGATCACACAATCATTTTCAACAAACTTGTTAATCTCCACCGTTAGATTACAAGTACACATACGGCAAGAACAAGCAGGAATGGATCTGAGGACTAACCATTCCTCCCATACACTCTTAAGTTTAGTGTAATACTCAGTTACAGTGTTGTTTTCTTGTCTAATAGCATAAAACTCTTCCTGTAAATCCGAAAGCCTAAAGGAATCAGTATTTCCATATCTAGACTTTAAATCATTCCAAATTTCAACCGCAGAATCCAACCACACAACACTCTGCCCAATATTTGGAATTAAAGAGTTTACTAGCCAAGAAACTACCATATTATTAGCTTTGAGCCAAACATGATACCTGCGAGCGTTCTCTGCTGGCTTCTCAATTGAACCGTCCACAAACGCTACCTTGTTCTTCAACTTCAAAGCTCTTCTCGCAGACCTACTCCAGCTGTGGTAATTATTTCCATCAAGCAACGGCTGAACCAGCACCATTAACGAATTAACACTTGGATGAATGAAATACGGATCATCCATCGGATCAATGGCAGAATTAGATGTGGAGGCTGACATCGGACTGTTAATGTTCGTATTTGACGCCATGAAGGTTCCTAAGTTCATGGACTATGGCTCTGATACCATGTGAAATTTACTACGATCACCAACAAAAACAACAAAGAACTCAAGAACTAAACATTCATGCGTGAAATTAAAGGCACGAGAAACAATTGTGCTGAAGAATAGCACGAGATCGCAGAGCAAATTCTGGAGAGAAAGCTCAAAAAATCTTAGTTCTTGACAATAACCGTTTTTGTAAAGACCCTGGGCTATATATTCGATGCGTAGAAGATAAAGAGCAAAAAGACAAAACTACCCCTCAACATAACACTAACCCAAAACTTAAGTGAGGGCAAAACTGTCATTCTACCGTGTTTGAACTTCTCCCGCCATCATCCTGCACCTTCTTCTTCCTTGCGCTCTGCGCACTTCCTTCACCCTCTGCAACTCCAACTTCAGCTGCTCACACACACAACCTCCTCACGTCACAACTAACTGAATTCATCACTTAGTTGCTCAATCACTGATTGCTACTATAAATTCACAACATCTGCACCAAACACACTGTGGATCATTGATCACCAATTTCACCTTTAACAGTGTGTGTGCATATACATGGTAATCATCATATGCATACATATATATATATATATACACACACACATACATATACATATACATATACATATATATACACGAAACAGTAAGTGGAGTCGAGATACAAGAAACTGGTGTGAAATGGAGCAAGTTAAACAAAAAGCTGGTGAATTATATAGTCAGAGTGAATGCTAATAGAAGAAGATTTGCCCTTTCATGGGGAATTGTCAACATTCAAACGAAAAAGACAACCTTATCCTTGTCCCTCTTTTGGCTTATTGTCTACAAAGATTGGTGGGATATGTCTCACTCCCACTTCAAACCAGCAACATTCAATTAAGAAGGGGTGGCAGGAAATTTTGTCTTTATTTGAGAATTGGGACTCACTATTTTTGGCAGACATGCAAGAAAAATTTACTGCTTATAAGTCAAAAACAAATATTAAAGAACAAGGCCCTAAGTGCTTTTTACTGAGGAGACATAAGATTAAGGTTAACAAGGTATAAGGCATATATGGGGACACTTTAGAGTATATGTAGGGACATAAATAGGCGTAGACACTATCTACGCTTTAGATTAACTTCCTACCTGGTAGCGTAAGTTTTACCGTTGTTTTTACATTACATGTACATATATACGTGATGTGTATTTTAAATATCGAAAGGCCTTTATTGGTGTTTCTTGAATTTAGTCACTAACACACTAGCACAACATATCCCTATTATCATGTCATTTATGCAGGTAGAGCCGGGGGTCTCACTGGAAGCAGACTCTCTATCCCTTAGGATAGAGGTATTGTCTGCCTACCACTTACCCTCCCCAGACCCCGGCGATAGCTTTTGCTGTCGTTGGGATATACTGGGTACGGATGATGATGATGATGACTGTGGGATCATTCTTTTTGTAATTATTGTATTGATTTGATAGGAGTGAATTGTATGAATCCTTTGATCAAAGGGTGTATGATTTCTTTGTTGAAATCTGCATATTCATGACGAGGCATTGTCAGCTCTAGTTGAAATCCCTCGCACGGGAGATCTATATCGTCTTAGTCTCAAAGAGCATCGTTTAGGATGTAAATCAGAAATCCAACAGCTTTAAAATATAAAATATAGGTGGCATATAAAACGAAAAGCCAAATTATAGATAACATGCTTCTCAAAAAAAAAAGGTTTTAAGGTAACATTTTACGCCGGGTGTAAATAAAACCTGCCGACGAAGTTCAACTGGTCATTTAACTTCATTTTATGATTATTGAGAATATTTCACGTACTTCATTTGAGAAAAATATATGAGTTATGTGAAAATAAGATATCACCACTCATTGCTTTAAAGTTTTGAGTGGATGTGTGTCTGACTTTATATACCTCCAAGCTTCAACATGGTATCAGAACATGTTAATTTATGGTATCACCACTCATTGCCTTATCTGGCTCATGGCTGGCCATTCATTGTATCTCCTCACCCAAGTCCATATGTTCATGTCAGACTTGTGATTTGTGATTGAAGAGGTGTTCTAAGGCGCGTGTGTATGTCAAGCCACATTGTCACGTGAGGCCGGGTATTGAGAATATAGTCTAACATCGTTCACTTTGAGAAAAATATATGAGTTATATGAGAATGATGTACTATCATATATTATCTTAAGGTTTTGACTAGATATGAACCTCACAGTGATTAGTAATGTTTTAATCTTTATGCGAGTAATCAAGCTTTTCGATGTTGCGGTATGCCTGATTCTGGGGTAGAAAAGCCTTTTTGTGTTTTAATTTTTGTTAACAAAAAAGTGATGTAAGTGAAATCTGGTTATTTTTAACTATGTGAGTCACTATCATCCATAATTAAAGTCGATATTGACATGCCTCTGGAGTACAGCTCAACTAGTACTAAATGTAAAAGATTACATCTAAGATTACATCTTCGATTATTGTAGTCATTGTGTAACGGTCTAAAACATGCTGTCAGTTTCGGTTTAGAGTGAGATAGTTTGGTTTTGAGTTATTTTTAGACACTATACTTTATGTTTCATATCTAGTGGATTGTTGACTAATTGATTTACATATTGCACAAATCATTTAAAGCAGATACATCAGCAGCTGCATGATTATATTTGCGCTTATGATTGATTCCACATAAGGAGTTCGAATTTTTAAAAAAAAGGAAAATAATGTTATATGTTCGTTAATTAGAATAATATTGAGATAATTAAGCCATTTATACTAATTGAGTTTAGTCCTAAATATGAGGTAATTGGCTTGGATCGTGCATGAAGGTTCTATCCTTCAAATGGTGGACATTGATTTGATGGGAGTGAATAGTACAATTTTATTGATCAAAAGGCATATGATTTCAATGCTGAATCATGCATGCATGATAACCCATTGTCGGATCTGAAATAAAATGTAAGTGGGAGACATTGTAGACCGAGTACCACCAACAATAAACAAATAAAGCAGGCTAATTAACCTGCTTAACCACATGTCTAATTATCATCTATGCTTAAACTTTTTATAAGTATTTCAAAAGTTGTACATGTCAAGGTAACAAGTCGAATGTAATGTAGCTGTAAATACAAAGAAAAAAAATTTGTGTATCGATGTTGTACATTATAGAAGGATATAACACGAAGTGAGAAAAAACACTTAGTAGGTGTATAATATAAAAGTTTATGGAAAGATATAAACATTGGACGGGTAACCTGAAAATATGAGAACAATGTAATGTTTAGAGCATACATCCAGAAAACCAATGATTCCAAGCATGACATAAATGATCATTTTAACTTATCTTTAAACTATATGAAAACTTTATTTATATCAATGAGTCAAGGTCAAACAATATATTTTAAATATTACCCAAACTAAGATAAGTCTGTTTTGTTGTTTAAACACAAGTTCACAAAATATAACGTACTGTTCGTACCACTTTTAGGATCTGTGGATGCTGCTTCATTAGAGGATGATATGGACATACAACTTTAATGAGCTCGAAATTTCTTTCGGTCGATAATATAGTCTCACATTTTCGAATTTGAGAAAGATATATGAGTTATATGAGAATGAGGTATCATCACATATTGCTTTAAAGTTTTGAGTGGATATAAGCCTAATCTCATATAAGTCCATCGTATCAGAGCAGGTTTAAAATGACTCATACCTTCTGGCCTATGGTCGGCCATTTATTGTCTCCCTTCATCCAAATCCAGATGTTCATGTCTGGTTTGTGGTTTGTGATTGAGGACGGGTTCTAAAGCGCATATGCATGTCAAAACGCGTTACAACGTGAGGACGGATGTTGAGAATATAGTCACACATCATCCACTTTGAAGAAAAAGCAACGTAAGAACGGGTGTTGAGAATATAGTCTCGCATCGTCTATTTTGAGAAAGATATATGAGTTATATAAAAATGAGATACCATCATCTATTCCTTTAAGATTTTGATTGAATATAAACCTCACCTCATGTAAGCTAAAGTTTTAACGCTTTCAGTGTGTGTGTATTCCTTGTTGTTAGAGTGATCAGTTAAATATTCGCTTAGATAAGACAAATGTAAATGTAGGAAATCGTGAAAAACGGATTGCAAGAAGCAAAGCGGAGTTAACAGAGGAAACAATAGTAATAGCATTTCATATGGCGTGGGAACCCACTTAATCATAATTACGCTTTACTCCTTACCTCCTGAACACGTTAAACACGAAGAAGATTTTCGGTCATGTTAGAAGAATTATTGCAATTAATTTACTGATTAAACCTTAAACTCACATGGACACACTTTTATAGTTGAGTCAATTTTGTCTGGACGCCATAAGAAAATCATAGTAAATGCTTGAACAGCCAGGGTTGATGTCATTGAGTTGATGAACATTTAGTTATCTAAGAGGCCCTTACGTGGACACAATTTTAGATTATATTATCTTAAACCTTGTCTTGCGCTTGTCTTAATCCAGATTACATGGTCATCATATCTTTTGATTGCTTTCTTGAAAAAAGAGTTTTCTGACACACACCTCACCGATATACTGTTTTCTTCTCCTTGTTCATCACGTTGATATAATATAATACTTCGTATGTAAAAAAATATTTTGGCTATCGAAAATCTGACTTTCTTGTACTCATCACTACAATTTATAGTGTTACACATCAAGGGTAATGTATAAATGGTAGCTAATCTATCTAATAACAAAATCTATGCATATCTTTACAAATCATTACCCAAGGAAAGATATCTTTATACAAGGAAAACAATCACATAAGTCTAAGACATACCTTCAACAAATCATCATCAAATCTGCAAGTTGTGATCGACAGCTGAGCTCAGCCCAAGTCGGCTCAGACCAGGCAGCTCAGCTCAAGACAGCTCGGCAGGATCAGCTCAGCCTAGCAAGCCAGGTCAGCTTAACTCAAGATAGCTCGACAGAATCAGCTCACCCAGCAGGATCAACTCAGTTCGACAGAGGTAGATCAGGTCTGCAGAATCAGGTCAGCTCAGATCAGCTAACACAGTATCCAAGATTTTTCATTACCACTTAAAAACATGTTCTCTCGTAATTTTCAAGAGGCTTTGGCTTGTAGTAAAAGTATACAAGCTAGAAGATAAATTAGCAAGGAGATGGATTAGTAATAAGTTACTCCATACATTTCAAAATACCCCTCATAGAGAAGACATTCTTTCCACTAACGTGTGTGTATATATATGTATACATACATTTTTTTTAAAATTGAGGAGGGAAATCGAACTCGAGACCTCAGAATGAGGTAAATGCTACTAAACCACTAGACCTAAAGGTTTTTCGCAGACATACATATACATACACACACATATGTATGTATATATGCATATGTACATATGCACACATAAACACACACACACACATATATATATGTATACACATATGTCTAAATGTACACACACATATACACATATATATACACACACATAGCCATATAAATATATGTGTGCACATGTACATGTACTTCATCAGCGTAGAGAAGGTGACAACTATTAAATGTGAAGTGTGTCGGTATCAAACTAAACGTATAACATTGTTAAAATCCTTTTTAATCAAACATATTTTCTGTATAAATGACATGAATTTTTTTTTTTCCTTTTTGCGAACGAAAGAGTGCATCAAATCTCTGCATCCTGGATTCAAATAATGCATCATTGTAAATAGGAACAAAAAAAGGGAAGGTAACAAATAATAGACAGGGGTCTATGATTTAGCAAACGATTTGCCAATCCACTTCGTTTTGTTTTCAGAAATGATTATGATAATTTTGATATCCCCACATAAGAAATTCACATGCTCCTTCTGAATCATTTATGTATAACGAGGACGATATTCCTAGAAAAAGGCAAGGCAGCAGTGGGACTGAAGAAGCACTCTCATCATTCTGTGTATCCACCAGCATTATCCTATTCGGAACCATTGGATTCTTCTCAACCAAATGGCAGCCATCCTAATTTACATTTGTGACTTTTTTATATTATTGTATACATTGTATAACTTACCAAATACACGAATAAACTATTATAAGTAAGAGTATACAAATCACTATAAAATGAAAAAGATGATGGACGGCGCAAAATTTTTGATCTTCCCTTGTTCTAACAAGTCCACCACAAGACGCATTGTTTGGTTGACAAGAACGGTTTACAACGCCCTTGGCCGTGCGCTTCTTGCTTTGGATCAAGCAAAATCCACCGAATTGCTGCTTGTTCATGCTCCAAGAACGACTTATCACCCTTGGTACGGGTCTTCAAGTTGGACGGATTCGATTCCCTCACAACTTTTGCTCAAGACGTAGATATAAAATCTAATTTTTGATCAAAGATCAAAAGAAACACACGAAACACGTTCCTGATCAGCCTTGGCTAAAAATTATATCAAACTTTATTAAACACAGTTTGTAAAAGACGAAATACAATTGTATTTATAGGCTAAGTTAAGCTAAACCTAATGTACACGCATCAAAAGAACTTTGTATTTTTTGTTTTTATTTTACTTTGTACATTATATAACTTACAGAGTACACGAATAAACTACCATAACATAGAAGCAGACAAACTACTATATGATGAGATGATTTTTAAGTGTTCACATTTGTATGATCATATTTGTATTAATACAAATTAGTGATCATTATCGCTGATGGAGGAAGAGTGAGATCTTATTTAAAGATGATTACTATTATCTCTTGGAGTAATCATCTTAGTTTCGGGAAGGTTGAAAACCAATTGGACTTATTTTTGAAAAATTGGTGATTGAATAAAAGAGGGTGGGCTTGGAGTAACTAATAAGATTGCTGTTATGTGACTTTCAAATCACGGATACGAGCCAAGAAAACAGTCTCTTGCACAAACAAAATATAGAGTAAGAGTGCATACATCGAATCGCTTCACTATCCGGCACCTTCTCGGACTATGCACAAACATAAGAGCATATTGTATCAGGAACGTCCATTTTGATTATTAAATAAAACTGCTGATAATGCCTGAGAACGGGCGTTGTGAAAGACCTAGTCTCATATAGTAGGTGGTTCGGCCGTTTAAAACTACTTGATGTTAGAATATGTTAAAGTTTTGATGATTTGCACAAATTGGTACTTCGAACGGTGGATTAGGCGCTTCATGTAGTGTGTTGGAAGTCAGTATACTTCGAACGCTTACATTAGACGCTTCATGTGCCTTGGTGGAATCCAGTACACTTCGAACGCCTACATTAGGCGCTTCATGTAAAGTGTCTGGATGTCCGAACACTTCGAACGCTTACATTAGGCACTTCATGTGTTCTGGGGAAAAGGCAGTACACTTTGAATGCCTACATTAGGCGCTTCATGTGTATCACCAAGTCAAAGGTACTTCCCCCCCCCCCCCCCAAAAATATGCACGTACACCAAGTATTTTCTGAGAAATGTCAGAATTAGTTCAAACAAGCATGAAGGCTGACATTAGGCGCTTCATGTGACTTCGAACGCCTTTAGTTGCCCACATAAGGTGCTTTATGCGACATTGAACGCCTGTTCTTTTTCACATTAAGCGCTCCATGTCACATTGAACGCATGTGTTATAAACACATTAGGCGCTTCATGTGACCAACGTTACAAAAGTCTTTTGTTTTACTTTCTAACATCATTTGACTCTTTGTACCCCCTCTTTTAGTGATTTTTTCACAGGGTCTCTCTCCGCCTTGAAGAAAGCTGCTTTCCTCTTCTAGCTTTCTTTTTGAAGTTTCTCCAAGAATGTACTACAAGCCAAAGAGAGATCTCAAATGAAGAAGATATACCATCACAAGATGCCAAAGCCCATTATTGTCTCTGCAGAGGGTTTCAAATGGAAGGAAATTTCAAGAGTGATAAAAGAGGGGTTTTCTTCTCTTCTTCAACAACTTTCTACCTTTCAAGCTCTCAAGTTTTCTCTCAAAGCTCAAACTCTCAAGATAGTTGTAAACTTTGTATATTTTTACTTTATTATTGAGAGTGATTATTGTAAAAAGAAGAAGAGTCTTCTTCTTGGTGAGTTAAGATTGTGAGAGATGAAGTAAATTGTTGGTCAATGAGCAACGGTGCTTCTTGTTTGAGTTTTGTAGACTTTGAATGGTTAGTTGATAGTGTTGTGGTGCACTATACTCCCTACAAGATTTCTTTGAGGGCAAAGAAGATCTTTGGAAGCTAGACTTCAAAGGGTTAGAACTCTCGGTTATGGTCTAGGCGTGTAGCCTAGTTTTCCAACTTGTTGGATTTTGTTTTTGATTGTTGTTTCCCCTTATAGAAATAACAATCCCCTTTTCAAAATCCTTCTTGTGAAAATCAAGAAGGTAGAGGAGTAGAGTTATTTGACTTGAACCTCTATACATCTTTGTGTTCTTTACTCTTTGCAAGTTTTTATTCTTCTTAAAGAACACACCCAAGTATTGGCTGCACTCAAAAACGAAAAATATCCCAAAAATATCCATACTTGGTGAACACACTATTCAACCCCTTTCCCCCTTTCTAGTGTGTTCTAAGGGACCTAACAATTGGTATCAGAGCTCTATCTTGTGATTTTGAGTTCAAATAGCAAGATTTGATCTTCAAAGTATGGACCCCTTTATTTTTGATGATGCTAGTTCCCCACGTGGTGATGCCTCAAGATGAAGGAGACAAGAGACACTTCTCTCTTCTATTTCCAGTGTTCATGTCAAGGTGCCTATGTTTGATCCTTTCAACTACCCACTATGGAAATCAAACATGGAAACATATCTTTGTTCTTGTGGGTACCGAATATGGAGAGAGGTATCAAAAGGTTCCATCATTCCTTTTGATATTGATGATCTCACTCCTGAAGAGGAGTTACAGTTTGCCATAAATAGCAAAGCTCTTGCTATTTTGAATAGCTCTCTTACTCCAAATGAGAGAGCTCAGATTCAAGGAGTCCAATACGCTCATGAGGCTTGGACAAAGCTAGAGATGATCCATGAAGGAACATCTCAAGTGAGGAAGGCAAAGAGGAGACAATTGATCAAACAATTCTATAACTTCACTGTCCCCAAAGGGGAAAAGATTGAAGAGTCCATTCAAAGATTCACCAAATTTGTCAACCTTCTCACTGCGGTTGGCAAGAAAATAGAACAAGAGGATCTCAACCATTGCTTCCTAAATAGCTTAGGAAGAGAATGGAATGCGAATGTAACGACTATTGAGGAGTCCAAGGACTTGGAGACAATCACCTTGGATGAGCTATATGGGAATCTCATCACTTATGAGATTCATTTTGATGCTAAAGAAAAGAACGACCCTATCCGCCACTCAACAAAAGCTCTTGCTTCCGAGTCGGAGGACTCGGACAACGAAGTCAGACTTCTTGTAAGAAGATTCCGACGTTTTGCGCAAAAGAATGAGGATGAAGCTAAGAGATTCATCAAAGACAAATTCTCCAAGGACAAGGTGAAGGACCAAGACAAAAAAATGTTACAAATGCGGGAAGTTTGGTCATTTCATGAAGGATTGTCAGGTGAAGGAGCCGCAACTCAAGGATAAGAAGGCCATCTACCAAAGGAAGAAGGCCTTACAAGCGGAAGTAGCCCATTGGGAGATCATTCTTTCCGGGTCCGAGAGCAACAATGGCGACCATGATGATCTTGCACTCACAGGTGTAGTTTATGATGATCTTGACAAGTAGTTCTTTGCACTCATGGCCATTGATGATGACATGGAGGTATGCAATATTTCATCTCACTATAGATTAATTGATGAAAGAGATGATTTAGTGCAAGAAAATGACCTCTTAGATTTAAAATATAAACGTGTCAAAAAAGAATTTAGAGCATGTTTAAATGAATATAATGACACGTTAGAAGATTACATTGCATTACAACTTGAGCATGATATATTTTTGACCATGCATGTGATTGCACTTGAAGAGAAACATGATTTGATAAAATCATGTGCTCAAGACCTTGATGAAAGGAAAAATGATTCAAGGGTAAGTGCTACAAAAGTAGAGGTTGTTAAGGATGCATCTAGGCCCATTGTGAAAGCTAAAATCAAGCCTAGTGCCATGTATGCATCCAAGAAGAGAAAACTAAAGAAACAAGCACAAGTTTTCAAGGAGTCTAAAACCTCCTTGAAGAAACAACGGCACATGCATAAAGCAAAGGCAAATGCACCAAAGGTGTCACAACCTTTGGTCCAAGTCATGAAACAAAAACCTTCTTCGATTCCAAAGAAGGTTGTTGCTAAAAAGGAATCACGGAATGTGGCAACGCACAAGCATACGCACAAGCATGCACAATCTCACAAACATACTCCAACATGTTTTAATTGCAATAGGAAAGGTCATGTAGAAAGAGTATGTAGGGCTAAAAATAATAAAAGTCTTGTGTGGGTGCCGAAAGGCGAAATGAAGGTAGCTAACCTTCAAGGACCCAAAACAAAAAGGGTACTAACTTCATATGGTTCATTTGTAGGCCCTAGCACTCAATGGAGAAAGCGAAGACAAAAAGGTCAAATGGGTCGTGGACAGTGGGTGTTCCAACCATATGACGGGAGACAAAAGTCTCTTCCATAGACTCACTATGCAAGATGGAGGAGTTGTCCACTTTGGAGGTAGCAAAGGCCAAATCAAAGGACATGGTATTGTGGGTAACAATTTCTTCTCTCTTAGTGACGTCTTATATGTTGTAGGTCTAAAGTTTAACTTGATAAGTGTCAGTCAACTATGTGATGCTAATTATAAGGTAACGTTTTTGAAAACAAAGTGTGTTGTGAAAAAAGGTAATGATATCTTATTTGAGGCTTTGCGTTTCAAAAATATTTACAAACTTAGCATCAACGATTTGGTTTCTCAAAATGTATCTTGCTTACTTGTTAAGAATGATTTGACGCAACTATGGCATAGACGTCTCGGACATGTATGTTTCAAAACATTTAAGTTTATTTGCGAAAATAATAAAGTCCGAGGCCTTCCAAAAATGAGTTTCAAATACCATGACTTATGTGACACTTGTCAAAAGGCGAAGCTTGTGAAAACAAGCTTCAAACCCAAGACAAATATATCCACCTCCAAACCCCTACAATTGCTTCATATGGATTTGTATGGGGATGTTGGAACAAAAAGTTTGGGTGGTAAACATTATACCTTCGTAGTAGTAGATGACTAAACTCATTATACATGGGTGATGTTTCTAGCTAAGAAAAATGATGCATGTAGTGAGTTTATGAATTTAAGTAGACGATTGGAAAATTATGTGGGTGACACCATTAAGACCATCCGTAGTGATCGTGGTGGTGAGTTTGATGGTGATTTCGAAAGGTTTTGTGTATCCAAAGGATACTCACATGACTTTTCGGCATCTAGAACTCCACAACAAAATGGTGTGGCCGAACGAAAGAATAGAACTCTACAAGAAATGTGTATAGCAATGTTGAATGAGTTTGGTTTGCCCAAATATTTTTGGGCCGAAGCGGTAAATGCCGCTTGCCATGTGATTAATCGTGTATATTTGAGACCATACCTAAATGTGACACCTTATGAGCTTTGGAATGGAAGAGTTCCCAGCATTGGATATTTCAAAGTATTTGGTTGCAAGTGTTTCATACTTAACACCAAGGATACTTTGGACAAACTTGACCTCAAAGCGGATGAAGGTATCTTTTTAGGTTATGCCCTAAATAGTAAAGCATTTTGTGTTTTCAACAAAAGGAGTCAAAAGGTGGGAGAATCAATCCATGTTAAGTTTAATGAGTCACTTAGTGACGAACCTAAACTTAATGAGGATTTTGAAGAAATGAAGATGTGACTCCTCAAGGAGAAATTCTTGAGGATATTCCTATGGTTGTTCATCAACAAGAAATTGTTGATGATCCACCAAATGGAAACATCTTCATTGACTTGAGAGTAGAACCTATTGAAGGTACTCCTCCACCTTGTGTGCATGAACTTAGTGAGTCAAATAGTAATATTTCTCATACTCATGTCGTTGATACACAAAATGTAGTAAATGCAACGCATGTTCCAGAAAACGAGATTCGTTTGAATAATGAAGGTTTATCACTCCCGGAACGTGATCATGAGGAAGTTGGAGGAGACGTCTCCAATCTTCCTAGATCATTTAAACATAAAAGTTCTCACCCACACGAGTTGGTCATAGGTGATTTAAATAGGAGTATCACCACACGAAGGCAATATAGAGAGAATGCATTTGTCTCTCTTATAGAGCCTAAAAATGTTAAAGATGCACTTCTTGATGAAAATTGGATCTTGGCTATGCAAGAAGAATTAAACCAATTTGAAAGAAGTGATGTTTGGGAGTTGGTTCCCAAACCACACGATCATCCTATTATTGGTACGAAATGGGTATTTCGTAACAAGATGGATGATCAAGGTAATGTCACTAGAAACAAGGCTAGGTTAGTTGCTCAAGGATACCGTCAAGAAGAAGGTATCGATTTTGATGAGACATTTGCACCCGTAGCACGGCTTGAGGCTATTAGGATGTTGTTAGCATATGCTTGTTATAGGGATTTTAAACTTTACCAAATGGAGGTTAAATCTGCCTTCTTGAATGGTGTTATTCAAGAAGAAGTATATGTTGCACAACCTCCCGGGTTTGAATGTCATGATTCACCACATCATGTCTTCAAACTTAAAAAGGCTCTTTATGGCCTCAAACAAGCTCCAAGAGCTTGGTACGAGAGGTTAAGTACTTTTCTTCTTAATAATAGTTTTTCAAGAGGTAAAGTTGACACTACTTTGTTCATAAAAGAACAAGGTAGAAATCAATTAATTGTTCAAGTATATGTTGATGATATTATTTTTGGTGCTACTAACAATTGTCTTTGTGAGCAATTTGCTAGTCTTATGCAAGGTGAGTTTGAGATGAGCATGATGGGAGAACTCAACTATTTCCTTGGATTACAAATCAAGAAAGCCGAAGTTGGCGTATACATTTTCCAAACCAAATACACAAAGGATTTGCTCAAAAAGTACAATTTTGGTGAAGGAAGAGAAGTAAACACACCTGTGAGCACAAGTGCCAAGCTTGACAAGGATGAGAAAGGAAAGCATGTCGAGATAACCTTGTATCGTGGCATTATAGGTAGTCTACTTTATTTGACGGCTAGTAGACCCGATATTTTACATGTAGTGTGCTTATGTGCTAGATTTCAAAGTGATCCTAGGGAGATAAATTTAATTGCGGTAAAATGCATTCTTAGATATCTTAGATGTACTTTGAAATTTGGTCTATTTTATCCTAAAAATGCATGTTTTGATTTAAGAGGATATTGTGACTCCGATTATGCGGGGAGTCTTGTTGATAGGAAGAGCACCTCCGGAACTTTTCAGTTTCTTGGAGATTGTCTCGTTTCTTGGTTTTCTAAGAAACAAAACAGTGTGTCTCTTTCTACGACGGAATCCGAATATGTGTCGGTCGCCTCTTGTTGTGCACGATTGTTATGGATGACAAACGCTTTAAATGTTATAACATTCACTTCTCCAAAGTGCCAATTTTGTGTGGTAACACGTCTGCTATCAATATTGCACAAAATCCCATCCAACATAGTCAGACTAAGCACATTGAAGTGAGATATCATTTCATCCGTGATTGTGTACAAAAGAACTTGGTAAGTGTGGAATTTGTTCCTACACGAGACCAATTAGCAGACATATTCACGAAAACCTTACCTAGTGATGTATTTGCATCTATAAGAAGTAGGTTGGGGTTGCTCAACATGGGTTGATAATAACATCTTGAGTTTTCATCTTGAGTTGGGGTTGCTCAACATGGGTTGCTCAACAGGCGTTCGATGTCACATTAAGCGCCTGATGTTAAGGATGTCACTCGTTCGAAGTGACATCAGGCGCTTTATGTTCTTTATCACAAGCGTTCAAAGTTAGATTAAGCGCTTCATCTGAATGAGTTCACTTGTTCAAAGTGACTTTAAGCGCTCAATCTTCTTTTACACAACCGTTCGAAGTGACTTTAAGCGCTTCATCTCTGTTTATGAAGTCGTTCGAAGTCACTTTAGGCGCCTAAACCCTATTTCTTCACTGTCATTTCCGCCGTCTCTTCAGTTTTCGTGCCAATCAATGGTCATCAATTTCTGCCGCCATTTCACTCCCTTCTCTCTTCCCCACGTCTGACCACTCTTCCCACTTCCTCAATTCCTCTTCTCCTTCACCTCTTCATCTTCATAAAACCTCTCTTCATCTTCCTCCACTACTTTCTCTCTCTCTCTCTTCCATTAACCTCCATTATCAACATCCAGCCCTCTCATCTTCCATTTCCTCCTATAAATTCCATTCTTCTCTTATCTCTCCTCACTCTGCTCTCCTTATTTTATTTATCAACATTTTCGTCATCAACAATCTCCTCTCCATCCTTCAAACAACCTCTATCATGGAATCTGCATGACCCTCAAAACGCCCACGCAGCCACAAGCGCAAGCAAACTGCTGGGCTTGTGGAACCACAAGAAATAAATTCCATTCGTGAAGGGCTCACCAAGGAAAACTTTCCTTGGTTAAAGAAATTTGACTCCAGCATTAAAGAATCACCCCGTCATGCGGACAAGGGAGTGCATGTATCTATGTACTCCAATCTGCTTTTTGAAGAATGGCTCACAAACAACCGGCCTATCATTCCACTCAAACTGCTTAGTCTCAGTGATCTGTTTGAGACTCGCAATACGGACCAGCTTATCTCCTTACTAGAACATCAAGGATGGACCTCTCTCTGGTCCAGAATTGATTTGCAGAAATTCTCCCGAGAACACACCAGGATGTTCTATGCAAATTTGTGGGTTACTCCAGAGTCTGCATCTCAATCATTCTCTCTGAACACTGTCGTTGATGGTACGTCTCTTAGTTTTTCTATTCCCGAAATCTGTGATGTCCTCAGAATAAGAAACGAAGGGCTGAGTGACTTTTCCGTATTTGACTGGAGCAGTAAATACGGAATTCGTGAACAAGATGTTAAATTTGATATGGGATTCTTTTCTTCACGGAAGACTCAGAATATGTCTCTGATGAATCGCATCTTGTTGGCTGTTGTCACTTATTGTGTCAATGGTAAGTCGACCAGAAATCCAAGTAACATGGATTTCTACGTCACTTACCGAATCAAATATGAGACCCATCTCAATTTTGCTTGGATTATGGTAGAAGTCATGTTTGCTGCTCTTCGGAAAGGTTCCAAGGCTTTACCTTTTGCTAATATTATTACTATTCTGCTAAAATAAAAGGTATTGTCATTTCTGATAATGAACTGACCACGGTGGCTAAGATAGATTTCTATGACAATTGTAACATTGCTCAAGCTATCGACTCTCAAAAACGCAAAGCCACTACCCTGCCTGATATTGCTGATGAGGTGGATGAAGGGCCTCGGGAAGGTGAAAGTTCAAGTACTGATGCACAGTTGCGTGCACAAATTCAGTCTTTGGAACAATCAGTTCAGCAACCGCAAATCCAGAATGCACGACATGAATATCGTTTTGGAGTTCTCAAAAATGCCTTTATCAGCCAGTTTCCCTGGGTCTATATTCCTCATGATTTTGATGATTTAGGGGGAGAACATGCTGCTGAAGGTGCTGGAGATGCAGAGGCTGCAGGTGGTGAAGGTGGACAGGCTGGCGGAAGTAGTCAGCAAATAAGTGGTTTTGTAGAGTTTGCAATAAGTGGTTTTGGTTTCGGGGATTTTCCTCCTGGTGGAAGTGGTGCTGGCTCCGGTAGTGGACTGTAGAATTTTTTAAGATTTTCTGGTGGATTGCAAAAGTGTTATTCCTTTTGATGACTAACAACTTATCATGTCTTTCTAGGTTTATTTGAAATCCTTTTAACTCTTTCTTGTGATTGTTTTAACTTAAGTTTATTTTATGACATATGCATCACTATTGTTGAATTATATGTTCCCTACTTGAAGAGTAAATATTGCATATTGTGAGGGGGAGCATAAGTTAAGGGGGAGCTAACTTTAAAAGTTACACATTTTGTGAAATCATCAAAAAGAGGGAGAATGTTAGAATATGTTAAAGTTTTGATGATTTGCACAAATTGGAACTTCGAACGGTGGATTAGGCGCTTCATGTAGTGTGATGGAAGTCAGTATACTTCGAATGCTTACATTAGGTGCTTCATGTGCCTTGGTGGAATCCAGTACACTTCGAACGCCTACATTAGGCGCTTCATGTAAAGTGTCTGGATGTCCGAACACTTCGAACGCCTATATTAGGCGGTTCATGTGTTCTGCGAAAAAGGCAGTACACTTTGAACGCCTACATTAGGCGCTTCATGTGTACCAACAAGTCAAAGGTACTTTTCCCTCCAAAATGGGCACGTACACCAAGTATTCTCTGAGAAATGTCAGAATTAGTTCGAACAAGCATGAAGGCTGACATTAGGCGCTTCATGTGACTTCGAACGCCTTTAGTTGCCCACGTAAGGCGCTTTATGTGACATTGAACGCCTGTTCTTTTTCACATTAAACGCTCCATGTCACATTGAACGCATGTGTTATAAACACATTAGGCGCTTCGTGTGACCAACGTTACAAAAGTCTTTTGTTTTACTTTCTAACATCATTTGGCTCTTTGTACCCCCCTCTTTTAGTGATTTTTTTACAGGGTCTCTCTCTGCCTTGAAGAAAGCTGCTTTCCTCTACTAGCTTTCTTTTTGAAGTTTCTCCATGAATGTACTACAAGCCAAAGAGAGATCTCAAATGAAGAAGATATACCACCACAAGATGCCAAAGCCCATTATTGGCTCTGGAGAGGATTTCAAACGGGAAGAAATTTCAAGAGTGATAAAAGAGGGGTTTTCTTCTCTTCTTCAACAACTTTCTATCTTTCAAGCTCTCAAGTTTTCTCTCAAAGCTCAAACTCTCAAGATAGTTGTAAACTTTGTATATTTTTACTTTATTGTTGAGAGTGATTATTGTAAAAAGAAGAAGAGTCTTCTTCTTGGTGAGTTAAGATTGTGAGAGATGAAGTAGATTGTTGGTCAATGAGCAACGGTGCTTCTTGTTTGAGTTTTCTAGACTTTGAATGGTTAGTTGATAGTGTTGTGGTGCACTATACTCCCTACAAGATTTCTTTGAGGGCAAAAAAGATCTTTGGAGGCTAGACTTCAAAGGGTTAGAACTCTCGGTTGTGGTCTAGGCGTGTGGCCTAGTTTTCCAACTTGTTGGATTTTGTTTTTGATTGTTGTTTCCCCTTATAGAAATAACAATCCCCTTTTCAAAATCCTTCTTGTGAAAAAATCAAGAAGGTAGAGGAGTAGAGTCATTTGGCTTGAACCTCTATATATCTTTGTGTTCTTTACTCTTTGCAAGTTTTTATTCTTCTTAAAGAACACACCCAAGTATTGGCTGTACTCAAAAACGAAAAATATCCAGAAAATATTCATACTTGTTGAAGACACTCTTCAACCCCTCCTTCAAGTGTGTTCTAAGGGACCTAACATTTGAACGCAAGATAGTTTTTGATAAAAATCCTTTTTTACATATTTGAGAAGATGACCTACGTCTACTGGTGGTAGAAATCAAGAGAATTGATTCAAGTCGGTTTAAGATAACTGGATCTTGTTTGATCATTGTATAAACAACAAAGTATATTCCGACGGCAAAACAACTGCAAAAGCTATCGTTAAAGTATAGGAAAGACGAGAGACGAGCAAACAATACCTCTATTTTAAAGGATAGAGTGTTTGATTCCAGTGAAATCACTTTATTCATTATGTAAAGATTGATACTGCCAGAGAAAGTGGATTAAGGGAAAATGGTTATTTCTCGTATGTACTTTATTTGTGACTGTAATCTTATTGAATTTATAATGAATGTTGATCTAGGCTTGGCCCGTTGGCCATACAGCAAAGTGCATAAACAATTGCTTGTGTTCTTTACTGTTTCCGCACTTTACTTTTGCAATATTTACGCTAATTTAGTGATTATTAAACTTTATAGGACATCTATCTTCCCACATTCTTGAATATGCACTTACAATTTAAGAAAGAGACTACGATGCGCACTGCTATGTGATATTTTCACAGTTACAGTTATTTAAAGATGAGGTAAATTGTTAACTAAATCTATGGACATGTCTTAACATGTAAGATATCATGTATAGAAAAATACATATTATACATACCACTTAGTAATTAAATGCTAAAATAAAAATTATGACTGTGTAAGTAACAAATTGTTGTTTATCTGGTTTTTCTCTCACTTAAGTGACTGTGAGACCAGGACTTTTTCTTCACTCCGTCGGTTCTTTAAAATGCATTCAACAACTTTTCTCTAGTGTAAATAATATTGTCCCATATTGCGCCGTTTGAAAAAAAAATATGTGGATTATACGAGGATAAGGTATCAACACTTATTGTCTGAAGGTTTTCAATAGATACGAGTCTGATAAATAAGTTTCAACTTGAGTGGGTATGAGTCTCACCTCATGTAAGCAATTTTCAACAGGTATCAGAGCAGGTTTAAAATGTGGACTCATACCTTACCGGGTCCATGATTGGCCATTTATTGCCTCCCCTCACCCAAATCCAGATGTTCATGTCTGGCTTGTGGTTGTGATTGAGGGGTACTCACACCTTTCCGGGCCGATGATTAACCATTTATTGCCTCCCCTCACTCAAGTCCTGATGTTCATATCTGGCTTGTGGTTGTGATTGAGGATGGACTCTAAAATCGCGTGTGTATGTAAAGCCACGTCGTCACGTGAGTGCAAGTGTAGAAAATCTTGTCCTACATTGGCCAGTTTGAGAAAAATACATGGGTTATATGAAGATGAGGTACCACCACCCATTGTGGTTTGTCATTGAGTGCGTGTTCTAAATGCGAGTGTGTATGTGAAGCCACGTTCCACGTGACGGATGTAGAAAATATTGTCCTATATTTGTTGGGAGGAAACCGAGAGATAGCACAGCGGAATAGGAAATAGTCTCTCCCAAATGCAGCAACTATAAATAATCGAACGAAACACGAACAAGAACACCAACAATTTTAGCGTGGAAAAACCTCCCAAAGTAGGAGTAAAAAACCACGGAACCCGTAGGCCACTTAAACGATCTCCACTATAATCAATAATGGGTACAACCAAGTCTCTCTAGGCTCAGCTAGAGGAATACAACATCATCAAGATCAACCAAAAAATCTTGGAACACAACAAGACACAAGAGAGGAACCAAGAATACAAAGCTGAAATTTTCGGACAGAAAATTTCAGTCTCGGGAATGCAGGTATCGCTCACACTTAGACTCCTCCAAAACACATCTCCACCGTTCAGAATGTACTTCTGTGTCTTGGGAATATTATGTCAAAATTTGGTGATGATCCAACGGTGCAATACTCGGCAAATGTAATTTTCCCGGAGGCTGGCAGACTGCCCAGCACCTACGAATTTTCACTCTTCCTCACTTGTATTTGCCTCTCTTATTTTTCTTCTTGTTTTATTGTTCTCTCTTGCATTTGTTCCACACATCACATCCATTTATAGTGCTCCATCTTGTGCCTTTTCAATGCACAAGGCCTTCAAAGTCTTCCAAAAAATAAACATCCTTGGAGAAGCACAACATCATTCCAACTTCCCTTGTTGGAATTCTTCCAATGCCATAATTGTATTTGACTTAAGACATTGGAACTCTCCAATGTTGTAATTGTATTTTGACTCCAAACATTGGAACTCTCCAACTAGGAGGGATACCCAACAAACTCCCCCGACCGACTAGTTGGAGGGCGGCATCAATCAGGAAGCCATGCGGCAAAAACTCAAACTTTCCTCTTGACAAAACTTTTGTCAACATGTCGGAACCATTTTCATCCGTATGAATCTTCTAAAGCTCGAATAGCTTGGTATCCAAAGCATCACGAATCCAGTGATAACGAACATCAATATGTTTGGACCTCGAATGAAATGAGGAATTCTTAGACAAGTGGATGGCACTTTGATTATCACAAAAAAGACATACTTAGCTTGTTTCACTCCTAGCTCCATTAAGAATTTCCTCAACCACAACAAATCCTTCGCTGCTTCCACAACGGTTATAAACTCGGCCTCGGTAGTAGAAAGTGCAACACACTTTTGCAATTTTGATTGCCAAGCCACGGCTCCCCCGGCAAAAGTCATCATATATCCTGAAGTAGACTTGCGATCATCCAAGCTCCCGTCTAAGTCAGAATCCGAATAACCAACCAATGTAGGAGAATCACATCCCAAAGTCAGCCTCAGATTCGATGTTCCATGGAGATATCTCATAATCCACTTCACGGCCTCCCAATGATGTCTTCCCAGATTTGAAAGATAACTGTAGGACTTCAGGCGCTACCATCTCTCCTAAAACCAATTGGTGACAGGAGATGCGCATACCCTAGCCTTATAGTGCATTCAGCACACAAGCGCCCACGGCATTCGACTGTGACTTGGCCCACACGGCCTACGCCCACCGGCCTACGCCACGGGACAATTGCTGCACCTAACAATCTCCCCCTCAGCAATTGCTCCTGCTGGAAATCGAACCCGTGATCTCGCTCTGATACCACTTGTAGGACTTCAGGCGCTACCATCTCTCCTAAAACCAATTGGTGACAGGAGATGCGCATACCCTAGCCTTATAGTGCATTCAGCACACAAGCGCCCATGGCATTCGACTGTGACTTGGCCCACACGGCCTACGCCCACCGGCCTACGCCACGGGACAATTGCTGCACCTAACAATAACGACTAACAATTCCCACAGCATGTGCTATATCGGGTCTTGTGCAAACCATGGCATACATCAAACTACCAACTGCCGACGAGTATGGAACATTCTTCATACTCGATTTCTCATCATCAGTAGATGGACACTGCTCGTGACTGAGCTTAAAATGAGAAGCAAGCGGAATACTCACTGCTTTGGCCTTGTCCATGCCAAAACGCTGAAGAACCTTCTCAATGTACTTTTCTTGTGACAAAAACAACTTCTTTGCACTTCTGTCGCGTATGACCTGAATCCCGAGGATTTTCTGCACTGGCCCCAAATCCTTCATAGCAAAGGATTCACTCAAGGTCTTCTTTAACTCATTGATTTTGGAAAAGTCTTTTCCAACAATCAGCATATCATCAACATACAAGAGAAGAATGATAAAGTCATCATCAGAAAATCTCCGTATAAAAACGCAGTGATCGGCCTTTGTCATCTTGTAACCATGCCTAACCATCACTAAGCTGAACTTTTGGTACCACTGTCTTGGCGCTTGCTTCAAGCCATAAAGACTCTTTGTGAATTTACAGACACAATCTTCTTTACCCTTCTGTTGAAAACCTTCAGGTTGCTCCATATAAATCTCTTCATGCAGATCACCATGAAGGAAAGCCGTCTTGACATCCATTTGCTCAACTTCTAAATCAAGACTAGCAGCTAACCCGAGCACAACTCGAATAGATTGCATCTTCACCACCGGAGCAAAGATCTCGCTAAAATCAACACCTTTCCTTTGGGTAAAACCCTTTACCACCAAGCGAGCCTTGTATCGAACTTGTGAAGTATTTTCATCTTTCTTCACTCGGTAGACCCATCGGTTTTTCAATGCTTTCTTGCCCTTTGGCAACTTCACCAACTCAAAGGTGTTATTCTCACGGAGGGACTGCATCTCATCCTCCATGGCATCCATCCATTGCTTTTTGTTTTCATCTTCCAAAGCTTCTTGAAAATTTTCAGGCTCTCCACCATCAGTAAGAAATACATACTCGTCCGGGGGGTAGCGAACGGAAGGTCTTCTGTCACGGGTAGACGTCTCAACTCAACAGAATCAGCAGGCTGCTCAACCATCTCCTCCTCATGATGGACTTCATTCTCAACACCTGGAGTCACATCAGGCTCATCAACTACAACATTTGGTGTGGGAGCAGTTGTAGTTGGTTGATCACCAACCAGATCTTCATCTGCATGAGTAGGAATTTCTTTCTCATGGTGTAGTCCTCCATAAACACAACATCTCGGCTGCGAACAAGCTTTCTTGCAACCGGATCAAAGAAGCGATAGCCGAACTCATCAAGTCCGTATCCCACAAATACACATTTCTTTGTCTTGCCATCAAGTTTGGATCTCTCATCTTTGGAACGTGCACATAAGCAAGGCACCCAAACACACGAAGATGGTCGTAGAAGACATCTTTTCCACTCCAAACACGGTTGGAACATCAATCTTCAAAGGCACACAAGGTGTGAGATTCAGCACGTGCACTGCTGTATTTAATGCTTCTCCCCAGAAATACTTCGGCAACCTTGACTGAGATACAAACATCTCACTCTTTCAATCAAGGTTCTATTCATTCTTTCGGCTAGCCCATTCAATTGTGTTGTCTTCGGAGGAGACCTTTGGTGACGTATACCTTGGCTCCGACAATATTCTTCAAAGGACCAATATATTCTCCCCCGTTATCCGTTCGTATCACTTGAGCTTCCTTTCCTGTTTCTCTTTCAACCGATGCTTGAAGGACTTGAATGTATCAAGCACTTGGTCCTTCGTCTTCAAAGTATAGGCCCAAATCTTCCGAGAATAATCATCAATAAACGTCACAAAATAGTAAGCAACCGCCAAGTGACCGGGTCTTCATCGGTCCCACACATCGGAATGCACCAAGTCCAAAATCTCCTGCTTTCTTTTGGTTCGGAGGACTTGAAAGACACACGTCTTTGCTTTCCAGCCAAACAATGCGCACACTGCTTCAGTCTTGCATCGGAAACACCGGATAACACATTCTTCTTGGCTAGGATGCTCAATCCCTTTTCACTCATATGACCTAAACGCTGGTGCCATAATCCGAGGAGCTATCATTCTCACAAGTATTCATATAATACTTGGAAATCCCAAATTTGGCAACGTACAAATTTGAACACTTCTTTCCTCTCGCAACCAACATTGAGCCTTTCGTCAATTTCCATTCATTACCTGGAAATGAACTGCAATATCCTTCACCACTTAGCTTTCCAACAGATAAGATGTTGAACCGAAGATCAGGAATATGCTTCACATCCTTGAGAACTAGTGTAGTTCCATTACTAGTCTCAACACAAATATTCCCCATTCCGATGATGCTTGATTGTCCTCTATTTCCCATACGTAACTACCTCCGAAATCACCAGCCTCATAGGTTGAGAAAAGATCACGCCGAAAGGTAGCATGTGTAGAAGCACCACTATCAATCACCCAATCCATCTCTTCAGATGATATATTAACACTTTCTACACAATTCATCACAAATAATGAAGAAATCATCAATAACGGCAATATCATCATTGTTGGTATCTTCTTTCGTGACATCATTGTGGCTACTCTTGTCTCTCATTTCTCTTTTCAGCTTTCGGCAATACTTTCGGATATGAACCTTCAAGCCACAGTGATGACACTCTACATTTGAACCATTTGTTGGAACTCCCACGAGACTTGCCACGATCCAAAGATTGGTTTTTGACTCTTTCCTCTTGAGGCACCACGATTATTCTGAGTCCTTCTCTGACTTCTCCCCCGTGATTCAGTGACCAGCATCTCTGCATGAGAAGAGGAACCAAGAGACTTGCGTCTCATTTCTTCACTGAGAACGACACTCTTAGCCGATTCCATTGTGAGAACACCATTCGGAGCAGAATTTGATAAACGATGTCCGGAATGTCTCCCATGAATTTGCCAGAGTGCCAAGAAGCCATAAAGCTTGAATCTCATCATCAAAGCTTATGCCCATCGTCGCCAATTGATTCATAATTCCCTGAAAAGCATTCAGGTGGTCGGCCATTATGAACCATCATCATACTTTAAAGACATCATCTGCTTGATCAGAGAATAACTTATTATTCCCCGTCTTCTTAGCATATAACTCCTCCAGGGCTGTCCAGAGGTTCTCGCATTAGACACCTTGCTTACATGATTCAATACATTATCATTGACCCATTGGCGGATGTATCCCACAAACTTGTCTGTGTAGTAGGTTCCATTCTTCATAACTTTTTCCTTCGGCTTCTCGGTAGAGAAAACCGGAACATGAAAGCCTTTGACATAGAGCAAATCTTCCATCTTTCCTTTCCAAACATTGTAGTTGGAGCCATTCAAACTCACCATCCTGGATGTGTTCACTTCCATAGTTGCAAACATCAAGAGAACCTCTCTCTGATACCACTTGTTGGGAGGAAACCGAGAGATAGCACAGCGGAGTAGGAAATAGTCTCTCCCAAATGCAGCAACTATAGAGAAATAATCGAACGAAACACGAACAAGAACCACCAACAATTTTAGCGTGGAAAAAACCTCTCAAAGTAGGAGTAAAAAACCACGGGACCCGTAGGCCACTTAAACGATCTCCACTATATCAATAATGGGTACAACCAAGTCTCTCTAGGCTCAGCTAGAGAGAATACAACATCATCAAGATCAACCAAACAATCTTGGAACACACAAGACACAAGAGAGGAACCAAGAATACAAGCTGAAATTTTCGGACAGAAAATTTCAGTCTCGGGAATGCAGGTATCGGTCACACTTAGACTCCTCCAAAACACATCTCCACCGTTCAGAATGTACTTCTGTGTCTTGGAAATATTATGTCAAAATTTGGTGATGATCCAACGGTGCAATACTCGGCAAATGTAATTTTCCCGGAGGCTGGCAGACTGCCCCAGCACCTACGAATTTTCACTCTTCCTCACTTGTATTTGCCTCTCTTATTTTTCTTCTTGTTTTATTGTTCTCTCTTGCATTTGTTCCACACATCACATCCATTTATAGTGCTCCATCTTGTGCCTTTTCAATGCACAAGGCCTTCAAAGTCTTCCAAAAAATAACACATCCTTGGAGAAGCACAACATCATTCCAACTTCCCTTGTTGGAATTCTTCCAATGCCATAATTGTATTTGACTTAAGACATTGGAACTGTCCAATGTTGTAATTGTATTTTGACTCCAAACATTGGGACCCTCCAACTAGGAGGGATACCCAACAATATTAACTAGTTTGAAAAATATATGTGAGTTATATAAAGATGAAGTACCATCATCGATTGATTTAAATTTTTCACATTACTTCCGTACGGCTGACGGAAATAAAAGAGAACAGTTATATGATTGCTTGCTCATACGTTGTATGAGCACTGGGCTTATGGGTCTGAAAGTTCACACTGGTTTGGGCCTTTTTTGGGCCATCCAATACAAAAAATAATAATAAGAATAATAAACAGCTAGCACATGCCTTTGTTTAGGGGGACGAACAAGCCGAGTTCGAACCGGCTTGACCCAACTAACAATCCCAAACAAGCTAGCACATGGACATAAACAAATTAGCACCTAAAATTGATTAAGCTAGCATGTTAAACATGAACAAGCTAGCATCTGGAGTTAAGTAATCTAGCAGATGAGTATGAACAAATTAACAGCTGGTAGAAACTCGTACTAATAATGTGTTATAAAAGTAACAAAAAGAGTAGAAGAAGAACGTAAATTGCTCAATGATAAGAGATAATTTCATTAAAGTATAGAAGACTTCTCGAATTGGTAACATAAATGGACTCAAATGTCTTCGTATTTATAGGTGGTAAGGAGGTTCCTAAAACATGATGCCGAAACAAACGGTTGTGTCAGCTGATCTTCTCATTATCATTTCAAATTACTAAATCAGTTGATCTTACTTTTTTTCAGTTGAAGCAGACTGCTGAGCAAACATCATATCGACGAATTCAGTTTTTCTTTAAATGGAAAACTATTAAATAAATATTCATAGCAAAAATGACATACTAACTTTAAAATTTGGAGAGGAATAGTTAAACGTCTTTGATATTTATGGGGGTAGATATGGATCCTAAAAGTTGACAATTTGCAGTAGGTGGTGACATGGCGTGGCAAAAAATGGATACGGGAAAAATGTAGATTCAAAGTTCAAACACGAATATGGGGATGAATCTTCCATCGATTCTATTTTTCCAGTAGATTCATTTGGATTAATGTTACAAAGTTCTTTTTTCTGATGAAATTTTATCAACTTGTTAATTTAATATAATAAAACGTGGGAATTACATAATTTCACAGGAACAGATATACAATCCTTAACAGATAGCAGAATTTTTACAATACCTGAAATAAAATAACAAATTCGTATGTAAAGAAACAAAAAAAACTAGTAATATTCATGAATATTATTTCCGCATAAGTAATTAGAAACAATATTAAGATAAACAATGGGCAATAATAAAAAGCAGAAACTATTTAATAAAATAAGGAACTAGTATCCATTCATAAAAAGTTTTAAAGCTTTTTAATAATTATAAGAAAATAAAGTATTTTGAAGAAATGATTGGCCATTTATTGTCTCTCCTCACCCATGTCCAAATGTTCATGTCTGGCTTGTGGTTGTAATTGAGGACACGTGTATGTGAAGCCACGTTGTCACGTGAGGACATGCGTAGAAAATATTGAACTACTTTGAGAAAAATATGTGGGTTTATGAGGATGAGGTACCACCACCCATTGTGGTTTGTGATTGAGTGCTAAATTCGCGTGTGTATGTGAAGCCACGTTGCCATGTGAATATGGATGTAGAAAATATTGTTCTATGGCAAATTTTGAAATATATAGTCCCTATTAAACTATTATTTGCTTTATACTTAAATTAAATTGAATATGTAGGACACTTTTGTTTATATTTTATGTAAAGTCCAAGTTACATTTTGAACAATCAATTTCATATGCTATAATTTTATAACTGCTATAAGAGACTGTTCTTGGTTTAAGTTACATTGTTTTAAATATATAAAATTAAAATATAGTATTATTCAATTTATTTTTTTACATTATTGAATTAATTTTTTATATTATTTTGTGTGCACACTGCCACAAAACGTAAACTATGTATGCACGTTGAAACGAAAAACATAAGAGGCGTTCTCCCTTATAAATTTCCATTTCCAATAGATTCCAGGACACAAACTTTTTTGATTTTGGAATATGACTGAATAAAGTAAAATGACTCACTAAATTGGGTGTGCTTCTTATATCGTGAAGTAGCAATTGATCGACACAGCTTGACGCAATTTTCATTATGGGTCATCGGAAAACAACCTCTCTATGTTTCTAAACACATGGGTAGGGTTGCGTACATTTGATCCCTGCATACCTCACCATAGATGGGAGCCTTTAAGACAATAGAGTAATGTTGTTGTTGCATTCTCCGTTATAACCTTAACGGTTTCTGCTAAATAAGTGAAAAAAAAGTTACAAAACATAAAAAGTAGGGGTGTACTCCAAAGGACGGCAATTGGATCATTTAATCAGCTGGATCTACAATAAAATACACATTACAACAATACTTTTAGGCACAATGTTATTTTCCCTTATATTTAATTATGGACAAACATTATCCTTGAAGTTGTAGTTAGTTTTAAGAAAGGGAAGGGGAAAAAAAGGAAATGTATATACATGTATAAACAATATGCTGCTAAGCATTAATTATGGACAATAATCGTTTATTAACTTCATACAAATTTTTGGAACATAGTATATGATGCATCGCATAATCCAGCTACAAATAATGGGCATTGTCTCATGATATTCTGCAAAATACATGCATTGGCTGTTATATGCTGCTTTGCTAAATAATCCAAGTCAAGTCAATCATTAATTATAAATCGACGATCATTTTATAAAACTAGCCATGCTCAAGACCGGATTGAGACTGTTCGAATAAGAATTAAATTGCTTGAGCTCGGATTGCACAAACTTTACAAGCACTTGTGATTGCCTGGAATACGCTCGAATAACTTTAAGCTTCGAGCTTAAGCCTGATCACTAGTGATGAGCGTTTACGGTATTATAGTCTCCTACATTTGTACAGGGTCTGAGTAGTGGCCGGATCACCTTGCGATCTGATGTACGCAGTCTTATCTTACACTTTCTGTAAGAGGCTGTTTCTGTTGCTTGAATCCGTGACATCAAAGTCACAAAACAGTAACTTTATCAGTTGCTCCAAGACTCGCCCTCCTTGATCACTAGTGATGGATAGCCCGATCTCGGATTCATGAATTACAAAGGATAAAAGAAAGGTTCCAAACAATTCCTACTGATCACTTATGCAGATATTGGACTAATAACTTACATATACTGATGAAGCCGGATCTTCACCAAGGGTCTAGACGACCTCAAATTAGCTCCGTCAGTTAACTTGAAGAGTTGTTAACTGGGATTGAAAGCTTGTGGCTGGAATAGCCTCTAAAATATCCTGCACAAGAAAGCACATGTCAGAGGTCCCGGGGGGTTGGCCCCGGGAATAACCCTCCGTCGCTCAAGTCAGTTTGGGCCATATCTCACTGAGATTATAATTTAAGGGATGAGTTTGGAGTTTCTCACAGTATATGCGAAGGAGCAAAGGTTATGAGCTTGCTTTAGTATGGATGTTTGAAATCCGGATCCTCTTCTTTGTCCTGGTTGACTTGCTTTTGTATACCTTTTTCCCGCCTTTAGCCCCTGATAGTGGATAAGACGTTTGCTTGGGGCAGAAAGCCTAAGGCGCCGTAGGTCTGCTGATATGATCAGTAGTCTGACTGATGTGACTAATAGGCCGACCTGGTTGATGTAACTAGTAGGCCGGCCGTTGTGACCTTGGCGTGTTCAGAAAGAAAGACCAGCTGTAGTCATTATATTCAAATTGCACTTCTGTTGGGTGGTCCCACAAGGCAATATCATTCTTGGTTCCTTTGCTGAAGTGCTCAAGCGAACTCTGCTGAAGTGCAAGATTAAGTCTTGCCGAAGTGCGTGACTAGGCCTTGCCCAGCTGAAGTGGTCTGAAGTGCGGCATTTGTGTAGAAGCTGAAGTTGGTGCCGAGGTGCAAACCTTGGCATATTCTTCGATGTTATAAGGGTGTCATGATGCCCTGCTGAGGTGCTGTTGAGGCTGAACAGCTATGCTTGGGTGATGTACTGCTGAACTGCAGTACTTTGAGTGCTGTTAGTTACTGGAGTTAACCGTTTACCGTTGACTGACAGACGATTTAATTACGATTTATCATTTGCCCCCAGATTTTGTGTGGCTGAGCTGAACTGTGAAGGCGGACAAATCTTGTTTTAATAGACCCGTGACGTGGCAGTCCGTCATTAAACGCGCGGTTATCCTTTTACTTGCGCAGTAATTCCCGCTTTTAATGTAAGCGCTAATTCCGACACCTTATTATTACTTTTTTGGTAGTTTCATTCCACGAGGGAGGAAAATGCGTGGACCTCTGCTTCTTTGTATTTCAAACGAAAAGGTGCAGCCTTTCGGTTTCTCTTACTTATAAATAGAGACAATTTCCCCACTTCATTCTTTTTTCTTACTTTATTCTGCATTCTCTATTCATATTCTCCGTCTTTGAAGTCTGTCCTTATCTTTTTCGGTGCTCTTCCTTTCAATCCAAACCTTCATTTTTCTGTAAGCATTCCCTCAACTTACTCATGTCTTCCGTTTTACAACCTCTTCTTCTTCGGATTCCCAAAAATGTATACTCCCTCTTACCCAGAGGATCTAGAGGGTGACCGTGAGGTTCAATCTGTCCACGAAAAATCTGACTCCGATGGGGACAACCGTCCTTTAAGGAGGTTACGCCTTACTGGCGGACCTTCTTCGGTTGCTGCCACATCCTCCGCCTTAGTACCCCTGCCATCTCTTGATAGGGGTTTTCCTCTAACACATCCCTTACCGGCAAAGGGTTCATTTTGCTGCACTTCAAACATGGATAGACCAAATAAATCAGTCCTCTTTTCACTTTCTACAAAACAAGCATCCCGATCTATGATGACACAAAGGCATTATCGTGGCAGGGCAAGACTTTACTGCAGAGTTTAGGTTTTAAAGAATCATCCTCCGAAGGATGGTTGAACATTTTCCAAGTTTATATCTGTTAGAATTGTAGTGCTTGAATATACTGGCGTCGAATGGATGATCCTCACCAACCAAATCCAACATTGTCCTTGCCTGAGCTTTATTTATGCTAAGCCTTGCTTTTTTAAGTGGTTGATCAACTTCGCCGGAATTTATTTTACTGCTACCATGTCTTGAAAATGGTATTGCAACTTGTAGACTGTGGTAAACAGTGAATTTCTTCCAACTGTTACCATTGTGAGTTGACACAGTCACAGTCCACTGGGCACCAGATAGAAAACCATTGTGAGTTGACACAATCAAATTTGAGAGAAGGAAGAGAGGAGTCCGACACTCAGCTGGCAGTGGTCAATTCACAGATGGATGAACTGAAGAGAGTGATCTCTGACTTAAAGCTAGAATCTGCTAAGACCCAGGCTGAGTTGGAGTCCTCTCAGATGGGACTCCATAGTGCTGAACAAGCAATGTCCCAGCTGAAGAGCCAGTCTGAAGCAGATCAGTAGATAAAAAAACGAACTGGCTCAGCAGCTTGCGGCGGAGAAAAAGATTGCAGATGATCTGGCTCAGCCACTTGAAGTAGAGAAGGAAAACAAAGCTGGGCTCATTTCTCAATTTGAGTCTCAAGCTGAAGAAATCAAGACATTTGTGCAATTGATGCCTGCCGAGAAGTCCATCCAGATCTGGATAAGGAGCATCCTGAACTTGCTAATCTCCATAATCCCGAGGCTGAAGCTGTATTTGAAAAGCTCCTTGAACAATTCCAGGAAGACATTGACCTCAAAGAAGCCGGCCAGGAAGGGGGGGCAATAGTATAGGATTTTTCTGGTAGTTGTAATAAATCATATACCTAATGAAAATCCTGTTTTCCCAACTCCTGTTCTTCAGCTTGTTTCAGTTTCTTGAACTGTCTTTGTCTTTCAGCATGTGAAGTTTTATTTGCTTCGTCTCAATAGTGAATGATTGTCCTCGGCTCTGCAAAGCCTTACTTGCTCCTTTTTCCATAGTTGCAAGTGTTTGTCTTCAGCACTGCCAAAAGAGTATCTTTTGCACGCCAGTTCTTCGCCAAAGTACTAAGCTTCAGCTTTTATACTTGGCTCTTCAGCTCTGCTGTGCCTTAATGAATTTTGAGAGGTGGGAAAATCTTTATCCCTTTTTATCAACCCTCTCAGCTTTGCTGAGTTAGAATATAGGTAAACTTGTCTCACTGTTGAGATCAACCTCTCAGTCCTGCTGAGGTGAAAACATAGGGAACTTATCCCACTGTTGAGACCTGCTCAACCTCTCAGACCTGCTGAGGTGAAGATATAGGGAACTTCTACTGCTGTTGAGACCTGCTCAACCTCTCAGACCTGCTGAGGTGAAGATATAGGGAACTTATCCCGCTGTTGAGACTGCTCAACCTCTCAGACCTGCTGAGGTAAAGATATATGGAACTTATCCTGCTGTTGAGACCTTCTCAACCTCTCAGACCTGCTGAGATGAAGATATAGGGAACTTACTGCTCAACCTCTCAGACCTGACTGCTGAGGTGAAGATATAGGAAACTTATCCGCTGTTGAGACCTGCTCAACCTCTCAGACCTGCTGAGGTGAAGATATAGGGAACTTATTCCGCTGTTGAGACCTGATCAACCTCCCAGACCTGCTGGGGTAAAAGATATTGTTGAGACCTGCTCAACCTCCCAGACCTGCTGGGGTAAAAGATATTGTTGAGACCTGCTCAACCTCCCAGACCTGCTGTGGTAAAAGATATTATTGAGACCTGCTCAACCTCCCAGACCTGCTGGGTTAGAATATAGGGAAACCTGTCCCATTTTGTTGAGATATGCCCCCATTTTCGTTGTGAGTTATAGAGAGGCATAATTTTACCCCATGCACCATATGGTGACTTAACTTTCCTGGCTGAATGCCAAATAAGAATACCTAGTTGGATATAAGAAATTGATCCCTTGATAACATAAGGCCGAGCCAGAAGATACGGGATGAGCCCAAGAAGAAATAAACCATGATTCGATTGAATCAGGGACTTTGTCGTTATGTCAGCCTTATATGCTCAGGAACCCGTAACCCCCTTTCAATAGGACCTGAATCCTCATCACTTAGAAAACCTTGATGAGACCCGGGTTTACAACTTTCATCTGGAGGGGGTTCACCAAAAGTCTAGCCTGTTATGGAGCCTAGACCTCGGATTATAAAAACGTTGCAGGTGACCCAACTCAATAAGACGCCCAATCTCTTGCCCGAGCTGCCTACAATCTTCTGTATCATGACCAATATCATGATGATAAAGGCAGTACAGTCGATGATTTCTTTTGTGGACTGGTCCAGTCAAAGGCTGGGGTTCTTTTGTCAGAGATTTTTTCCTCATATAGGAAAGGATATAGGCTTTTGAAGCCAGCAGAGAGTTCCTTTCCTTTCCTCGGCCTCCTAACCGAATCTTGACAGAGCACCTTTCCTGCAACGGTGCTTTGCCTTTATTGTCAACTTTTCTGCCATGTTTGAACGGCAAGGAGGCTTTCTGAGTACATTTTAAGTTCTGGTGGCTAGACTTTTGCCCTGGCCGTCTCGCCTCGGCCATAAATTCAGCCTGATGCCTGGGATAATAGCCAGGCCGAGTGGGAGAATACTCCATGAGTTCTAGTGGGTGAGAGTTACCGGAATGGGACCCACTGGACTTTGCTGCAGAGGACTTCCCCTTCATCTCCTTCACTACATCTTGAAAGACCTCTGGGTTTTGAGCCACATAGCGAATGGCTCGCATGTGCTCTTCATATGTGAAGGCAATGGTGGGAGTTGAGAATTCTCCCGGCTCCGTAGAGCATCGATCAGTTTGTCGCTGAGAAGACCTTTGGCTCCTCCTGGATGTCATAGGTTGCTTGGACCCTTGATCATCTTTTTTACTCATATTTCTCTCAATAGCTTTCTAAAGTAATTAGAAAAGCTCTGAGTAGCCGTTAGAAAAGCTTTGAGTAGCTGTTTTCTGGTTAAGGGACTAAGGAGGCCCTCCTTCTAGCGCCAAATGATGAAGCCGGATCTTCGCCAAGGGTCTAGACGACCTCAAATTAGCTCCGTCAGTTAACTTGAAGAGTTGTTAACTGGGATTGAAAGCTTGTGGCTGGAATAGCCTCTAAAATATCCTGCACAAGAAAGCACAGGTCAGAGGTCCCGGGGGGTTGGCCCCGGGAATAACCCTCTGACGCTCAAGTCAGTTTGGGCCATATCTCACTGAGATTATAATTTAAGGGGTGAGTTAGGAGTTTCTCACAGTATATGCCGAGGAGCAAAGGGTATGAGCTTGCTTTAGAGTATGGATGTTTGAAATCCGGATCCTCTTCTTTGTCCTGGTTGGCTTGCTTTTGTAGACCTTTTTCCCGCCTTTAGCCCCTGATAGTGGATAAGACGTTTGCTTGGGGCAGAAAGTCTAAGGCGCCGTAAGTCTGCTGATATGATCAGTAGTCTGACTGATGTGACTAATAGGCCGGCCTGGTTGATGTAACTAGTAGGCCGGCTGTTGTGACCTTGGCGTGTTCAGAAAGAAAGACAGCAGCTGTAGTCATTATATTCAAATTGCACTTCTGTTGGGTGGTCCCACAAGGCAATATCATTCTTGGTTCCTTTGCTGAAGTGCTCAAGTGAACTCTGCCGAAGTGCAAGATCAAGTCTTGCCGAAGTGCGTGACTAGGCCTTGCCTAGCTGAAGTGGTCTGAAGTGCGGCATTTGTATAGAAGCTGAAGTTGGTGCCGAGGTGCAAACCTTGGCATATTCTTCGATGTTATAAGGGTGTCATGATACCCTGCTGAGGTGCCGTTGAGGCTGAACAGCCATGCTTGGGCGATGTACTGCTGAACTACAGTACTTTGAGTGCTGAGTTACTGGAGTTAAACCATTGACCGTTGACTGACAGACGATTTAATTATGGTTTATCACGTACACTGTCCAGAAACCGACATAAACCAAACTCTATGTCTATAAGAAATTACCTTATAAGAATTTTGAAAGTCATCAAAAATGACCATGAATAAACCATCCAATAGTTTAATACTAACCAGAAAACAAAGGGAGGAAGGGGTTACAAAAGAGAATCAAGTCAATATCATTATAGGTCATCAGTAAACAACCTCTATTTGCGTACTAGTTGATCGATACAGTTTTACGCAATTTTCATTATAAGTCATCAGTAAACAACCTCTATTTGCATACATCCGACCTCCATAGCCCGCTATAGACAAGTGTTTCTAAAACAATGTGTGTTGTGTTGTTATTGAAAAGGCAAATGGCCGACTACTAAAAAAAATCCATATGCTAATGGATGGAGAAAGGATACATATGAGCGAGCTACTGAGCGACACGATGGAACGATGACGTTGATGCTATGGATACTAGAACTGTTGGATTTGAAATGCTATGGAGTGAGTGAATTCAAAAAAAATTTCTCCTCTCTTTATAACAATTCTAGAATTTTTCAGAATATAATTAATATTTTGATAAATTAATTCCTGTGGACTGACACCTCAAAAAGACACCAAGTTTCTGTTTTAAAATTTGTCTGGTAACAATCCACCAAAATTGATTAAAATCTAACACCTCTAACCTTTTGAATACTAAATTTATTTATATTGACTCTCGTCACATAACTTATTTTCTTTACAACGTTAAATTCTAAAAATTCATAAATTGAAATGATAGCACCTTCAATATATGCAGTCTACTTAGTAAAAAGAACTTGACTAGTAGGCTTATACAAAGTACACAAATTTAGACATTCTTTATGAAGTGTTAAAATTTACACAAAACAGCCCAACGATTAGTTGACTGTTAGATTGACTTTTACCGGCTCAAATCAAGTGATTTTTTTGTTGCAAATGAAATGTAACTGCTTAATTTTCTTTCTTTCAAAATTTCGTTTGCTTTCGATATCGTCTGAGTGCTCAACTTTTAATTTTCAAAATAACTCCACGATTTAATGGCATCTCTCTCCTTTCTTAAGCATGTACCATTGCATTAGTATCTCTGTAGCGACTCATTCCTGAACCTTAGTATTCGAAACGACTTATCCGCCGTACTTCGCTAAGAAAAATACAGCGTCGATACGATCAATTATACGTCAGCCAAATAACGTAAATCGATGTCAGCGGAAGTCATCACTAAAAACCCTCGATAAAATGATTATCATCATTAATACAATGTCTAGGTAAATCTAAATCGATACAATGGTCAAACGTACATAAACACCAAATCTCCAAAATACATAAACCTCGAATATCGAAATAACTACCTCAACTAAATCCTCAAAAGTCTCATCTGAATATCCTCAATCTCGAAATCTCTATTCCCGATCATTCACGGTATACTAACTCATTTACCTGTCTATCTACAAAAATAATTGATAACATGAGGTGAGTGACATACATCGTCCAGCAAGTAACCTGACTATATTTACCATGGGATCATACACGGAGAATCAAGTGTAATAAAATAAATAACATAATATAAAATAGAATGCATCTCTTCGCAAATAAATTTACCTTTTTGCCCTTCCTGTAATCAAGCAAGTAAAGCACACTCAACTAAGTCATCGCAGACAAGAGTCAGTACAACCAAAAACCATTATGCAAATTTTTCAAAATCATGAATGCAATGACTCGACAGCCATTTATCCTTTGTTGATTTCCATTTTATATTCCACTTTCTATTTCTCATATTTCATTTTTCATTTCTCATATCATTGGTGATTACCCCTTACAGTATCCTTATCGATATCCATTTTTATTTTCCTTTCATTTTCATTTTCCGATATCATAAGCGACTACCTCTTACGGTATCCCTATCGATATCTATTGTTGATATACATATGCGGTTACCCCTTACGGGATCCAATGCGATATCTATTCTTATTAATGCAATGACCATGGCTCTTACCTTACAAGTGACTTATATTGCAAGGTTTATAGTTTTGGTTCCCCAATGGTCAATATGTGTCCAGCGGCCTAGCTCCTTACAGCATAGTCAATATGTGCCTGGACGGCCCAATTGGCAGTCAATATGTGCCTGGACGGCCCAGTTGGCAGTCAATATGTGTACGAGCGGCCGAGCTCCTTACAGCGTAGTCAATATGTGCTCGGACGGCTTGTTAGTTCGGAACCAAACCCAACTACGCAATATATTTCCTTTATAAGGGTGAATTTTTCCAAAACATGAATTTCGCAAACATTTTTCATTTACTGTTACACTTTTATTTCCTTTTCAATTCCAACTCATCAATCACGTGTAACTATACCCACGTATATGCCCGCGTCTATACACGTACATATATGTGCTTATACTTATGCGTTTCGTTTGAGCTCGCGACTCAGCCCGTGTCCAGCCGTAGCCTTACCACACATGGCAGCCCATAAACAAATTTTTTTTTGGAGAAACATCTTTTGTATCTATGAATGTAATTCATAGAATATGCACGCATGTATTCAGAATTATGTATAAGCTGTATCTTCACCTTCTAGGCATGGGCAGCCTGTTGCCCACTGTTTAGATGCCTTACATTTTCTGATTTGTACTTATAATCTTGCTTGTTGGCTTATGTAGTAGGACTATTGTACGGATTGCATCTTCTCTGATGCATTGCTTCTCCTTGTTAATATATTTGTATTTTAATCCAAAAAAAAAAAAGACTCATCATATGGCTATGGTTATACGCGAGAACATGGGACAACTTCTTATTTGTTCCCAGGAATAACAAAGGTTAGAAATTAGGGTTGTTGACTTCCTCAAGATAGTGTCTTTGCCCCTATTTCCAGTTCTATTTAATGTTGGTTCTGGGCCAAGTTTCATGATTTATCTTAAATGTATAAGGCTTTCTTGACAGTAAACCTTCTATTGAGTTATTGTATTAATTTTTTCACACATTTGGTCAGAATAAACAAGACGTATTAAATCATAAGCCGTCAAAACAAAGAGCGCAATGCCAATAAACCTATGAAATATTAGTTGTAAAAGAACTCCATTAAGTCATGTACCACTTATTGAACTAATTTCTATAATTATAAAACCCACCTGAGATATAATGAAATACTAATTTACATTTGTCAAAATGGCATATTTCCGACGGAATTTTCTCGTATTCCGAACGGAATAGTCTGTCGGAATCAACCTGATTTCTTGTAATTGATTCTAAGGTAAGTATATTGAAACTATCATATGTTTGCTAATTTTATTTTTATAATGAAAAACTAATTTAGTTTGAAATAAACTCGAGATGTGATCGAATATGGAGACAATCAAACTCAAGTTAGGATTATAAAGTAAATGAACGTCATATTCGAACTCAAGTTCACAAAATTGTCCTTATATGAATTTGAATTATTTGTGGCCTTACCTAAATAGCCTCCTCATGAATAACTTCAAACTATATTTCATTAGCTGATTCAACAGAAGCTATGCACAATTAAGAATGCTTAAAGTGTAAATTAATCCAACGACTTCTAAATCATTTGACGGCCTTAATATTTTCATTTCTTTTTCTTTCTTTTTTCCTTCCTTCCTAGGAGTATGTGGCAATCTTCACCACATTCCAATTGTGAAACTCAAAATCTTGTAAGTGAATTTGCGTTTTGTATTTTATGGAGAATTGTTATGTGGATCATAAAATAGAGGTTTGGTAGAGGAGTGTCCATAGGTCTTGAGGTTCCCTTCAATCCCATTTTTGAATTCGAATACGACTTGATAGCTTTAAAAGAGTAAAACTAAAAAGGTGTAATGTAATTCCAGTCCTGATGATTGCCTTGGAACAAAAAGAGGAATTACTATGTTTCTCAATTGATAAATCTCCTTGGTAGGATTGCACATTTACATGAATAATTAAGTATTAAATTATCATCATATAATGGGTTACAGTCACACTTGGCAATGTAATAGTTTTTTTCTTTATATCCAGTATATACCAACGACACCAAAAGATATCGCTAGAGCTTGGAGAGGGTGAAAGACAGGCAAACAATACATCTATCCTAAGGGATAGAGAGTTTGCTTTCAGTGAGACTCCCGGCTCTATATGTATAAGCATAAATGACAGAATAATAGGAATATGGTATGCTAGTATACTAGTGAAAAAAATTTAGTAAACCCAAAAAGAAAGCTTTTGAGATTAAGATAGCCATAACCGTGTATATAAAAATAATGGAAGACGAAGACAAAAACAAAAAAGTACAAAGTCAGCCTAAATTGTAGAGAGTATCTAAGCCCCTAAGTATACTTTTTGCTCCTATATCGTGTCTAAACCTCCTTAACCTTAATCAACTGGGTCCGTGAACTCCTATCCTAGACCATGTCCTCAGAAAGGTGCAAATCTAGTAGGTTATGCCATATCCGCTCATCCCAAGTCAGTTTGGGCCTGCCTTTATTCCTCTTCCCCTCTACAATGAGGCTTTCAACAGCTCTGAAAGACGCCGTTGACTTCTCCTCTTGACATGACCAAACTATCTTAGTCACCATTTCTTATCTTATCTGCTATACTAGTCACCCCTAACATTTCCCTAAATACCTCATTTCTTATCCAGTCTAACCTTATATGCCTATACATCCACCTCAGCATACTCATCTATAGAATTTTCCTTTTAATTTATTTGGAAAATTCTTATCACACAGCACCCCTCAGGCCACCTTCCACCTACACTAGCCTGCCTAAACTCGGTGTATTACGTCACTATCTATGTCTCCGTCTTGTGGTACCACTTGAACCTCGATGGTAAGCTGTCTATTCTCACAGTCGGCTGCACCGCCAAAGTAGTAGTGTAGATACTCGGTCTCAGAACGACTAATCCTCAGGTCTTTTCTCTCTAACGCTGTAGCGCCCCACCCCAGACTAGGGTCTCGGCACGGTGCACCCGCTGTACTCTGCTACAAGAAGTACAAGGAGTCGATGCCATACATGTGCATGTCGACATAATCATTGTTCGATATAGCAGAAGCAACACTAACATAAACAAATTACAATCGACATGCATTACATTGCATTATAAATCCGTACAAATCACAATGTACCAAGTCTCAAAATCTTCTAAGTACATGTGATCAAATGTCTAACACCTTCAAAAGATAACTCTCGAGCATACTTCTACGGTCATTGGTAAATCATCTGGACTCGTTCTCTATAAACATGTACTGTAGTCTCTGTTATCTGCAATGGTTATGAAAGGCAAGTATAAGCAATAAACGAATCGCCCAGCAAGCAATCCACCTGGATACATTATGTGGATCATACATGTGAAGACGGGGTCATAAAACAATAAAGCGTAATAAAGAACATAACATGTCATGTCTTCATTTTTATAACATAAAGTAGCATAACATAAGTGTAGCCAAAGAACATGTATCACATATATAATTAATCATCATCGTGAAAGTTAACATATTTCTACCATCAAGTCATTAAAAACGCCACCTGTACATGTCCATACTTAATATCTCACATCAAGATATAAGATAATCATCATACTTATGCTTATTCTCTATATGCATCAAGTCCTTCCATGATCACTGAACATGCCATATTCTTACAACGCGATATCATGAAAAACGATGTCACAAAACTTTCATAATTATGAACGATAAATCGTGATACCTATATTTTTCCATAAACATTTCAAAACATAACATTTCCATAAACATGACATATTTATATGATGGCTATAGCAATTTTCATAATGTAAGAATGATACCACACGACATGCCGAATTATTCCTCACATAGTCTCATATACAAATATGAATCCAGTGTTCCAAACACTATGTTACATCATATGCAAATGTCATCCAATGGTGACGTCAATAGGGCAGAAATCCCTTCTCCCAGACAAGGTGTTACACTCGGCCAACATAAGGGCAGGGTACATATGCCCATGACACCAACCTCTCCTACGTTCTAGTGCCATCCCGGCCTTCAGGCATCAATAACATACTATATGCCCATGGCACCACCACTCCGGTCGAGGTCATGACGGCCTCCAAAACATAACATGTGTCGATGGAATTAATCGTCTCGTCGGCATGGTTCGTTACGTATAAATCTTTTTAAAATATTTCATAAGATGTAAAAATATATGCATATGCTCTCGGTTTACTAGCCCATGCCACACTCTATATGCTCTTAAACATTCTCATTTCATCATGTCATGAAACCTCACAGATATGTACATAATCCATGCCTTCAATCATGAAAATATATTACCTTTGTCTCCCAAAACTCTCGGCCTAACATCCAAAACGGCCCTCTTTATAAGCCATTTTATCCATCGTCACTTTCTTAAATTATATTCCACATACAAACTCATGATTCAACACTTAAGCCTATAAGACCCTTATTTTGTAATTACTTCAACATGTCACAAGAAAATACATATCATAGTCATAATTGATATCATACTACTTTTCATACATACTTATATCTATAAACATGTAACAAGATTTTCTATTCTATTTTAAGGCTTTATGGCAGAATACATGCTTAGATGTATATACATATATTATTTCATAGCATGTAACAACTTGTTTATCTCCTTTTAAATCATTATGGCCGAAACTTCCATCATGCACAAACCCACATAAATCTCTCCTTTCTCACATCTTATACATATGTCTTGAGTTCAACGTTCATTCTAGTCTCATGCATAATAGTTTCCATCAAAATGATGACTGCAAAATACATATAACATAAAGGTGATGGAAACCATGAAAAGTTACCTTCTTGAGCCATGAACATCATTAATATATAACAACATAAACATGGATGATCAAGCTCAAGTGAGGAGCCAAAAATGACCTCTTGGCCGTGTGTGTGTATATATATATATATATATATATATATATATATATATATATATGCACATATGAACATGGTGATCGTCAAGAACAACATTTGTGACCTAGTATATTAGTCATGATTATGATGCATCTATAAATATGCTAAAACAAGATCACTAAAAACCATAGAAGGTATATATATAATGACCACCATTGGTAAAACATATGAAAAAGTGTATTAAAGTTGCATTCTTAGTGCTCTTTTCTTTACATACCATATGACTTCATTTTCTTTCATTAGTTTTCACATACATCACATAAGAGTATTCATTTCACTTTATTTACATATAATAGTCCATTTTTTGTGTTGGCTAATTTTTAGGTGTATACATATGACAATATATACATCACATAGAAACATATATTTTACATATGCTTGCTACTAAAACCTTGAGAATACTTCATGAATGATCCAACTTTTGTATGAATACTTAAATTTTAGAATTTCATGAAGGATCAAAAAAGAGTACTTGTCTTTCATCACTTAGTTTCAAAATGAAGATTTTGTCACTTGACTTAGAGAAAACTTTCTCCTTTACCTTCTTGGGTGACCACGGTTTTGGACACAAAATGGAAGAGTTAGTGAGCAACTTATGAAAATCAATAAATAGAAGAACTTAAACTCATTTTACATGAAGTTCTTATCTTGCCACTCCTTGGTTCTTGGCTCAACAAAGTTCGGCCTACTTACTTGGATGCAAGAGGAGGTTTGATTTCTTGGCTTGGATAATATGGTGTGATGAGAAAAAGTTTTCTCCTTTCTTTTCTTTCCTTAACTCGGCCAAATGAGGAAAAATGGAGGCTTGGAAGACTTTTTTTCTTGGAGAGGAAAGAGAGTTGTATGAAGATGACAACTTTTGCTAAATGTAAAGTGGTAAGAAGAATCGAGTCTTCTCTCTTCTATAGTGAGGGAGTCAAAGGAGTGGGAAGAAACCATCATGAAGTTTGGAAGGAGTTGGAAGAAGATTGGATAGTTGCTTGTATTGAAAATGCAAGAAAATGTGGAGTGTAAGAAATAAAATCTTCCCGCCCCCTTTGTCTTGACTTAATGGCCAGCCATATGGGGTTGTTTTTGGTTTGTTGAATGTTAGAAGGATGTAAGAAATTGTATAAGAAGTGTGGAAGCTTTTGGATATAAATCAGGATTGTTTTATGTGGCTAAAATCAAACCACAATTTTGGCTTCTTTGCCTATGTGACCAGTCAAGAGGGGTTGGGGTAGGTTAGAATAGGACAAAATACAATCATTTCATTTCTACATAATTTTCTACACTTGGTATTTTGTTGGAGTATTATACTAACCACAATTTCTACTTCTTTTTCTTCCTAAAGTGGTCGGCCTATACAAGGGTAGTGGCTGGGTAAAAATAAGTCATGCATGCAACTTATGATAATTTGGAAGATAATGATGGGTTTTCATGCATGCATATATGCAAGTTGGAAGGCTTTTTCTTCTTCTTTTTCTAGGATGTCTGGCCGATTTTTCTATAAGGGTTGGGAGGGAATTTTGTCTTCTTTTCCTAATGTGGAAGAAAAGGTATTATTCTATGTTATGTATACTTGAATTTCCTTTTATTTAATTGGGACTACATATTTGTGTTAATCTTCTATTGTTTTATGTTATTCTAGTAGCTTAAGTGGTTATCTACTAGCCTTGTTTTAGTTTTCTTAAGTAACGTATAAAATATTCGTTACCGATTTTAGTCATATACCGATATACCACTTAAGTATTTATTGTTCGATCATATCTTAAACGCCACTAATCCCGGTATGCTAATTTAATCTATTTTTTTATAATTGGGTTTAAATAACATCGGTGGTGGTGTAATGGGTTGCGAATAATCCTACGGTCATTATCCTACTTAATTCTTATTCAAATCTTATCCTGAGGTAATTTCATCTAAATCCAATTTATATTTTCTTTTATGTTTATTATTACTTTTCTAATGACCCGAGATGCAGATCATAACAAGGATACTTTGCCACTCCTCTAGACTCATACTCAGAGTATGTCTACTCTCTACGACTTAATACAATATCGCCAGCAACAAAACATACACCCAGGAATTGCCTCCTGGACTGAATCTGACAACATCGTCTAGGACAACTGTGAAACGAAATTGGCTCAAAGAGGATCCTTGATGGGGGCCTTCCTCTACCGGAAGAAGTTTGTATTCCCCACAGGCGTATGAACGGTTCTCTTTGACCTAGGCATACATATCCCTAATTATGTCTATATACTTCATAGGAACACTTCTTGCATCCAGACTATCCCAAATCAATCTACATGGCACATTAACATATGACTTTTCAAGATCGATGTAAAACCATATGTAGATCGCGCTTGTTCTCCATGTACTTATCATCAATCTCCTTAGAATGTGTTATTGATTCTGTAGTTGACCGTCCTAAGTTTATCCCTTAATTCTAGTGTCGATTGTCTCTCTCTCCCATAACCTCATAGTATGGCTTAGCACCTTAATCCTCCTGCAATTCCCACGACCCTATGCGTCTCCTTTGTTCTTATATAGAGGGACCACGAAACTCCTCCGCTCATCTGACACTTTTTCTGTTTTGAAAATAAGGTGAACAGAGTAGCTAGTCATTAAACCCCTTCCTCTCCTAAATACCTTCCACGCCTCAATGAGTATGTTATCCAGACCAACTGCTTTTATCTATTCTCATCTTCCTAAGTGCTCTCATCACGTCTTATGATGTAATAGTAAATATATACATTCTACAAGTAAAAGTGCAACTAGTACTTTTCTGGCAGGGAAAAAAAAGTGCCGCTTAGTATAATAACTGTATGATAAAAGGCATTCACGTTGTCATATCACCTTGTAAACTTACAACTTGAAACCTTTTTTTTCCAAAAAAAAAAAAACTTTTTGCTAAAAAGATTAATATTATTGAACACCTTGAGGAGATTAAGAACCCCATGAACCAACTGTACTAGTTTCTGTATCTTTTGTTGAACATGGTCATAGGCATGATTTAACATTCACATACTTTCGTGTTTAATAGCAAAAACCCTTAAAATCTAATATCCACAACGAAATAAATGTGTCTAATTTCATGGTTCGTGTCGAAATTGACAGCTGCAATAAAGGAATCAGGAGAGGATCAAAAGCGAAAAAGAGAGTTAGGCGTCTGCCTGGAATGCTTCACATCCACGGACTTATATCGGTTTGTGGAAGTCATATTCTTGAGGTTCCATCAGCAGATGTTATGATCCATGATTATTGTTAACGTCATAAGTCGGCAACTCATATTAGAGGCTGATAATATTCTCTTCATTTAAAAATATGGTTTATGTTGTTGATTTCATTCCATCACAGTCGTACTTTCATGTTTTATTCTTATACAGTTATTTAAATTTGAAGTTAAACAAATGCTTTCTTACGAGAAAAACAAATATATAACGACATCAAAAACTATCGCTAGGGTATGGGGAGCATTAGAGGGAGGCAAACATACTTCCATCTTAAAGAATAGAAAGTTTGCTTCTAGTAAGACAATTGATTCTATACGTAGCTATATAGATGACCGTGTATATCCATAATAGAAGACAAATATAAAAACAAATGTTTTCTTAAAGAATATCAATTGATAACATTGACAGCACTACTTTTAAATGCGTAATATCAAGGGGGCAGAGGTTTTTTTGCAATAAGTAAGCCTGAGTTGAGGGGTATAGGTGTCCTTTCAAGGTTCTTTTTTCCCTTTTTTTGGGTAACATTTGGTCATTTTATCATTGTCATGGAATGTAGTGTTGGACAGAATGCTTCCAGACTGCTACGTACCACATCGATCGATCGATGTGGTACGTAGCAGTCCTGGAAGCATTCTGTCCAACATAGATCGATCACATCGATCGATTATGTGATATCGATCGATCGATGTGATCGATTGATGTAGGACAGAATGGAAAGTGAAGTCTCTATCCGACTTCGATCGATCGAAGTGACATCGATCGATCGATGTGATCGATCGATGTGCCACGGACAGAATTTTTCACCAGGAGTTGCAACTTTTGATCCAAGAATCATCTCTCTTCGCCTATGAACGGTAATCAACGGCTCTTGGAGGTTGAAATGAGGCTGAGACATGTTTCAAAAGAGGTTTTAAAACACACCCCAAGATCTATAAATAGTAGATCTTGGTATTTTCAAGACATAGAATTCACTTTCGCAAAAACTAAGAAAATCTCAGCATTTTCCTGCAACCTCTTCTTCTCTCTCATTACCTTCAACTATCAAGTTCAGTCTTTCTCCTCTAGAGCAAAGAAAAAGAAAGACAGCCGTTATATCCTGGGAAGCATTTGCTTGAAGACTACCTTGCTCGTTGGTAGGAGCAAAATTGCTTTAAGGACAGTGACAATCTGTCACGTCTCGGCTTCGGTTTCTTGTGATTCTCATATTCTCATCCTATATTTCTAACAATCTTAAAGCAATTTTGTTTGAGAATATGGCAACAAGACAAGCACCAGTTCCTGACATGTCGAAGATGGAGCCATTCGATGACAAGTTCTTCAAACGATGGGCGGCTAATGTGATGTTCTTCTTGGAGATGATTTCTGTTTCATATGTGCTTATTAAAGACAGGCCAACAGATGAAACAGAAAGCAAAAAGTATGATGCTGACAATACAACGTGTAGAGGACACATTCTGCACTTCCTCTCCAATTCTTTATTTGACATTTATGTCAAATTTCCGTCATCAAAGGACATTTGGGCAGCACTTCAGAACAAATATGGTTATGAAGATGTTGGCAAAAGAAAGTATGTGGTCAGCGAGTTTCTGAAATTCCAAATGGTTGACCACATACCGATCAATGATCAAATTCACCAATATCAACAATTGGTGGATAACATGGAGCAAGAAGGCATCAAGGTTGACGAGACCTTTCAAGCGGCCTCCTTGCTGGAAAAGCTTCCATCTTCTTGGAGCAAGTACAAGAAGAGAGGAAAGCATGATGATGCGAAGTTGACATTGGATGGAGTCATCAAGCATATTCCTATTGAAGAAAATAATAGGCTGGATGACAAGCAAAGCGATGAAAAGAACTCTCAAGCTAATGTGGTGGAGCACAAACCCAAAAGGCAAAAGACTCAGCACAATGGCAAAGGTAAGACGTTTGTGCAGGGACAAGGACAAAAAGATGAAAGGCGCTTGCTGGGTGTGCGGAAAGTTGGGACATAGAGCAGCCAAGTGCAACCAGCGGAAAGGTCAGCCTAGCAATCATGCACACCTAGTTGAATCTACAAAGACAAACGATGAAGTCATTGCTGCGGTCATCTTATCCGAGGTAAACCTTATCGGTGGTGCTTCGGAATGGGTGGTAGATACAGGGGCTACCAAGCACATTGCCACCAGTAAGGATCTATTTTTTGAATATCAAGAAATAGATGATGGCGAGCAAGTCTTCTTGGGAGATGCACATGGTATCAAAGTTTTTGGCAAAGGAAAGGTGCTCCTCAAGTTGACTTCTGGCAAGAGACTGGAGTTAAACAATGTGCTGCATGTTCCTGCAATGCGTAGGAACTTGATTTCCGAAGTACTACTGAACAAGGCTAATATTAAACTTGTTCTTGAGTCTGATAAGCTTATACTTTCTAGGAATGGAGAGTTTATCGGGAAAGGATATTGCTCCGGGGGCTTACTTGTTTTGGATGCCGTTTGTACTATGAATAATAAGAATGCATCTAGTTCTGCTTATGTTGTTGATTCCTTTGATATTTGGCATGCAAGATTAGGACATGTTAACAAGGATGCGTTAAAAAGATTAAAGTGAGTTTTGTGTAGAAGCAAAACATCACAAGAAGTCATTTAAGTCTGTTGAAAGAACAACAGATAAGTTAGAGCTCATACATAGTGATCTTGGTGATTTTAGAGGTTATACAAGTAAAGGTGGTAAAAAGTTTTACATAACTTTTATTGATGACTTCTCTAGATACACTAGAGTTTACTTGTTAGCACATAAAGACGAATCTGAAAGCATGTTCATCAGGTATAAAAATGAAGTTGAAAATCAACTAGATAGAAAGATTAAGAGGTTGAGGACAGATAGAGGAGGTGAGTATAATGTGTTATCTTTACAAAGGTTTTGTGAATATAATGGAATTATACATGAGTTCACACCGCCTTACACTCCTCAATCTAACGGAGTCGCTGAAAGGAAAAATAGAACACTTAAGGATATGATGAATGCCATGCTTATAAGTTCAGGTTTGCCTAACAATATGTGGGGAGAGGCAATCCTTTCGGCATGTCATATCTTGAATAGAATCCCACATAAGAAGACCAATAAAACTCCTTATGAACTTTGGAGAGGTTATGCACCTAACTTGAATTACTTCAAAGTGTGGGGGTGCTTAGCCAAGGTTGGTATACCAGAGTTCAAAAGAAGTAAAATTGGTCCTAAGACTAATGATTGTGTTTTCATAGGATATGCTCAAAATAGTGCGGCATATAGATTCATGTTAGTTGATAATGGTTCTATCATTGAATCTAAGAATGCTGAGTTTTTTGAGCATGTTTTTCCTATGAAGAAAGAATCATTAGTTAGTCCTGAATTTCAAAAAGGCGAGTCTAGCAAAATGACTAATAATGATACTTCACCTAGAAGAAATAAGAGGAAAAGAGTAGAAAAGTCCTTTGGTAATGATTTTGTTACTGCTTTCATTTTAGAAAACGATCCTACTATGTATCAAGAAGCAGTAATGTCTATAGACTCTAAGTTTTGGAAAGAAGCTATCAATAGTGAACTTGAGTCGATACTTAGCAACAATACTTGGGAACTCGTAGACTTGCCTAGAGGTTGTAAACCTAT
>AP025068.1:4421561-4448760 GCA_036186865.1 Eustoma russellianum | reverse complement strand
TCTTAGCAACAATACTTGGGAACTCGTAGACTTGCCTAGAGGTTGTAAACCTATTAGTTGTAAGTGGGTCTTTAGAAAGAAACTAAAGGCGGACGGTACAATTGATAAGTTTAAGGCTAGGCTTGTGGCTAAAGGGTTCACCCAACAGGAAGGAATAGATTTCTTTGATACCTATTCACCTGTTGCTAGGATTACGTCCATTAGAGTGTTAATAGCGTTAGCTTCCATTTATAAGTTAGTTGTACATCAAATGGATGTTAAAACAGCATTTCTAAATGGAGATTTAGAAGAAGAAATTTACATGAAGCAACCCGAAGGGATGATAGCTAAAGGACAAGAGCATAAAGTTTGTAGGTTGAAGAAGTCCTTATATGGTTTAAAACAAGCGCCTAAGCAATGGCATGAGAAATTTGATAATGCCATGTTGTCTAATGGGTATGTTGTAAATGAAAGTGATAGATGCATTTACAGTAAATTTGAAAATCTTGACGGCGTTATTGTTTGTTTATATGTTGATGATTTGTTAATCTTTGGTACAAGTCTTGATGTTGTGAATGGTACCAAGTTGGCTTTATCCTCTGTTTTTGAAATGAAAGACATGTGAAAAGCATATTTAATACTTGGTCTTAGATTGATAGAAAAATGTGGGGGTTATATGCTTTCTCAATCTCATTATGTTGAAAAGATTTTGAGGAAATTTTATCATTATGATGTCAAGTCTGTTAGTACCCCATATGATGCATCTATAAGATTGGAAAAGAATAAACATGATGGTGTGTCTCAGTGCGAGTATGCAAAGATCATTGGTAGTGTCATGTACCTCATGAATTGCACTAGGCCAGATATTGCATATTCGGTAAATCGTTTAGCTAGATATACTCATAGTCCAAGTAAAGAGCATTGGGATGCTTTGAAACGACTATTGAGGTATCTAAGTGGAACTATGGACTTAGGACTTACCTTTACAGAAAGTCCTGTTGTCTTAGAAGGTTATTGTGATGCTAATTAGGTCACAGATAACGATGAAATAAACTCCACCAGTGGGTATGTATTTACTTTGGGTGGTGGTGCTATTTCATGGAAATCCTCTAAACAAACATGTAAAGCTAAATCAACAATGGAATCTGAGTTTGTTGCTTTAGAACTCGCTTGTTCAGAGGCGGAATGGTTAAGGAATTTACTTGTTGATATTCATTTGTGGACTAAGCCTATGCCTTCCGTGTTTGTTCATTGTGACTCACAGGCATCTATTGCTCGAGCAAGGAACAAAATATATAATGGGAAGAGCCGGCACATCCGCTTGAGGCACAATATTGTGCGTGACTTGATTAATTCTGGGGTGGTTAACTTAGAATACATAAAAACCGAGTTGAACCTGGCTGATCCCTTAACTAAATGTTTGAACCGAAAAATGGTTCTTAAGACATCAAGAGGAATGGGACTTGTTCCGTTGGATGTGAATTCTCTATGACAGAAACCCAACTCACTATTAGTAGAGATCCTACAAACGGAGTTCAATGTGGTAAGAACACGTCATAGAAGGATTCTATAAAGTACTATTGTTTTCTCCTTTCCTATGTTGATGTATATGTGGATAGTACTTACTGCATATTTGAGGGTGAGATTTAAGTCTCTTAATGGATGATTCATAGCCATTATAAATGGTGGTGTGTTGCAGTACACACTTGATGAATATCACCTATATAAGTGTGGAAGTGGGGCCGCTTCCTATGAGAGCCTGGAAAACTCTCTAGAGCGCTTATGAATTCTGGGATTGGGTGCAGGGCCATTAATGCACTAAACCGCGAACTTGTATGAAGTTAGATGTTGACATGTCATTTGTATGATCATATAAACAGTAGTGAAATATGTGGTTCAAGACGGTTGTCACCCTATTTCCGTTTATATATCTTCAAATGTACAACCGGATAGTTCAAGACGTTTGTCACTACTCCGTTATGTGTCATCATCTTATTTTGATAGAGAATAAGTCCGTTGACTATCATATGGAAGGCTCGTATATAAGTTTGGATCATGTGGGGGATTGTTGGAAAAGTACGTTAAAGTACTCTTTCTTAATGCTCCAAACTTATATAAAGAGTATATGAGGTTGTTTGAGAGTTTAAAGCTTTCTGGAGTACTTAGATCGATCAATGTTGGAGACATCGATCGATCGATGTGGTACATAGCAGTCCTGGAAGCATTCTGTCCAACATAGATTGATCACATCGATCGATCTATGTGACATCAACCAATCGATGTGATCGATTGATGTAGGACAGAATGGAAAGTGAAGTCTCTGTCCGACTTCGATAGATCACATCGATCGATCGATGTGATCGATCGATGTGCTAACGGACAGAATTTTTCACCAGGAGTTGCAAATTTTGATCCAAGAATCATCTCTCTTCGCCTATGAATGGTAATCAACGGCTCTTGGAGGTTGAAATGAGGCTGAGACATGTTTCAAAAGAGGTTTTAAACACACCCCAAGATCTATAAATAGTATATCTTGGTATTTTCAAGACATAGAATTCACTTTTGCAAAAACTAAGAAAATCTCAGCATTTTCCTGCAACCTCTTCTACTCTCTCATTACCTTCAACTATCAAGTTCAATCTTTCTCCTCTAGAGCAAAGGGAAGAAAGACAGCCGTTATATCTTGGGAAACATTTGCTTGAAAGCTACCTTGCTCTTTGGTAGGAGCAAAATTGCTTTAAGGACAGTGACAATCTGTCACGTCTTGGCTTCGGTTTCTTGTGATTCTCATATTCTCATCCTATATTTCTAACATGTAGCTCTCTCGAAGTCTCTCACTTCGTTGCCGAACGTCAAATGCATACACTATAAACAAGATTTATATATGATGATAGTCTTTAAGTCCAGTTCTCCTTATGTTACAATAATAATGACAACAACATTATCACATTGTCTTAGAAGCTTCCGTCTATCGTAGGGTATAATAGATCAGATGTACGCAACCATACCCATGTGTTAGGAACACAGAGGTTGTTTCTCAATGATCCATAATGAAAATTTCGTCAAGCTCGCAATATAAGAAGCACAACCGATTTAGTGAGTCATTTTGCTTTATTACATCATATTCCAAAATCAAGAAAGAGTGTGTCTTTAACTCTATTGGGAATGAAGCATCCACCTCTCCTTAAGTTAAATGGTCTGATTCTTGCGTTTAGTGCTCTAGGTTTTCTAATGTTCACGAAAAGTTGTTAAAACAGTTGAAAAATCTTAAAAGGACGATGATGCCCCTTAATCCCCTTTTTCTTATCTGAAAAATTCAGAGTAATCTTGACGTCTCTAAAAATAGACACCTCAAAAAATTGAAAACAGCAACAACAACATTATCCAGTATAACACAATAACGTCAAAAGTTAACGCTAGAGTCTGGAAAAAATAAGAAACATCCAAACAATACCTGTTATGAAAATAAGGAATCAAGATCAATGAATAAGAGAAAACGAACAAGAAAAGAGATTGGCTTGAGGCGTGAGAATCACTTTCCATAAGGAATATTTGCCCCCACTAGTTGTTGCAGGGTTATAAGCAATCTTCCTCCTAGGATACAACAGCCAACAATCTCTTATTCTCAGCAAAAGAATAGAGATTCAATGAACTTTCTTAAAACAAGTGTGAAAATGAGTAGGAAGAAGAATATAGAATGCAAGTATGAACTTGGTTGCAAGATCTATAGAAAAATGGGTTGTAATAGCCTATTTATAGGCTCTCAAACTCTATTCAGATGTTTCTTGCCGTTGCATGGCGATTGGGTATGTCCCTTGGTACATAAGTTGTGATTTTGCATGAAAAATCACTTCTGTTGACACATCGATCGATCGATGTGATCGATCGATGTCTCACTGTAAGCTCTAACTGTTATTCTGTCCAATTCGATCTGTCACATCGATCGATCGAAGTCACTTTGATCGATCTACGTGATCATCTATGTTGGACAGAAAGTTTCAACTCTGCACTCAAGATACATAGATCGATCGATGTGATCGATCTATGTCCGGCAGAATACTCAACTTCATTTTCAAGCCACATGGATCTATCCAATTGAGACATGGATCGATCCATGTCACGAGTCAAGTTATTCTTACTTATCCCAACACCAATTCACCTTCATTCTTCATCTTATTGCCTTTACAAACTATTATAACAATCCCCACTTAGTTTGTAAAGCAACTTATGACATTTCATGCATCTAAGAAGTATCTTTCGATTTGAACCTCTTATTAGTATAATATTTCAAAGTTCTAACGAAATCATGATAGCTAAAAGCCTTGAAGCAGATTCCTATGTGCTAGAACCGGAAATATTATACACATGAAACCTCACTCTCCTTAGAAGTCCATTTTAAACTGCACTTTATGGCCTTGTGCTTCCCCTAATATTCATGAACATTTCAAGATCATTGCTTGTCGAAGCGGCACCACTTCCTATGTTCATATAGGTGAAAATTAAAATAGTTTCTCTTAATCCTTCATTAAGAGTGCTATTAACACTCACCCTCCTTTAACACTAACCTTCCAATTCTTTAAAGATCAATGCCATGCGGTTTGATTCTTTAAAGATCAATCGTAGTGCTTTAATACCTCACTTGGTGACTTGTTGTTACCCATTGAACCTTTAGCTAGTGATATGCTAGACAAGGTTGGGTTTCTATCACAAGTGAACTTATCTCATACGTCTTAATCTCATCCCTAAAGATGTACTTTGTACCAAGTCTTTTGAAATACTCTTTGCCAACGGATCCACCAAGTTATTGCAGGATCTGACGTATGCAATGGCTATTACACCAGCCGTAATTAATTGACTTACATAATCATGCCTAAGGCTGACATGTCTAGATTTCCCCTTATAGATTTTACTATAAGCTCTAGACATCGTTACTTGGCTATCATAGTGTAAAGAAATGGCTGGCATCGGTTGTGGCCACAAATCTATATCCAGTAATAAATTTCTCAGCCATTCCACTTCCTTACCTTCAGATCCCAATGCTATGAATTCGGATTCCATAGTCGAATGAGTTATGCATGTCTGTTTCTTTGAAGCCCAAGAAACAGCATCACCACCCAATGTAAATATCCAACCTGTGGTAGATTTGTTATCACCAACCCTAGTTATCCAACTAGCATCAGTATAACCTTCTAACACGGCTGGAAAATTATTATAGAACAATCCATAACTCATAGTCTTCTTCAAGTACCCAAGTACTCGCTCGATTGTCTTCCAATGATCTATACTAGGATTACTAGTACACCTTGATAATTTACACACCGCAAAGGCAATATCTGGTCTAGTGCAATGCATAGCATACATTAAGCTACCAATTGCACTAGCATATTCTAATTGTTCTACCGCTCTACAAGTATGTCTAGTCAATTTATATGAGGCGTCGAATGGTGTGTTTGTTTCTTTGATCTCCAAGTGTTTGAACTTATTCAACACTTTGTTTATGTAATGAGATTGGCAAAGAGCATAACCCCTACTATGTTTGGACACTTTAATCCCTAAGATAGTATCTACTTCACCCAAATCTTTCATTTGGAATTTTGAAGTTAAATACTTCTTAGTTTCATTTACTCCTTCTATATTAGTACCCATAATTAGCATGTCATCCACGTACAAACAAATAATGACACCATATTTGTCTGAAAACTTGGAATATACATACTTATCTGCACCATTATGCCGGAAGCCATTCCTTAAAATGGTAGTGTCAAACTTTTCATGCCATTGTTTCGGTGCTTGTTTCAATCCATACAATGACCTTATCAATTTGAACACTTTGTGCTCATTCCCAGGAAGTACAAAACCTTCCGGTTGTTCCATATAGACCTCTTCGTCTAAATCACCAATGAGAAATGCAGTCTTAACATCCATTTGGTGAATAACCAAGTTATTTATGGATGCTAAAGCTATCAACACTCTAATGGATGTTATTCTTGCAACTGGAGCATATGTGTCAAAATAGTCTATCCCTTCTCGTTGTCTAAAGCCTTTAGCTACTAATCTAGCCTTGAAAGTTTGAATTGAACCATCGATATTATATTTTCTTCTAAATACCCATTCACATCCAATTGATTTGGAACTTGGAGGCAAATCAGTGAGATCCCAGGTATTATTAGGCAATAACGAGTTCATCTCATCATTAATTGCTTCCTTCCAAAATGATGCATCTCTCGATTGCATCGCCTCCTTATAGGATTTTGGATCATCTTCAACGCTTAGTACAATAGGTATTTGATTAAACACCTTTGTCCTATTACCTTCAACTAAGAAAGCAATGTATTGCGAAGAAATGAAGTCCGGACATAAATACTTCTCCTTCCTAGCACGTTGACTTCTCCTAACCTCAGTTGGAGAATTTTGATCTTGATTATCACTACTTGAAGGCTCATTGGAAAAATCTCCAACAATTGGTTCATTCAAATTTTCACTTGTTGAACTTTGATTTGAATCAGTTCCCAAGAATTTATTCTCAAGAAATTCAACATCTCTAGATTCAACAACCACATTGGATTCTAAATCTAGAATCCTGTATGCCTTAGAGTTTTTAGCATATCCAATAAAGACACCTTTAAGAGCTCTTAGGCCCAACTTAGTCCTCTTTGGATCCAGAACTCTATAATAGGCTAGACAACCCCAAACTCTAAGATAACTTAGATTCGGTCTTCGTTTCTTCCATATTTCATATGGAGAAACCTTAAACTTCTTAGAAGGAATTCTATTGTGAACATGACAAGCCGTCAACAAGGCTTCTCCCCACAAATTTTTTGGCAAACCAGAGTTTAATAACATTGCACTTAGCATGTTAACTAAACTTCTATTTTTCCTTTCAGCCAAACTGTTTTGTTGGGGTGTGTACGGAGCACTTTTCTGGTGTATGATATCGTTCTCCTTGCAGAATTGATTAAATTCAAGAGGAAAGTATTCACCCCCACAATCACTTCTTAAAAATTTCATTTTCAATCCTGATTGATTTTCAACTTCCATTTTATAGACTTTGAACATGTCAAAGGCTTCATCTTTATGCCTTAGTAAATATACATAAGTATATCTAGAGGCATCACCAATGAAAGTTATGAAATATCGATTTCCACCTCGGGTTAAAACATCGTCCAATTCACAAATATCTGAATGAACAAGTTCTAAGAGTTCGGTTTTCCGTTCTACTTTTGGAAATGGTTTCTTTGTCATCTTAGCTTGTATACATACTTCACATATTCTTTCATTTTTATCTTTGCAAGAAATTAAGGCATGCTTAGACATGAACTTAATAGTAGTATTACTAACATGAGAAAGTCTATCATGCCACAATGAAAAAGAAGAATCAACAGAGTAAACACAAACTGCGGAATTTTTATTAATACTGAGTTTAAGCATTTCATCGCAAGAGTAACCCTTGCCTACAAAGATCCTGTCTTTGGACATTATAATTTTGTCCCCCTCCATTACTATCTTGAATCCATTTCTACAAACAAGACTACCAGAAACGAGATTATTTGAAATCTCAGGTACATGTAGAACATTGACTAATAAAAACTTCTTTCCCGAAGTAAAGTCTAACTCTACATTACCTTTACCCAAGACTTTCGTGGCGCTGCGGTTTCCCATTAGAACTTGTTGGCTATCATCTACAACATGATAGGTCTTGAATAAAGCCCTATTGTTGCAAATGTGTACAATCGCACCCGAATCGAACCACCAGTCACTCGTGATTTCGTTCATAGCCATATGAAGTTCCATTACCATACCAACATGCAATCCAGAAACCATTGCTACCAATTGATCAGTCTCAATGTTTACCATGTTTACATTGTTGGTATTTTGGGAACTACCACCCTATTTTTGTTTCTTTCGAAACCAACAGTCCTTGTTGAGGTGTCCCTTCTTGCCACAGTTATAACACCTCTTGCCTTTCTTGGATTATGTCTTGTCTATGGATTTAGACGTCTCGAAGTTCTTTCATTTTTTTCTAACCCAACTCTCTGTTTTCCCTTTGACATAATGCACTCTAGGTGCATCATCAGAGACATGTCTCTTTACAAGACTTCTTGTCTCTTCTTCAATTCGCAAATGCTTTTGTAGTTGTTCAAGAGAAAAGGATTCTGTTGAGTGTAGTAATTTCTTCATGCAGTCATTCCAACTAGGAGGAAGCTTTGCGATTATCCCTCCTAATTGCAATGCCTCAGAAACTTCCACATCCAACTTTTGGGTTTGGAAACAATGACTTGCAACTCGTGCACTTGGTCCATAATCGACAAATTTTCAACCATCTTAAAATTAAAATACTTCATTACCTGGAATCTGTCCGCGCATTGTTTCTCATTGTTGTACTTGAATTCCAAGGCGTGTCATATCTCCTTCAGTGACGAAGTAGACGTAAACAGATCATAGATACGATCTGACAGATTGTTGAGGATATGCCCTCGGCACAGCATATTATCCTCATGTCTCTTCCTCCAAGAGGCCTTAACCTCCTCGGAGCCTTCTTCTTGTGGGGTCGGCAGGTCCTTCAGATTTGGGTCCAAACAATACCCAATCTGAAGTGAAGTCAGGAGGAACAACATCTTGTCCTTCCATCGCAGGTAGTTTGTTCCATCAAAACGGTCCAGCTTCATGCTCTCTTGGTTCAAAAATTTCTTTGAATGCATCTTCAAATATTCTTTACGATTGTTATGAAAATAAGGAATCAAGATCAACAAACAAGAGAAAACGAACAAGAAAAGAGATTAGCTTGAGGTGTGAGAATCACTTTTCGTAAGGAATATTTGCCCCCACTAGTTGCTGCAGGGTTATAAGCAATCTTCCTCCTAGGATACAACAACCAACAATCTCTTATTCTCAGCAAAAGAATAGAGATTCAATGAACTTTCTTAACACAAGAGTGAAAATGAGTAGGAAGAAGAATATAGAATGCAAGTATGAACTTGGTTGCAAGATCTATAGAAAAATGGGTTGTAATAGCCTATTTATAGGATCTCAAACTCTATTCAGACGTTTCTTGCCGTTGCATGGCGATTGGGTATGTCCCTTGGTACATAAGTTGTGATTTTGCATGAAAAATCACTTCTGTTGACACATCAATCGATCGATGTGATCGATCGATATGACATCGATTGATCGATGTCATCGATCAATGTCTCACAGTAAGCTCCAACTTTTATTGTCCACTTCGATCTATGACATCGATCGATCAAAGTCACTTCGATCGATCTATGTTGGACAGAAAGTTTTAACTCTGCACTCCGGATACATAGATCGATCGATGTGATCGATCTATGTGGCATGCAGAATACTCAACTCCATTTTCAAGTCACATGGATCTATCCAATTGAGACGTGGATCGATCTATGTCATGATTCAAGTTATTCTTGCTTATCCCAACACCAATTCACCTTCATTATTCATCCCATTGCCTTTACAAACTATTATAACAATACCTCCGTCTTAAGGAATAGAGAGTTTGCTTGCAGTGAGACCTCGGCTCATCCCAAAAAATTGAAAAAGAAATTTAATGAGTAAAATGTTTCTCCGGACGTAATTTAGTATGGTCTGTTGTAATGATAATGATGAATCTTTGGTGCCAATTCGTCACTGCTAGTTTAGCAAAAAGGTCAGCAAGAAACCCTACATCTCATACGTCATATACAAATCACTGAGAAACAGAAGCGTGCAATCTTTTTCCGGGTTAAATAGAAAGGTGATGACCTAAAATATTTTGGTAGCTTTGGTGGAAATTTTATCTCTTGATGTTGCACTTGAAGGAGTACCCAATGAATTTGTAGTTTTGTGCTAACGATCATGGAACAAATTCGGTTCTTGTCATCCTTTATAAAAAAAAAGACTATGATAATCATTGTGTGGTTAGCACTATTATAGATAATTGATTTGGGAATATTGGTCTTAAACTGGTAAGCAATATCGTTTTGTGGATGTCAAGTCGAGCCAAAGAGTGGATTTTCATGTTTGGTTCGATAAGGTTAACAGCCTGCTTGGCTTGATTGTTCAATATGTTAAGACCAAAGATTTGTTTAAGTTCGGCCTCGACAATGTTATGCTTCTTTAAAAGAGCTAAACTTGACCTCCTGGTTTCTGATGTTCTGTTTTGACTTACTCGCATACAAGACACCTCTCGATGAACTCAGCTACGTGTCCCTTCATACCATTCCACTAGTAATGTTTCTTTGGATCATCATATATCTTCGTGGTACCTGGATGAATCGACATCTTTGAGTTGTGTGTCTCTTTCAACACTTCTTAATGGCTTGGCTCGGACTTAATTAGATGTTCTAACTTAGTTTGTTTCATTAGAATTAAAGAACAAACTCGAACCACATACGAGTTTGACTCAAGCAGATTGCAAGCAGCTTGATTCGTTAAGCAACCCTACTTCCTCTATTATTATTGCCAGTAGATGCTTTGAGTTAATTCTCACCCAAAGGGAAAAAAATTGATTAAAGAACAGCAATGACAACAGCATATCTAGGGGAAAAGTAAAAGGAAAGAATAAAAGAGAGATCAATAAAAGAGGCTTCTCTACCCTACCGTTTGTTTTTACCGAATAGTGTCCCAATTAGTTATCATTACAGAAAAGAAATAAAATAATAATAACATCCCCAATCATATAACAAGATGCCTTGTTACTTTTAATAGTTACAACAAATTATGCTGACTGTTCAAAAATTAAATAAGTGGAATCTGACTACACTTAAGTGGAGATGTAAAATTAAATTTCTTTTTTAGTGATCAGTTGGAGACATGGTTGCTTATCATTAGCTTCAGACTAATCTCAATCAAGACGTTTTTAACCTTTTTTCCTTTAATAGATTATTTAATTTACCCCACAAATTTTAATAGACTCTAAGAGTGACTACAGGGCATTCTAGCAGTTTCTCCATAATTAATAAGATGGCAATATGTGGAGAGCGATCTTCTGTTTTTCATACAATCACCTAAGTGACGTAAACTTTTTCTTTTTTCATTTGGTCATAATGTAACAATGTCAGTAATTACTTCTGAACCACCAGAAAACTAATGAATTTATCCAGGTAGTGTCTTATGTTTGAAAAAAAAAAGAATAACTATTAACTCTTCATAAGTTATATTTTTTGTCAGTATCTTTCATTATTTGTCTATATATACAGGTACATATAGAGTCGGAGTCTGGCTGGAAGCAAACTCTCTATCCTTTGGAATAGAAGTATTGTTTGTTTGGCTCTCACCCTCCTAAGACTCTAACGATAACTTTTGCTCTCGTTAGAATATAATGGATATTTGTTGTTTTCTTCGTCTTGATACGTTATACGAGCAATTGCGTTTCAGAGTCATAATTAGGTAAACTATGACGGGAAAAAAGTTGTTCGCATAAAGTTGCGATTTAAAAGTTAGGACATAACTGTAGCTTTTCCAGCTCATAACTCCCCAATTTCATCGTCCCTTCTGGTGGAATTTCAAGGCCAAAGAAAGACACCGAGAACCATATGACTTAAAAAGGCATAGGATTTTGCATGCTGATCAATTTCATCATGATTTTATTTGCATCCATCATGTCCTCTTTAAAGGTAGGTGATTTGTTGTACGCTATTTAAATAGGCTAGATATATTCTTTTCCTCTCTTTTCGTTTTATTTTTTAAAATTTTATCAAACATGAAAGGAACATATGATTCGAACTCAGATTCTTATCAACGAATATAATGACATGTAATATTAGACCCTTTGGGATTCATATATCGCTCTCCCTTTTCTTTCCTATAATGAATAGTCTTCTAGGATAAATGGTCAAAAGCATAGCTTAACATGGAAATCACTTATATGTAGGGGTGTTAAAAGGAACAAAACTGTTTACAAAGAGTTCAAGTTCGTCTTGTATTTAGTTCGAGTTTGTTTGCTAATTTTAATTAAACGAGGCAAGTTCCAGCACATAATTGGATTCGTTTATTGAAACGAACCAAACTATTCGTGAACTGTTTGGTTCTTTTAAAAATTATAACGTTATCGAACTAAACTCGAATAAATTTTTAAGTTTGATTAAACGAACCAAACCAAACTGTTTGTTTACTGAAACAAATTCAAACTCGAAAACTCAATATTCGACTCGGTTCGGATGGTTTACACCACTACTTATATGCAGTATGTATAAAACATAGAAGGATCAAACTATTATGGAGGTTATACAAAGTGCCGCCGTCATATTTCAATTTACCAACAAATGTCTACAAATATCTTGGTCCAATAAAACATAATCTTCTATGGAAAAATTGTTAACTAAACTAATTATAATTAGTCAGTATTCCCTTTGTATCGAATTGAGAGTCACATTTTTCTTTTTAGGTGTCTAAAAGAATCATTTTCTATTCTAGTCATAAGAGATTATGTGATATTCCGAAATTGTCCTCAATAACAATAAAGAACACAACACATTATATGCTTACCAACAATAAGATAAAAGATAAAAGTAAGATTACATGATAATTTTAGTAGTTAGGCAACACATTAAATGATAATGTCTTAAAATGATAGTTTTCTAAAAAGGAACACCTAAATTGAGATGAATAGAGTATAAATAATCCATGCATATTTGTATGCTCTCTTTGTTTCATTTTTATGGTCTTGCTTTGTAAACCCAACATATTAAGAAAACACGATTTATTACTTAAATTTTGTGGAAGATCGAGACGAGAGATTTCGAGACTAAGGATATTCGGATGAGACTTTCGAGGATTTAGGTGAGGCATTTATTTCGATATTCGAGGTTTATGTATCTGAGAGTTCAGTGTTTATATACATTTGACCAGTGTATCGATTTAGAATTCCCTAGACATTGTATTAATGATGCTGATTATTTTATCAAGGGTTTTTAGTTCATAATGTTTCTGTTAATATCGATTTGCATTACTTTGATGACGTGTAATTAAATTGTATCGACGCCTTGTATTCTCCTTAGCAAGATACGGCGGGTGAGTCGTTTCGAGTACCAGAGATCAGGACGGGTCGCTACAGGAGGTATCAGAGCTGAGGCTTCAGATCCGCCTCGAAAAACTAGGATTAACTAGATCCACGACGAGTGAGTCATTTCGAGTACTAGGGCTCGGGACGGGTTGCTACAGTGACCCTATCACTCCGTTCTTATTTGTCATTGGCATGGAGTACGTCCTAAGGTTCCTCATATGTTAGCACCATGACAAAGGATTCCATTTCCATACTAGCTATGATGAGCATCGTATCACCCACCACTCTTTCGCGGATGACCTCATCCTATTTTCTAGAGGTGACACCTGCTCAGTATAAAAGTAATGGAAGCGCTATCTTGTTGGGTCTGTTACAAACACTTTAGAGGGGGATGAATAGAGTGTTGGACAATTTTGCAGAATTTTTCTGATTTTTGGCTTTTTTCAACTCAAAATGAATTCAAAATCAAAGCAAGAACGGGATATGAGAGACAATGAATGAGTACACCGGATTTAGAGTGATTTGAATCGTAAATGATTCTACTCCACTACCACTTTGTTGCCAAAGTGGATTTTCAACACTACTCTTCTTATTAAAACTAATAAGAACAACAACAACAATACTTACACTAACAACTTAGTGTAAGCAACTATATCAATAACTTCCTGCACAAAACACCTTTGTGCAACTACAACAACTTCAACTCTAAGCAAGAACAACTTCTTGCTACCTCATAACTTCAACAAAGTTCTCTCAAGAACTTTCTCACAGTGGATTAAAGGAAGTAGTGGGGATCACACTTTCTCACTAGTCTAAAAACAGGCAAGAGATCAAATCTTTATGGTTCCTCTTGTGTTAAACTCACTGTCTCTCAATATACAACAATGAAGAACAAAGAAAGGCTTAACAAACTTTAAGCACTTTTACACATATGAGAGAAATATATAACAATGAAGAATGAAGCTAGATGATGGTGAAAGTGTGTATTTGCCTCATCTGAGCTTATTCTACTTATAGAAGGTGTTCACCATGTTTTTGGAGCCTCCACCATGTCTTCAACTCCATCAAATGTCAAGATAATGTCCAATCAGTCTTTAGTCATCCTATAGATTGATTTGATCCTCAATACCAACCTAGAATAGATTAGAAATAGATATAATAGTCAAGGAAGCATGTGTAATGTTAGAGAAAGTCCACAAGAAATTTGAGCAAGATTGGAAAGAGAAAACACCATAAATATCTTTTGGATTTTGTTCCAACGGTCATAAAAATCTGAATTCTGGGGGACATTGATTGATTGAAGTGTCTGTCTTGAGAGATCAATGTCCTCCAGAGAGCTTCCAGTTTCGAACCTGCTTGACATCGATCGATCGAAGTCTCTCCTGGAGAAACTGATGTGACATCGATCAATCAATGTCTCCTGGACTAAGAGATCGATGTCTTCCAGAAAGTTTCTGGTTTGAATCTGCCTGACATCGATCGATCGAAGTCACTTTTGGAGAGGCTGAAGTGACATCGATCGATAGATGTCCCTAAACTTGAGGATTAGATGTCTGATAGAGAGGTTCTTACTTTGAAGATCTGTCACATCGATCGATCAATGTCTCATCTTTGGAGACTGAAGTCACTTTGATCGGTCAATGTCCTAGACTTCGAGAGATCGATGTTGGACAGTAAAGTTTCAACCTTAACACTTTCTAAAATAGTGTGTTTTTCTCATTTTGCATCAAATCTCAAGTGTAAATTTAACTCATTTAAAACATCTCTACATAAAATATTTTATATCTCAACAATCACCTCCTTTTTTATGATTTCAAAACCAAAATTTAAAACATGTTTTTGCTTGAAAATTTACATTTGAGCTAGCTAAAAATTTTAAATTTGACATTTTACATCTCCCTCTTAGTCCATCCATTTCATGCTCCCCCAAACATGTTAACATATCTAAAACTCCTCCTCAGTATGTAATCTTCCCAAAAACCAATGAATATAATAAAAAGAGGGATTCGCACCGAGCACCCAAACGTTGGTCAAATAATCCACTTAACACTGAAACGTTTCGAAACCTCATTTGGCACCTAAACGTTGTCAAAATTGACTCAATTAACACCAGAAACCGGCTGCTAACCTGCTGCAGCCGGTTTCCATGAATTTTACCGCCAAAATTAATTCTTCCAAGATGGATTTCATGGAGCCCCATGCTAAAAACCCAAGTGGTGGTAGAAATAGCAGCAATTCCGACCACCACCACCATCACCATGGGCAACAGCCACCACCATTCCTTCAGCTAGTTTCTCAAACTCAGCAACAGTCAGAACACGGTGGACCTGGTGGTGATCCCTTTATGGGTTCCACTTCTACTGATTCTAGAACCTTACTTTCTCCTTCCTCCACCTCCGCCACCACCGGAACCAACGGCAATCCTTCTTCTACCTCCACCACCCTTGTAGCTCCTAGCAATAGCAACAATTCTAATTCCATCGCTACCCATAAAGTTGTTAAAAAGCCTTCTAAAGACCGGCATACTAAAGTCGATGGCCGCGGCCGCCGTATACGGATGCCGGCGTTGTGCGCCGCTAGGGTTTTTCAGCTGACGAAAGAATTGGGGCACAAATCCGATGGTGAAACGATTGAGTGGCTTTTACATCAAGCTGAACCGGCGATTATTGCTGCCACCGAAACAGGTACAATCCCGGCGAATTTCTCCACTCTTAATGTTTCTTTGCGCAATTCCGGCACCACTATCTCAGCTCCGGTTTCCAAGTCTTCGCCGCTCTTCATTCACGGAGGCAGCACCCCCGGAATGATGGGGTTCCATCTTGGAAGAATTAATTTTGGCGGTAAAATTCATGGAAACCGGCTGCAGCAGGTTAGCAGCCGGTTTCTGGTGTTAATTGAGTCAATTTTGAAAACGTTTAGGTGCCAAATGAGGTTTCGAAACGTTTCAGTGTTAAGTGGATTATTTGACCAACGTTTGGGTGCTCGGTGCGAATCCCTCATAATAAAAATGTCAAAATACTCACCCTTAACAAAACCATGCATCTAATGCAAGTGCATCATACCTTATTTTCAATTTGAACTAATCACTCAACTTATGTGCCAAACATGCTAAAATTTTAAGTAGGCAAGCATGTTATACATTTCCATCAAGAAAGCAAGCAACTATATCATAGCAACAACATTGTAAGCATACCAATAGCAATACCAATACCAATACCAATTTCTCCCCCTTTATGAAATCATCAAAAAACAATAATGAAGGAAAAGCAAAAAAAAGCCAACAATGAAGGATAAGCAAAAATATTAGTAATATAATACGAAGTTTAGATACACAATCAACTTCTAAGTCTTATCTTATAGCTAAGAGGGAAATGAGGAGAACTAATAGTGCTATTCTTCATTGGAGGAAAAACATAATCTAGATATGGCTGCCTTGAGATTTTGGTACTTGGTTTTTTCAGCAATGAGCTTCGTTTCTAGCGTCTTGACCCTCTTTTGGAGATTTGTGTTTTCCTTCTCAAGATCATCTTCCGAATTTGTTCCTTTGTGATGTCTTCTCCCATTTGATCTATAAGATGACGTAGCTCGTTAACCTCATCCTCGGCATCAAATAGTAACTCGGAACCACTATCCTCCTCCATAGGCGCTTTTCCACTATCCCTCGGGAGGTAGGGCTTGGTTGAGTTTGAGGGTGAGGTTGAGGTTCAGTGGGAAGCTCGGCGGGATGTATTGGAGGAACAGGTTCTTCGGTAGGGATGTTTTTGGTCTCTTCCTCTTCAAGTTCATTTTGGCTGCCCCTTCTTTGAGCTTCTTCGCAAGATATGTGGTTTTGTTGGATGTTGACCTTGTTATAATAGTCTTTAGTGGCTAGCTTTTCTTCATGAGATTCACCCAACACCACATTTGCCTTTCTTAGCAATCTATAAATTAAATTTTTATATGGAAGCGTTTTTGACTTCTTAGTAACTGCCTCTAACACATTCACAAAGAATAGTTCTCCAAAGTTCAATTGTTCCCTTATCGATAGGCTATGTAAAAATCTAAATTATTTGGGAGCTTGGCTGACTTACCATTTGCATAAAAGGTGACAATAGCAAGCAAAACACGATAAATCAAAGGCATATCGTTAGTGTTTCGGGTGGGATGTAAACCAAGGAAGATTTTAACTTTATCTTCGGATACCTTGTACTTATAGTTATTCCACTTCCAAGAATCAAAGTCATCCACACCCTCATCAGGAACACAAAGAAGGTCATTTATTATTTTTGTATCAAACGCAACAGGTTGACCGTCTGCAACCGAAATCAACGAAAATGGCATTCCATTTAAATCTACCTATAGTTTAGCATTAAACAAACGGGTATACCGGGTAGACATTAACTCATGTGAGAAGTATCCGAAATAGGTCTCTATTTTTGATCATCAAACCAATTGATGATCGGTCTCAATTCATCCTTGCTCAAAATGTGTTAAATTTTGAGCAATTTCAGTGGAATGGTAGACTTCTTATTGTTCTCCCATTCATCAAACGATACTTGAGCCCTAAGTGAGATATGTACAAATTTTTCTGGACCCATTGGCTCGATTAAGGCATTCTCATATTCACCAGACTTGAGCCATGGGAAGTTTTGAAGCACAAGCCTTCCTCTTGCTTCGGCTAACATGTCTTCTTGAGAGAGGTCCGATTTTTTCCTTAGTCCTTTTGTTCTAGAGCTAGTTGGAACTTGTGGATGGGATTGTTGTAGAACTTCTTCCTCTTCACAAGAAGTTCTTGGCCTTTTGAAGGTATTTTTGCTTTTTGGTGTCATTTGAAAGTAGAGTACAAAATGTTTCAAGAAAATGAATGAAGATTGTGAAATTGATGTAGAAATCAAGTAGGTTGAGGAGGGATTTTTGTTTGTTGTAAAGATTTTGAGGTAACAAGGTCGGATTTTTGAAGAAGAATATGTTTCTAGGGCTGAAGTCACGACGAACTGGATGAAGAAATGAGGAATGTCTGATTTTCGCATCTTTTATATCCCTACATCCGATGACATCAATCGAGTGATGTCTAGGATTTTGATCGATAAATGTCTTCTAATTCGATCGATCAATGACTTATTTACATCTGTCTCTAAAACAACTACATAGATTGATCGATGTATGCTGATTTCTGCCTTTTTGATAATTTTGACCCTCTAAATATTTTTTATCATTTCTAATCTCGTTTTAATGGATTCGAATGTCTCGGTAGGAAGGGATTTGGTGAAAATATCAGCTAGTTGGTCATTTGTTGGAGCAAATTCAACACCTACTAATCCTTTTTTTGATACAATCCCTTATAAAGTGATGCATTACTTCACTATGTATGGTTCTACTATGGTGTACCTGGTTTTGTGCTATACTTATGGCTGATGTGTTGTCACATATGAAAGAAACTTTGTCAACTTGATATTGTAATTATTCAAGGTGTTTATCGTCCAAAGTAATTGGGCACATCATGAAGCGGCCGACACATATTTGGATTCCGCTGTTGAAAGTGACACACTATTTTGTTTCTTAGAGAACCAAGAAACTAAGCAATCTCCAAGGAATTGACATGTCTCGGAGGTGCTTTTTCTATCGACTAGGTTTCCAGCGTAGTTGGAGTCACTATACCCTCTTAAATCCAAACAACCATTTTGGGATAAAATAACCCAAAGTTCAAAGTTCCTTTCAAATACCTAAAAGTACCTTTAATGGAAACTAGATGCGATTCCTTTACCATACTTTGAAATTTAGCACATAAGTACACAACATGAAAAATATCTGGTCTACTAGCAGTTAATTAGAATAGACTACCAATCATACCCCCTATATTTGATTATCTCAACCGGCTTTCTATTTTCGTCTTTGTCGAGCTTTTTACTTGTACTCATTGGTGTGATCATGCTCCTTCCATCCTCAAACGTGTATCTATTGAGTCGATCCTTGGTGTAATTTGTTTGGATATATATACTCCATCTTGAGTTTGCTGTATTTAAATTCCAAGGAAGTAATTGAGTTCACCCATCTTGCTTATTTCAAATTCTCCTTCCATAAATTTAGCAAAGTGCTCACAAAGAGAATCATCAGTGTCACAAAATATAATATCATCCACATAAATTTGAACAAGTAATTGATTGTTTCCTTGTTCTTTAATAAAAAGAGTAGTGTCGACTTTTCCTCTTGAAAACTAATTTTCAAGTAGGAAGTTACATAACCTTTCATACCATGTCCTAGGATTTTCTTTAAGTCCATAAAGGGTCTTTTTGAGTTTAAATACATGATTTGGATAATCATGATTTTCAAACCCCGGTGGTTGAGCTACACACACTTGTTCTTGAATTATTCCATTCAAGAAGGCGGATTTCACATATTTCATCATCATCATCATCATCCGTACCCAGTATATCCCAACGACAGCAAAAGCTATCGTCAGGGTCTGGGGAGGGTAAGTGGTAGGCAGACAATACCTCTATCCCAAGGGATAGAGAGTCTGCATATGCTAATAGCATCCTAATAGCTTATAATCTAGCTGCGGGGGCAAAAGTCTCATCATAGTCTATATCCTCTTCTTGTTTATATCCATGAGCTACTAACCTAGCTTTGTTTCTAGTGATGTTTCCTTTATCATCCATTTTATTTCTAAATACCCATTTAGTGCCAATTATGGGGTGATGACTAGGTTTAGCCACTAATTCTCAAACATCACTTCTTTCAAATTGATTTAGTTCTTCTTGCATGGCTAATACCAAATCTTCATCATTTATAGCTTATTTTATATTTTTAGGCTCAACTTGTGAAATGAAGGCATTTTTATTAAATTTTGTCCTAGTCAATATGCCTTGACTTGTTTGTCCTAATATCAACTCTCTTCGATGGTCTTTCTTATATTTGTATGAATCCGACAAATTTGAAGTCTCTCCTCTCACTTCTTCATCTACAACCTTAGGTTCATTTTCAAGTTAATCAATCCTAAGGTCAATGACAATATTTCCTTTTAGATTCTCAAATTTTTCTATATGACTTAGTTTAATTATTTCTTCTTCATCATCATTATTTATGCATGATTCAATATCAAGGAGTTCACTAAACTTAAAATGAATTGATTCTTCAACTTTCATGCTTCTTTTGTTATATACCCTAATGCCTTGCTATTTTGAGCATATCCTATAAAGATTCTTTCATCCGCTTTGAAATCGCGTTTATCCAAGTTATCTTTGGTGTTAAATATAAAACACTTACAACCAAATACCTTGAAATAACCTTAGGTACTCTATCTTTCCAAAGCTCATTAGGAGTCTTTTTGAGAGATGGTCTCAAATAAAATCTATTTATTACATGACAAGCGGTATTTACCTCTTCAGCCCAAAAATAATTGGGTAGCTCAAATTCATTTAGCATGGCTTTACTCATTTCTTGAAGTGTTCTATTTTTCCTTTCCGTAACACCATTTTATTCAGGAGTTCTTGGAGTCGAGAAATTGTGTCCATACCTTTTGGATGCACAAAATTCTTGAAACTCACCATCAAATTCACCACCTCTATCATTTCTAATTTTCTTAATTGTGTCTTCTTTTTTATTTTCTAATCTCATAAAAAGTTTTATAAGCTCTTGACATGCATCATTCTTTTCGGGTAAGAACATGACCTAAGTGTACCTGGAGAAATCATCTACCACTACAAAAGTGTAATGTTTTCCACCTAAACTTATCGTACCAATATCCCTATACAAATCCATATGAAGCAATTGTAGAGGTTTGGTGGTGAAGATTTCACTTTTAGGCTTAAAGCTTGCTTTAATAAGCTTTGTCTTTGACAAGTGTCACATGAGCCATGATTTTCGAAACTCAATTTTGGAAAACCTTAGGCTTTTTTATTTTTTCAAATCTCTTTCAAATTTTTTAAACTAATATGTCCAATTCGTCTATGCCATAGTTGTGTCAAATCATTTTTGGACACTAGACATGAAACCTTTTGTGATGTCAAATCATGTGTGCTAAATTTATAAACATCATTTTTCCTTCTAAATATAATACATTATTAATAGTGAAAGAAGAGTTACCGATTCTCCATGTCCAAGGATTTTGGCTCCCTCATTGCAAAAATGCACCGTTCCACCATCTTGGAGCTTGAGCTTGGTGAACAAGGTTTTGTTTCTGGTCAATTGTGTTGAACATCTGCTGTCCATAAGTCATTTGGATCCTTCTTCTTTGGCTACTCCATTTATCTTGAGAGCCTACAAAACCAAGGGATTTATGCATTGGTACCCTTTGATAGTTGGGTCCTTTAGGGTTAGCTTGTCGACCCTTAGGCTTCCAAACATACATACTACCAAATCTAGCTTCACATGCACTCTTCACATGTCCTGCGTTGTTACAATGAAAACAAGTGGGTACATACCTTGGTTTATAAGATGGTGAGCCATGTTGTGTTTTTCTCTTATTTGGCTTTTTCTTCAATGATTTGGGCTTAATAAAAGAATGTGATGAGTTAAATCCTCAACCGGATTTATCATTTCCCAACCTTTGATTTCCAAGAAATTTGTCTAGGTTATTTTTACCATCGGTTAGTTTTTGTAAGTTTATTCTTAATTTTTCACATTCGTTCTTAATCTCCATATTTTCTAGGGCTATGGTTTTATGCATGGTAATTATGATGTCATGATCTTGATAGATCAAAATATTCGTATCATGCAAACTTTTGTTTTCTAACATGCACTTTTAAATTCCTTCTTCAAGTGTTTATATTTTAAATTCAATTTCTCAAAATCATCTTAAAAGTCTCCTATTTCATCTTGTAAATTAGAAGAGTTATAGTTTACCTCAAGGTCATTCTCAATTGTCATGAGACAAGTATGTTGTGCCTTTAGATTCTCAACTATTGCAACAAGTCCAACATCCTTGTCTTCACTTTCTCCTTTTGATTCAGAAAGAAGATCATCCCACGTGGTTACCTCAACATTTAAGGCTTTCTTCTTTTGAGGGAAAACCTTCTTTTCTTTTTTTTTGCGGCTCCTTGACGTGGCAATCAACAATGAAGTGACCGGGTCGACCACATCTATAGCAATTTTCACTTGTTTCTTTATCCTTGGGTGGTCTTCTGAAAAACTTCCTTGCTTGGGCCTTGTTTCTTGTGGTTATTCTTCTAAATTTTCTTACTAGAAAAGTAACTTTTTCGTCCAATTCATCGGATTCTACCACCAATCCTTTGTGTGATGCTTGAGTGGGTTTGACAGGATTCGCTCATCAATAAGGATTTCATGAGTAATAAGGTTATCGGATAGCTCATCAAAGGCAAGAGTCTTAAGATTCTTAGATTCGGTGATGGCGGTGACTTTGGGTGTCCGTTCTCTTGGCAAAGAGTTGAGGAGTTTTGAGACAAGGTCTTCGTTTGAGGTTTTCTTGTCCACCATAGAAACTTGATTCACTATTCGAGTGAATCGGTCGATTGTCTACACAATCTTTTCACCACTCTTCATCTCGAACATTTCATATTCCTTCATAAGCATTAGTCTTTTGGGAATTCTTACTTGTTCAGTTCCTTCGTGTATCATTTCCAGCCTTTTCCATGCTTCATGGGCTGTTTCAAGGCCTTGAAGTCTTATAAGCTCAGTGGTGGTTAGAGCATTTGAAAGAATATCAAATGCTTTACCATTAATGGCAAAGTTTATTTTCTTTTCATCAGTGTAGTCATTCTCATCTTTAAACATTGATTCTCCTTTTGAGTTGGTAATCATAGGAACTTCGATTGCTTTGACAACAGCTCTCCATATATCAAATCCACAGCCTTTCAAATGATTTACCATTCGAATTTTCCGCAAGGAATAATTTTGGGCATCAAAAATAGGTGCTTTAGTGTTTGATCCTGAGAATAGTACAGTTGGCTTGGAAGTTGAAGTATATGATAAAGAGGTTGTCATTTCCATGATCTTTAACCTTGCTACTTACAATGATTTGCCAAGCAATTAAGGTTAGGCTCTTATACCAATTTTTGGGTCCATTACAAATATTCTAGAGGGGATGAATAGAGTGTTGGACAATTTTGCAAATTTTTTTTTGATTTTGGCTTTCTTCAACTCAAAACGAATTCAAAATCAAAGCAAGAATGGGAGATGAGAGACAATGAATGACTACACCAGATTTAGAGTGGTTCGAATCGTAAATGATTCTACTTCACTACCACTTTGTTGCCAAAGTGGATTTCAACACTACTCTTCTTATTAAAGCTAATAACAACAACAACAATACTTATACTAACAACTTAGTGTAAGCAACCACAACAACTTCTTGCACAAAACACATTTGTGCAACTACAACAACTTCAGCTCTAAGCAAGAACAACTTCTTGCTACCTCACAACTTCAACAAAAGTCTCTCAAGAACTTTCTCACAGTGGGTTAAAGGAAGTTGCGGGGATCACACTTTCTCACTAGTCTAAACACAAGCAAGAGATCAAATCTTTATGGTTCCTCTTGTGTTAGACTCACTATCTCTCAATATACAACAATGAATAAAAAAGAAATGTTTAACAAGCTTTAAGCACTTACACATATGAGAGAAATATACAACAATGAAGAATGAAGCTTGATGATGGTGAAAGTGTGTATTTGCCTCATCTGAGCTTCTTCTTCTTATAGGAGGTGCTCACCACGTGTTTGGAGCCTCCACTATGTCTTTAACTCCATCAAAAGTCAAGACAATGTCCAATTAGTCTTTAGCCACCCTATGGAGTGATTTGATCCTCTGTAGCCAACCTAGAATAGCTAGACATGGATATAATAGTCAAGAAAGCATGTGTAATGTTAGAGAGAAGTCCACAAGAAATTTGAGCAAGATTGGAAAGAGAAAACACCATGAATCTCCCTTGGATTTTGTTACAACGGTCATAAAAATTTGAATTCTGGGGACATCGAACGAACAAAGTGTCTGCCCTGAGAGATCGATGTCCTCTAGAGAGGTTCCAGTTTTGAACCTGCTTGATATCGATCGATCGAAGCCTCTCCTGGAGAGACTGATGTGACATCGATCAATCGATGTCCCATGGACTGAGAGATCGATATCTTCCATAAAGTTTCTTGTTTGAATCTGCCTGACATCGATCGATCAAAGTCTCTCTTGGAGAGACTGAAGTGACATCGATCAATCAATGTCTCCAAACTTGAGGGTTCGATGTCTGAAAGACAGGTTCTGACTTTGAACCTATATCATCGATCGATCAAAGTCTCACCTTTAGAGACTGAAGTCACTTCGATCGATCGATGTCCCAGACTTTGAAAGATCGATGTTGGACAGTACAGTTCCAACCTTAACCCTTTCTAACATAGTGTGTTTTCACATTTTGCATCAAATCTCAAGTGTAAATTTAACCCATTTAAAACATCTTTACATCATCAAAACATTTTATATCTCAACATAGCTGTCTTTAGAGATTGTTCAGGGCTCAGGGCCAATCTGGCCAAATCCCAATTCTTTCATGCAGGCATTGGAGAGGCAACTATATGGCTGCATGTCAGCACTGGTTTCTCAGCAGGCACAATGCCCTTCAAATATCTGGGCATTCCCACGCAGGCAGAAACTGCAAAGCTTGCAATATGCACTTTTCATCAAGAAGCTTATGGATAAGGTGGGATTATGGAATGCATCTAGCCTTTCATATGCTAGCAGACTGCAACTGAAAAATCAGTGTTGCAGGGAGTGAACTATTTTTGGTTGAGTGCTTTACCTCTGCCTGCAACAGTTAGGACTCTGGTGAACATAATTTGCTACGTGTCTTATAGGGGAATTCTTCACTTAGGTCCAAAAGGGCTTGGGTCTCTTGGTCACAGATCAGAATGCTTAAAGAGAAGGGTGGTCTGGGTGTTCTTCAGCTGGAGGCATGGATTTGTCATTGTTAGCCAAGCACTTGCCGGACCTCCACCATAAGAAGGTCACGTTATGGGTATAGTGGATGAACCACAAATATAGACAGTATAACACATTATGGACTAGAATGGAACACAGCTCAGACTCTCCCCTCTTGAAAAAGCTTATGGAGATTAAAGATAAGTTACTGCTCAACGCAGGCTCCTATAGCTCGGCCGTAGAAGTACTCAACTTGTGGACAGCGGACAGAACCCTCAAACCTCGGCTGGTATATGGATATTTCAGGGAAAGATGTAGGAAAGTCAATTAGGCTAATATTGTTTGGGACTCGGCAGTGACTCCCAAAATTCTTTCATTTTGTGGCTTGCTGGGCTGAACATACTTCCCACCAAGGAAATGTTGGTTTACTTGGAATACAGAGCATGCCACCTCTGCTCGGAGGAACAAGAGACACTACAGCACCTACTCTTTTTCTATTCGGCTACTAGACAGGTTTGGCTATCGATCTCAGCATGGCTAGCTCTACCAAGGGGAATTATGTTCGCCTGCGGACTTCTGACCTGGAGTTTGCACAAACTCAAAAGGAAAAGCTCTGAGAGTCAATGCGGCAACAATTGTCGTGGCAGTCATGGTGTATCATATCTGGCAAACTTGGAACAGATACATTTTTGAAGGAGCATCATTTATATCAAGGGATGTAACACATAGAATCTGCACTCACGTGTATAGAGTGATGTATAAGCTCTTCCTGCATATTTTAGCCATAGGCGCTGCTTCTATTGTTTAAAATTGCTTTACATTACTGAACAATACATGTAGGTCAGCATGTGATCTACAAGTAGGGATTTTGTATAGGCTGCAAGCCCTTGTTGTTTTGATTTTTCTGGTTAATATATTAGCATTTTAACAAAAAAGAAAAACTCAAGAACGATATTTAGAACGAGAGAACATGGTTTTCTTACACATGCACGAGTCCAAGGCTGATATAACCCTTGTTCTAATATGGTTTTTCTAAGAACCTCTTCTTCATTGATCAAGAAAATGCTTGGACCCTTGGACGTGTGCTTTCTGGTCGGAATTTGAGTTTAAACCCTCAAGAACATATTTGTTCATAATCCAAGAACTCTTTAGAACCCCTTGAATGTGCTCTTCCTTATTGGCTTCCATTAGATCCATAAAGCTTGCTTAAGATGTTAATACATAATTTGAATTATTGATAAGATCAAACACAAGGATAAACTTGTAAACAACAGTCAAGAGTTATTCGAAAACTGACATACTTTCTTGTTCAAAAACATTTTTGCAAGTGCTATTTATAGGCGAGATGCTGTCCCTAGTGCTTGACTTGTGAAGAAAATTTGTAAACAAGTTAGAAAGATGAAAAAACACATCAACTTCCAACAGGATCTAACTCTTTAGCAACTTGGACGAATTTAATATGCAGTTTAGACCTTTTTGCTTTTAATTTGATATGCAGCTCTTTATGAAAGTTATAGATCTTGATAAGAGTTTTCTATAGCATATTAAATCATGTTAATCAGGCATGTATACCCCAAGATATGGTCTATATGTGTGTGTATGTATATACATGTTTATGTATCCATCTCTCTATACACACACATACATATATTTTTGTAAACAAAATATATTTTATTTCCAAATAAAGAATTCAAGTAAATGCAAAGGGACGAAGACGTAAGTTGCATACGATATGCCTCCTCAAAACCTTAATGAGAAAAACATCCTTGTGGATGAAACTCGGACGAAGTAAAAATGGTACACATGTATGCAACCTGTCCCAGCCTACTCTACATACAATGCAACTAGTATATGTCCATCTCCGACCAATTATCGGAATTGTCATATATACAATCAACCCTAAGACATGTCATGTGTGGAAAAAGTATACATGATAGGAATATTCTGTTGGAGAAATTGAGGTAAATTGGAAAAGTTTGGCAAGTGGGTTCGTCAAAAGTTGACAACCACCATACTTTGAGCTTAATTATAATTAGTATTCGTTAATCAAAAACGGAAACTAAAAATTTCTAAATTATCTACGTAACGAGTAGATGATTTTAGGCTTTTGAATCACTCGATTCCGATACCGGGTGAATGAGAAATTAATGCTCAAAGTTGGAGTAAAATTGGAAGGAAATTGGAAAAGTGGTGATGTGGCCTCTTGAGGAGTGAACACATCACCCCTTAAGTGGAATACCACATTGACTATTTGAGATGAAAGGGCCACCATATATAGCTCAAGTTGGAGCTTTCTAAAATGTGCCCTTGGGCATGAGAAGTTTTTGACGGAGTCAGGACGCAGCTCAGGCAAGGTTCACCACACGCGCGCGCGTGCCGCC
>AP025068.1:4400569-4417576 GCA_036186865.1 Eustoma russellianum | reverse complement strand
AGCATATAATGTTGGTGACATAAAGAAAGGAGCTACAAAAGGTAACATTTCAAACTATGTCACATATATGACACATGCTGAAAATTCAGCATGTGTGTTGCATTATGCCCGAATTTTATCACTTTAAAAGAGTTATATTTTTTTTGTCTTGAAACATGTGATCAATTAGAAGACAATTTGGAAGTGTTTTAAATATTTTATGGAATAAAGAAAGTGATATTATTGAATATCACACATGCTGAAAATTGCAGCATGTGCACAATATGTCTTGGCCGAATTTATGGTCATAAGGGTGTCCAAATTCATTTCCAATGTGATAAGGTTATTTGCCATCAATTGATGATATATTTTAAAAAGAAAAATCAAAGAAAAATGGAAGTTATTTGAATTATCTCACTAAGTAACACATGCTGAAATTTCAGCATGCTAAAACCTCTTAATGGCCGATTTCTTACTTTGTGTGGTAGGAATTTTGTCTTGCTAAATTTATGTGACAATCTTGTGGATTATGGAAATTATTTTATGTTGATTTTGGCACATGTTTTGAGTGAAATATTCAGATTTTCCAAGTCATCAAATGATGACAACATTTCAACCTATCATGAAGTGCCAAGTAAGCAAAGCTTAAATGATCATCCAATGAGAAGATGCCAAGTAAGCAAGATCATGTCACATTGATGTCTTACATTCTCCCAAGGACTTAGAAGACCAATTTTCAAGAAGGGAAGGGCCTAGAGGGGACGGCTGCAATATGTTAAAAAGGAAGGAGATGAGCAAAAACAAAAGACAAGAACAAGAGTTGCAAAAAAAAGATCAAAGTGTTATAGCCTTCTCTTCTACACTCTCTTTCTTTCTTCTTCTTGAAAGCCTATTGTACTTATATTTCTATCCTTGAATAGGCTTTTATTATACCACCACATACTCTTTATCTTTTGTAAAGATTGATCAAGGTGTGATCAATCTTCATTCTTGCTAGGTGGTGGTGTTCGTGCGAATTGTATTCTTCGTACAAGGTTTGTAAAGGGTTGGAGTTGGTGTGTAACTCCATCAACCCTGTGGTAAGGTGTTTTTGAGTTGTGTGATTAGTGTGAACCAAGGAAGGTGTTCCTTGAAGACTGGAGTAGGTTGTTGATAACCGAACCAGTATAAAATTCTTGGTGTCATTTACTTTCAGCACTGATTTTCTGTTTCAGCACTATTTACTGTTTTTAATCACGTTCGTAAAAATAGTAAACGAATTTCAAAAATTACGAAACTTTCATAAAACATAGCCACACGTTCTAGGGTTCTTTTGGCATAAGTTTCAACCTTTTTGGACAAGTATAAGTCATCCAAACGTCCAAAGTTCTGAGACTAGTGCAGTCTGATTTTCAGGCTTGCAAAGGTTGAGACTTTGATCGTATTTGACTAATTTTCCAAAAGAATTTTTCAAAACTGTTTCAACCCATTTAAAATAAAACTTATAAGGGGTTATTCTTTACATTTTCAGAGCATTTGGATTTGTGTACAAATAGGAATTAATTTTTCAAATCAGTGTATCGTTTCTGGCAGATTTACGCTATCTGACCACCAACCATTTTTAAAGGGGTTAGAGGTTGAATTTTAATCTGAAATTTTTAGGAGATACTTATAACATCTGAGTCTAAGTTCTCTCCAAATTTCAGAATTTTTGAAGACCTGAAACTAGTTTTCAAAACGTTTTAAATCTGGTCCTGAAAACAGAAACTGTTTTCAGCAGTTGGCTTTTTGGTTCAAACTAATTTTAAAACCACATTTTCCGCACCTACTATTTCAACCCCCCCTTCTAGTGGTGCCTTGCAGATCCTACAATTGGTATCAGAGCGCAGGGAACACTCACAACAAAGGATCTAACGATCTACGTGAGATGGCATCCACTAGCTATAACCACTGAGGAAAAAGATATGTCAAGCCAAATGCCTCCACTATTTGAAAATGAGGTAATTCTGATTCTGACTCGGATTCTGAACTATCTTATGATGATTTATATGTTGAATATCTTGAATTACATAAGTTTGCTAGAACTCTTGCAAAACAAAAGAAACGGTTAATTGAAGACAAGAAATTGTTAGAATCTTCTAACACAAATCTTGTGTCTCAATTAAACGATTCAAAAGAAGAGTCGTCGTGCATTATAAATTCATTAAAGTATGAAATTTCATCATTGACATCCGAGAACACTAAATTGAAATCCGAGATTTCAAACTTGAAATCAAGGAATGCGGATGTAGAGAAAAAGGTGAAACAATTTGACACGGGAACAAACATGCTAGATCACATCATTTCTTCACAAAAGAATGATAGTGACAAAACCGGACTAGGATACGTGAGAAAAGTAAGTCACTAAATAAACCAACCAAATTCATTTCATCTAAGAAAATAGATGTATCAAAGACATATGTGGCATCTAAGAAGACGCATAGACCTTTCCTATGACATCTCATCGTGCTTCTTCTTCACATCATGCAAAATATAATTATGTGCCATATAGATATGAGAAGAAACAAGTGATGCATATGAGACACTCATATCACAAAAATGCATCTAGATCACGTCCCGTGCATGCAAACCGAATGCATATCAAAAACAGAAACCATACTATATGCATGATGGGATCCTTGGCCAAAGGCCAAGCGCATTTGCCCCTAACATATATTATGTTGCGTGTTCATCACCTTTCTCACCTTTTGGAAGACCTAGAAGGGTCACCCAAATTTGGGTACCAAAAGAGGACATTTTCCAAAGGGTTGAATAAATAACCCTTACGAACGCACGTTATATGAAATGCATGATTTTTTTCTTCTTCATCTTTAAACGCATCTTTGATTTACTTTTCAAAATAAAGGGGGAGAGATAGCATGGATTTAAGGGGGAGAGAGATACTAATTGCATAAATTAAGGGGGAGCGACTCGGAATTTAAAATTCAAGTTTTGATTTTATGCATGATTGAAGGGGGAGCGATGGGATTTAAATCATGAGTATAGGTTATTTTGAAAATCATCAAAAGGGGGAGATTGTAGAGAAAAGGGGGTTTGAGTGATTTTCAAATACATGATTTAAATGTGCACAAAAAATGAGCAGGACAAAAACGTGTGCATGATATATTGCTTATTACTTGCCTTATTTAGCTCATAGTATAATGTTTGCCGTACTGACGAGCCACTGAAGCATTAAAGCTTAACATCATATGGCAAATATTTGTTGTGTTATACTATTTCAGGTGTCCACCATTAATGAACTAAACTAGTTCATTAAGTGAAGTACTTAGTTAATTAAACTAAGTAGTTCATTAAGGAAGCTACATTTGGAAAAGGCACAAAGGCAACAAGGCTAGGAAGTAAAGTCTTCTCCCTCCTCCCGTCAATTTAATATGCACGCCATATACAATATTAAATACATATATTTTCAGATTTTTTGAAAAAAGGCACATACACATGTATTCCAACGTATTACCGACACGTTATATATTTTACGTACGTACGTTAACGTCACACCACTATACTTAACTCATATTTATGAGTATATTCAGGTCTTATATCATATGATATAAGTCATGGTGATGACAAATTAAATACGACACGTTTAAAAGGTTCTAAACCAAAAATTGTCGTATCGGGCGAATACCGAAACTTAGCCAACGTGTCACGTACTTGCCATAAATAGATTGCCATCCCATACACTTCAAAAATGCTCAAAAATTTCGTGGCTATGAGGTTAATTCCAGCCATAAAATCATTCCATGTTGGCACACACAAATCACCCCACATTAAGGCCAAATTGTGGAGATTCCAATTTCAATTTTGTCACATGTCTAGGCGCCACTTTAATCAGCCTTATAAGCTGAATATTAAAGTTTATATTATGTATATTATGTGTAACATAATATATATATATGTGCAAGAAGTTGGAATTTAATTAGAGAAAAATCGGGTAATCGATAAATATCGAAAATTCGGTTTTCTACATACACAACACATGGAAAATTTTTGGCACATCATAAGACACATATCTAGACACTTTTTACATATGTTATACATCTTAAAGTGTTCTAGAAAATTAAATTAAGGGCTGATTGGAATATAACATGTGTGTATTATTAAATGTGCACTATTTTACAAAGTTAGCTAAAATAAAATTCAGCACATGCCAAACACATTACCAACGCCTATAACAGCTGATTTGGAGCATATGTGGAGCCTTGTTGGCATTTTGATTGGTCAAGAATGAAGCATATAATGTTGGTGACATAAAGAAAGGAGCTACAAAAGGTAACATTTCAAACTATGTCACATATATGACACATGCTGAAAATTCAGCATGTGTGTTGCATTATGCCCGAATTTTATCACTTTAAAAGAGTTATATTTTGTGTCTTGAAACATGTGATCAATTAGAAGACAATTTGGAAGTGTTTTAAATATTTTATGGAATAAAGAAAGTGATATTATTGAATATCACACATGCTGAAAATTGCAGCATGTGCACAATATGTCTTGGCCGAATTTATGGTCATAAGGGTGTCCAAATTCATTTCCAATGTGATAAGGTTATTTGCCATCAATTGATGATATATTTTAAAAAGAAAAATCAAAGAAAAATGGAAGTTATTTGAATTATCTCACTAAGTAACACATGCTGAAATTTCAGCATGCTAAAACCTCTTAATGGCCGATTTCTTACTTTGTGTGGTAGGAATTTTGTCTTGCTAAATTTATGTGACAATCTTGTGGATTATGGAAATTATTTTATGTTGATTTTGGCACATGTTTTGAGTGAAATATTCAGATTTTCCAAGTCATCAAATGATGACAACATTCAACCTATCATGAAGTGCCAAGTAAGCAAAGCTTAAATGATCATCCAATGAGAAGATGCCAAGTAAGCAAGATCATGTCACATTGATGTCTTACATTCTCCCAAGGACTTAGAAGACAATTTTCAAGAAGGGAAGGGCCTAGAGGGGACGGCTGCAATGTGTTAAAAAGGAAGGAGATGAGCAAAAACAAAAGACAAGAACAAGAGTTGCAAAAAAAAAGATCAAAAGTGTTATAGCCTTCTTCTTCTACACTCTCTTTCTTTCTTCTTCTTGAAAGCCTATTGTACTTATATTTCTATCCTTGAATAGGCTTTTATCATACCACCACATACTCTTTATCTTTGTAAAAGATTGATCAAGTGTGATCAATCTTCATTCTTGCTAGTTGGTGGTGTTCGTGCGAATTGTATTCTTCGTACAAGGTTTGTAAAGGGTTGGAGTTGGTGTGTAACTCCATCAACCCTGTGGTAAGGTGTTTTTGAGTTGTGTGATTAGTGTGAACCAAGGAAGGTGTTCCTTGAAGACTGGAGTAGGTTGTTGATAACCGAACCAGTATAAAATTCTTGGTGTCATTTACTTTCAGCACTGATTTTCTGTTTCAGCACTGTTTACTGTTTTTAATCACGTTCGTAAAAATAGTAAACGAATTTCAAAAATTACGAAACTTTCATAAAACATAGCCACACGTTCTAGGGTTCTTTTGGCATAAGTTTCAACCCTTTTGGACAAGTATAAGTCATCCAAACGTCCAAAGTTCTGAGACTAGTGCAGTCTGATTTTCAGGCTTGCAAAGGTTGAGACTTTGATCGTATTTGACTAATTTCCCAAAAGAATTTTTCAAAATTGTTTCGACCCATTTAAATACAACTTATAAGGGGTTAGTCTTTACATTTTCAGAGCATTTGGATTTGTGTACAAATAGGAATTAATTTTTCAAATCAGTGTATCGTTTCTGGCAGATTTACGCTATCTGACCACCAACCATTTTTCAAGGGGTTAGAGGTTGAATTTTAATCTGAAATTTTTAGGAGATACTTATAACATCTGAGTCTAAGTTCTCTCCAAATTTCAGAATTTTTGAAGACCTGAAACTAGTTTTCAAAACGTTTTAAATCTGGTCCTGAAAACAGAAACTGTTTTCAGCAGTTGGGTTTTTGGTTCAAACTAATTTTAAAAACCACATTTTCCGCACCCACTATTCAACTCCCCCCTTCTAGTGGTGCCTTGCAGATCCTACAATTGGTATCAGAGCGCAGGAACACTCACAACAAAAGGATCTAACGATCTACGTGAGATGGCATCCACTAGCTATAACACCGAGGAAAAAGATATGTCAAGTCAAATGCCTCCACTATTTGAAAATGAGGTAAATTCTGATTCTGACTCGGATTCTGAACTATCTTATGATGATTTATATGTTGAATATCTTGAATTACATAAGTTTGCTAGAACTCTTGCAAAACAAAAGAAACGGTTAATTGAAGACAAGAAATTGTTAGAATCTTCTAACACAAATCTTGTGTCTCAATTAAACGATTCAAAAGAAGAGTCGTCGTGCATTATAAATTCATTAAAGTATGAAATTTCATCATTGACATCCGAGAACACTAAATTGAAATCCGAGATTTCAAACTTGAAATCAAGGAATGCGGATGTAGAGAAAAAGGTGAAACAATTTGACACGGGAACAAACATGCTAGATCATATCATTTCTTCACAAAAGAATGATAGTGACAAAACTGGACTAGGATACGTTGAGAAAAGTAAGTCACTAAATAAACCAATCAAATTCATTTCATCTAAGAAAATAGATGTATCAAAGACATATGTGGCATCTAAGAAGACGCATAGACCTTTTCCTATGACATCTCATCGTGCTTCTTCTTCACATCATGCAAAATATAATTATGTGCCATATAGATATGAGAAGAAACAAGTGATGCATATGAGACACTCATATCACAAAAATGCATCTAGATCACGTCCCGTGCATGCAAACCGAAATGCATATCAAAAACAGAAACCATACTATATGCATGATGGGATTCTTGGCCAAAGGCCAAGCGCATTTGCCCCTAACATATATTATGTTGCGTGTTCATCACCTTTCTCACCTTTTGGAAGACCTAGAAGGGTCACCCAAATTTGGGTACCAAAAGAGACATTTTCAAAGGGTTGAATAAATAACCCTTACGAACGCACGTTATATGAAATGCATGATTTTTTTCTTCTTCATCTTTACAGGCATCTTTTGATTTACTTTTCAAAATAAAGGGGGGAGATAGCATGATTTAAGGGAGAGAGAGATACTAATTGCATAAATTAAGGGGGAGCGACTCGGAATTTAAAATTCAAGTTTTGATTTTATGCATGATTGAAGGGGGAGCGATAGGATTTAAATCATGAGTATAGGTTATTTTGAAAATCATCAAAAGGGGGAGATTGTAGAGAAAAGGGGTTTGAGTGATTTTCAAATACATGATTTAAATGTGCACAAAAATGAGCATGACAAAAACGTGTGCATGATATATTGCTTATTACTTGCCTTATTTAGCTCATATATGATGTTGCCGTACTGACGAGCCATGAAGCATTAAAGCTTACATCATATGGCAAATATTTGTTGTGTTTATACTATTTTCAGGTGCCACCATTAATGAACTAAACTAGTTCATTAAGTGAAGTACTTAGTTAATTAAACTAAGTAGTTCATTAAAGGAAGCTACATTTGGAAAAGGCACAAAGGCAACAAGGCTAAGGAAGGAAAGTCTTCTCCTCCTCCCCTCAATTTAATATACACGCCATATACATATATAAATACATATATTTTCAGATTTTTGAAAAAGGCACATACACATGTATTCCAACGTACTACCGACACGTTATATATTTACGTACGTACGTTAACGTCACACCACTATACTTAACTCATATTTATGAGTATATTCAGGTCTTATATCATATGATATAAGTCATGGTGATGACAAATTAAATACGACACGTTAAAAGGTTCTAAACCAAAAATTGTCGTATCGGGCGAATACCGAAACTTCGCCAACGTGTCACGTACTTGCCATAAATAGATGGTCATCCCTACACTTCAAAAATGCTCAAAAATTTCGTGGCTATGAGGTTAATTCCAGCCATAAAATCATTCCATGTTGGCACACACAAATCACCCCACATTAAGGCCAAATTGTGGAGATTCCAATTTCAATTTGTCACATGTCTAGGCGCCACTTTAATCAGCCTTATAAGCTGAATATTAAAGTTTATATTATGTATATTATGTGTAACATAATATATATAATATGTGCAAGAAGTTGGAATTAATTAGAGAAAAATCGGGTAATCGATAAATATCGAAAATTCGGTTTTCTACATACACAACACATGGAACATTTTTGGCACATCATACGACACGTATCTAGACAATTTTACATATGTTATACATCTTAAAGTGTTCTAGAAAATTAAATTAAGGGCTGATTGGAATATACCATGTGTGTATTATTAAATGTGCACTATTTTACAAAGTTAGCTAAAATAAAATTCAGCACATGCCAAACACATTACCAACGCCTATAACAGCTGATTTGGAGCATATGTGGAGTCTTGTTGGTATTTTGATTGGTCAAGAATGAAGCATATAATGTTGGTGACATAAAGAAAGGAGCTACAAAAGGTAACATTTCAAACTATGTCACATATATGACACATGCTGAAAATTCAGCATGTGTGTTGCATTATGCCCGAATTTTAATCACTTTAAAAGAGTTATATTTTGTGTCTTGAAACATGTGATCAATTAGAAGACAATTTGGAAGTGTTTTAAATATTTTATGGAATAAAGAAAGTGATATTATTGAATATCACACATGCTAAAAATTGCAGCATGTGCACAATATGTCTTGGCCGAATTTACGGTCATAAGGGTGTCCAATTCATTTCCAATGTGATAAGGTTATTTGCCATCAATTGATGATATATTTTAAAAAGAAAAATCAAAGAAAAATGGAAGTTATTTGAATTATCTCACTAAGTAACACATGCTGAAATTTCAGCATGCTAAAACCTCTTAATGGCCGATTTCTTACTTGTGTGGTAGGAATTTTGTCTTGCTAAATTTTGTGACAATCTTGTGGATTATGGAAATTATTTATGTGATTTTGGCACATGTTTTGAGTGAAATATTCAGATTTTCCAAGTCATCAAATGATGACAGCATTCAACCTATCATGAAGTGCCAAGTAAGCAAAGCTTAAATGATCATCCAATGAGAAGATGCCAAGTAAGCAAGATCATGTCACATTGATGTCTTACATTCTCCCAAGGACTTAGAAGACAATTTTCAAGAAGGGAAGGGCCTAGAGGGGACGGCTGCAATGTGTTAAAAAGGAAGGAGATGAGCAAAACAAAAGACAAGAACAAGAGTTGCAAAAAAAAAGATCAAAAGTGTTCTAGCCTTCTTCTTCTACACTCTCTTTCTTTTTCTTCTTGAAAGCCTATTGTAGTTATATTTCTATCCTTGAATAGGCTTGTATTATACCACCACATACTCTTTATCTTTGTAAAAGATTTATCAAGGTGTGAGCAATCTTCATTCTTGCTAGGTGGTGGTGTTCGTGGCGAATTGTATTCTTCGTACAAGGTTTGTAAAGGGTTGGAGTTGGTGTGTAACTCCATCAACCCTGTGGTAAGGTGTTTTTTGTGTTGTGTGATTAGTGTGAACCAAAGAAGGTGTTCCTTGAAGACTGGAGTAGGTTGTTGATAACCGAACCAGTATAAAAATTCTTGGTGTCATTTACTTTCAGCACTGATTTTCTGTTTCAGCACTGTTTACTGTTTTTAATCACGTTCGTAAAAATAGTAAACGAATTTCAAAAATTACGAAACTTTCATAAAACATAGACACACGTTCTAGGGTTCTTTTGGCACAAGTTTCAACCCTTTTGGACAAGTATAAGTCATCCAAACGTCCAAAGTTCTGAGACTAGTGCAGTCTGATTTTCAGGCTTGCAAAGGTTGAGACTTTGATCGTATTTGACTAATTTTCCAAAAGAATTTTTCAAAACTGTTTCAACCCATTTAAATAAAACTTATAAGGGGTTAGTCTTTATATTTTCAGAGCATTTGGATTTGTGTACAAATAGGAATTAATTTTTCAAATCAGTGTATCGTTTCTGGCAGATTTACGCTATCTGACCACCAACAATTTTTCAAGAGGTTAGAGGTTGAATTTTAATCTGAAATTTTTAGGAGATACTTATGACATCTGAGTCTAAGTTCTCTCCAAAATTTCAGAATTTTTGAAGACCTGAAACCTAGTTTTTCAAAATGTTTTAAAACTGGTCCTGTAACAGAAACTGTTTTCAGCAGGTTGGGTTTTTGGTTCAAACTAATTTTAAAAACCACATTTTCCGCACCCACTATTCAACTCCCCTTCTAGTGGTGCCTTGCAGATCCTACAGGTAGATCTTCCTCAAGGGAGTAAACCACTTGGATACAAGTGGATTTTTAAGAAAAAACTCAAAGAGGATGGATCCATTGACAAGTACAAGGCCCGGTTGGTAGCTAAGGGCTATCGACAAAAGGAAGGTTTTGACTTCTTTGACACTTATTCACCAGTAACTAGGATTACTTCCATAAGAATGCTAGTTGCTATTGCTGCAGTCTACGACCTAGAGATCCATCAATGGATGTACAGACTGCCTTCTTGAATGGCGAGCTGGAAGAAGGGATTTATATGGAACAACCTGAAGGGTTTACTGTCCCAGGACAAGAAAGGAAAGTTTGTAGACTTGTTAAGTCTTTGTACGGACTTAACAAGCACCGAAGCAAGTGGCATTTGAAGTTTGATCAAGCCATGATGTCAAACGGTTTTCAGGATCAATGAATGTGACAAGTGTGTTTACATCAAAAACACACCAAACGCCTATGTGATAGTATGTACATCAAAAACACACCAAACGCCTATGTGATAGTATGTCTCTATGTAGATGATATGCTAATCATGGGCAATACTCACGACATCATCTTGAATACCAAGAAGATGTTAACGAGAAATTTTGACATGAAAGACATGAGGGTTGCCAATGTTATTCTAGGAATCAAGATTTCTAGGGTAATTGAAGGATTGATCATGTCACAAAGTCATTATATTGAGTCCGTTCTCAAACGATTCAATATGTTAGATGCAAAACCAGTAAAACCCCACTTGACTAAGTATGCACTTAAGGAAGAACCGAGGTGAACCAGTAGCTCAATTGAAGTACTCACAAGTGATTGGAAGTCTAATGTACATAACGAACTGTACAAGACCAAACTTAGCTTGTTCAGTAAACAAATTAAGCAGGTTTACCAGTAATCCAAGTGAAGATCATTGGAAAGCTCTAAATAGAGTGATGAGGTACCTTAAGTACACAATGAATCTTGGATTACACTATACAAGATATCCAGCAGTATTGGAAGGATACTGTGATGCAAATTGGATATCAGATTGCAAAGACTCTAAATCCACAAGTGGATACTTATTCACTGTAGGTGGTGGTGCTGTGTCATGGAAGTCTAAAAAGCAACGTGCATAGCTCGGTCAACTATGGAAGCTGAGTTTATAGCACTCGATAAAGCTGGGGAAGAAGCTGAATGGCTTCGAAATTTCCTAGAAGACATTCCATGTTGGCCTAAGCCAATCGCTCCTATTAGCATACACTGTGATAGTCAGTCAGCTATAGGACGAGCTCAAAGCAGCATCTAGAATGGTAAGTCACGACACATACGTCGGAGACATAATACCATTAAGCAATTGATCTCTAATGGCGTGATTTCCATTGATTACATAAAATCAAAGGAGAATCTTGTGGATCCGCTTACAAAAGCTTTGCCTAAAGATCAAATGTCAAAGTTGACAAACGGAATGGAACTTAAGCCTACAAAGCATGAATCTTTGTAACCGTAACCCAACCTTGTTGACTGGAGATCCCAGAATCTTGGTTCAATGGGAAAACTAAGTTATAAGGGTTCAGCTAGCACTTACTCATTCCGTTAAACACAAGTGCTTTCTGCAGAGAACCGTTAGGTTAAGCTAAGGCTTTTAATGATGTCCTATATCTTGACACTTCAAGTGGGGTATGGCAGAATACTCTTGATAGGAATCACCTATGTAAGTATGAAGTGAGGCCGCTTCTATAAGAATTCTAATAGGCAAGAATTCTCTAAAACACTTTCTGAAACCAGGGTTGTTTATGGCCATAATGAACACAACCATGAGAACCAAAAGGGGTGTTAAAGGAAATGTTGTGTGAGTATCATTGTCTAGGTTCATAGTAAAGGCTGATAGTTCAAGACATCAGGTCACTACCCAGCTGAGTGGATCCGATGGTACATCACTAAGAAAGGTTCAAGGCCAGAAGCTACCTCTTCTGATGCAACATTTCCTGTCTGACTTCACGATAGAGTCTGCATCTGCATCTGCATTAATTTTCATTCATGTGGGGGATTGTTGAAGAAATTGAGGTAAATTGGAAAAGTTTGGCAAGTGGGTTTGTCAAAAGTTGACAACCACCATACTTTGAGCTTAATTATGATTAGTATTCGTTAATCAAAACAGAAACTAAAAATTTCTAAATTATCTACTTAACGAGTAGATGATTTTAGGCTTTTGAATCACTCGATTCCGATACCGGGTGAATGAGAAATTAATGCTCAAATTTGGAGTAAAATTGGAAGGAAATTGGAAAAGTGGTGATGTGACCTTTTGAGGAGTGAACACATCACCCCTTAAGTGGAATACCACATTGACTATTTGAGATGAAAGGGCCACCATATATAGCTCATGTTGGAGCTTTCTAAAATGTGCCTTTGGGCATGAGAAGTTTTTGACGGAGTCAGGACGCAGCTCAGGCAAGGTTCACCACACACGCGCGCTCGTGGCTCGTGGCTCGTGGCTTCGTGGCTCTGGCCTGTTCTTATCTTTTTGGAGAATTTTTCATTAAAATTTTCCAGAAAAATAATTCTCTTAATCATATGGCCATTAAAATTCTGAGAAGATCTAAAGGCTAAGATTAAAGTTGACGCGGATTGCGATCCAAAGGCTGAGATTTATCAACGGTTTATGATCTAACGGCTGTAGATGAAAACCGCTGCGGTTATGATCTAACGGCTGAGATCGAAAACCATCAGATCCGACGGTCCACGTTTAAAAACGTCGATCTAACGATTGTGGATCAAAACCGCCAGATCCAACGGCTGAGATCGAAAACTGCTGCTATTTCCTTTCCCCTATTTAAAGGTCTGCTCTCCAGACCTCTGGAGTAGCGAAAATTTTTCCCTTTCTTCTGCTTTCTTCCTTGCATACATACTGCTGCATTTGTTCCTTACCGTGATCGTGAAGTCAGAGCACTTACAGGTTCGATGAGTTCTTATGTTGCAGTGCTGCTCGTGTGAACTGTTTGCCATTGTATCCTGGGAGACGTTTGTTCCATCCGGTTGGGCACAGTATACCGGAGCAATTCGTCTTAAGGACAGAGTCCTTAGACTCGCCTCGGTTTTGCTTGCATTTTTTGTCGATTTACCCGAGCACACACTATACACTTACAGTTGATTATAGTTTCTAACATATTCTGTATTCCTACTGAAGTAAACTTGGATGCGTAAAAGGTAAGGGCCATAAAGTATGCGGAATCCACGTTGTTCATCATGCATGTGGCGGCCTTCACGTCCACGCACATATATATTTGTATGTATGTACAGACACATATATTATATGCGTATATATACATATTATATATATATGTTTATACATCTATAGACATATGTGTATTATACATATATATGTATGTATAAATACACACATCTATACACATATACATACATATACATACATAAATATTTATTTATGTTTATATGTATATGTGTGTGTATGTATGTGTGTTCATATATGTATATATATGTATGTATGTATATGTGTGTATATATATGACATATGCCTCTATGTATAGATAGATAGATAAATATACGCATGCATGTGTATATCTTGCGTATTAAATACCAGACCAACTTCGGCTTTAGCACTCAATTTCTCCTGAAAATGTAACTTCCATGTTGTAGCACAACCGTCGTCATGGTTAACCTGAAAAGTTTTTCCAAATCTAATATCCATGTCTGCTCGCTGTATTAAAGACTATGATTTTAATATTGTAATTAGCACCTTAAATTTTTAAATTTTCCACAATGGCCAGATAGTTAATATCTTTGCTTATCTTAAACTAGGCAAATGAAATCCATCATTTCCTAGATTTGAGACATGTTTGCCCTTCAGCATTTTGGTAATACCATTATATTCTTTGATCTACACTTAACCATTGCCTTCAATAAAAATATACTTATATCCTTTAGCACCATCATTCCATCCCTTAACTAAAAGTCTTAAGACAAGACATTATTTGAAAATCATGTATGTGGCAGAACGCATAAATGTCCATGATCAATGTAATCTAAAACAGTCAAACTTGATTTTAGCTTTTTAACCAACTGGTAATGTTGTTATTTTGTGACGTTGAGGTTACGGATTCGAGTCGCGGAAACAGCCTCTGCAAAAGTGTTGGATAAGGCTGCATATATCAGATCGCGAAGCGATCCGGCTCCTCCCCAAACTCTGCGTAAATACGAAAACATAGTGGACTGGGAACGCTTTCTAATCGAGTGGAATTTCTTCTGTTCACTCTCGAAACAATTTCTTTTTAAGTTGCCCTTTTTTTTCTTTTTGTAACAAAAAAATAAATTAAATCCTCTTACGTCCCAATAATTGACAAGGATTTCCTTATCATTTCATCCCTCTTATATCTCCTATTGTTCAAAGTAAGGCATTTTTTTCCTATGTTTCCTTGAAAGGCAAGACATATTTCACAGGAGTCATAGAGATGATATAACTGTACTAGAAGCAACAGAAATTTTTCACGTGAATTTCGCAGAGGATACTCAAAAGACATGAGTAATATCACATCACCTTGTAGATCTAACGTGATCAGAATTTAACGATAAATGTGACCCTCAAAATAATACTTGCGAAAAAGAATTTATAACGCATGATTTTCAAGCGTTTCTAAAGGTAGTGATATAAACAATTTGAAAAGAAAATTTAAAACGCACGCTTTTGGAAGCGTTTGCCAAAGTTCTGCACAAGTTTCCTCCACAACTTGCTAACCCTTTGGCAGAAAATATGTCTTCGGGCAAACTTGGTACGATTACACTATGCGCCTATAAAAATATATTTCTTCCTTTGGTAAGAATGCTAATATTAACGAAAAAAATCAAAACATCAAGGAGATGAGACTCATATAATAACTCTACTTGTAGGTCAACATGCCGACCTACATGTATTATTCAGTAATGTATATCAATCTTAAACTATATAAGCAGTGCCTACGTCTAAGATATGTGGGTAGAGCTTATACATCACTCTATATTTTTGATTGCATATTCTATGTGATACATCTCTAAATACAAATGATTCTCCTTCAAAAATACATTTGTTCTGAGCTTGCCAAATAAAATACACCGTCGTAGCCAAGGCAATTTTTGCTGCCTTGGCTTTCAGCGCTTTCCCTTTTAGTCTTCTCGATCCTTAGGCTAGCAGTCTGTTGATAGAGTGGATCCTCTGTGGGAGAGCTAATCATGCAGAGGTAGTTAGTTAAATTTGTTTGGTAGCTGAGCAGGAGAAGAAGAGGTGATGCAGCGTCCTTTGTTCAGTCGAGCAGAGATGACATTCTCTGTTTTCTAGATAAACAAGGCGTTTCTTGTGGGAAGGTTGTTCAACCTGCAAAACACAATGTGAAGTACTGTTTGTGAAGTCTTCTGTATATAATTGGTCTTTCATAAGGTGAAATTATTCAGCCTATTAATTAATCTGTTTCGGGATACCGGCACATTCTTTAAAGAGGCCTATTTTTGAATTATTTATTTCAGAAATTTGTAAAGTGCATCTAAAACTAGGTTTAAGGTCCCTATATATTCACGTCATAAAACAGGCTAGCCTAAAACTAGGTCCAAATTTGATATTTCATGTGATGGGTTGCAACCAATCACATATCATAGAGGATTATAGCCGTCCGGATCTTTTCACCGATGGGGTATGTATGATGAGATTACTTGCTAACATGTGACAGTAAGTGTAGCGCCCCGCTCCCGAGCCCTAGCATCGGGAACAGTGCACCCGCCGTAGCCTACTAAGAGAACTACAAAGCGTTGTTCAAACTTCTTTGCACGTCAGAACTGACGTAGAAGTTGTTTTCCGCGAAAACGATAATAAAAATAAATAACTCATTTAAAATAAATCCATCAGTGTAGAAATTAAATACAAGGGTTGACGAGACCTGCTAAGTCAAATATGATATACTAAGATCAAATAATAAACTTATGTGGAGGTCTATCTGACTATCCCAAGAAACAAGCTCCCGGTCAACAAGATCCCTTCTCGAGTCCAGCTCACTCGTCCCAGCTCGCGTAATCTGTCCTACCCTCGATAATTATATACTCGTAGTCCTGCTCACCTGTGGAGGGTTGGTGGGGGGTGAGTGATGGGAGTCACTCGTAGATTACCCGTCTCTTCCGAAAAGGGACTGTCACATACTGAGTCGGGTAACACATAAAGCACATAAAGCATGATACAGGTAAATAAAGCAATGAAGCATAAACAAATAACTAATAAAGCAAATAAAGCATATTACAACAATAATAAATGCAATGCGCCAGTTCATGATGCATGCACTTCTATCTACGTGTCACATGCAGTCATTTAATATCACACGCTATGCTCATTCTTTTCCATGTTATGCTATGCATGTCCCGGGTCCTATCGGATGAAGGTAACCATTATTACCAACACCCATCACACGCCTCGTCAGGCCACACGGCTCATAGGCCAAATGCAATGCTCGTGCCATGAATGCGTCACACTTGCACACTTCCGTTTGTCCTATGTTGCATGCTCCGTTCTATGTTGCGTATTACCTATATTGCGTAGTTACCCTATGTTGCGTGGGGTTCATTACTGTATTTTATCTTCTACCGTTATTTTATCTTTCTAGACTTTATTTTAGGTTTCTACACTTTATTTTATTTTTTCTAGGCTCTCAAACACTTAAATCTTTAATTTAAATATTTTTTTATCTTC
>AP025068.1:4387161-4400559 GCA_036186865.1 Eustoma russellianum | reverse complement strand
CTACTCTTAAATGCCTTTTTTATTTTATTTATTTTAATTTATTACTGTATTTCTATTTCTTATTTATTAAATGATAATTATATTACTTTATATATTGTTTATTATTTCTATTTTATTATATAAATATATTTTTTTTTCCTTCTTCTCGCTTCGGTTACTGACGCTTCTCTTTTTTTTTATTCTTTTATTAGTTTTCTTTATTTATTTAATTCCTAATTTTCTTCAAAAATTCATAACTTATTCGTTTTAACTCCGATAAACTCCAAACCAATTCCATTGGACTCCTTTTAACGCTTCTCTCCATAACGCCGTCAACAATGTCAGCGCGTTTCTTTATTTATTTATTTTGAATAATTTTACTTTTTTTAATTTCTTAATTCCTAAATACATGCAAAAATTCATAACTTTTTCATTTTAACTCCGATTAACCCCAAACCAGTGGGGTTTGACTCATTATAACGCGACAAACACCATGGCGCTGGACACGTCAGTGCGTGAACAGTACACACCGCGCAGGGGCATGCGGGGCCGCCGCGCGTGTGCTACACGCGCCGCCTCCGTGCGCGTTTTTCGACAACCCGAACCCATTTCCACCTATTTTCGTGCTATGTGATCTATATCTAAGGCCCAAACACGCAATTTCCATACCAAAACGTAAAACATTCGCGATAAACATATAAAAGATAGACATGCAATGATAATCAAATAATTCCCAAAACAGAATGCGAGGGAATCCAAAGCAATCCGACAGAGGGGAGGGTAACCTACCTTTCAAACGGCGAATTCCTCGACACGGTAGTTGGATTCGGTGTGTATGGCTTTTCTCCTTCCTCTCCTTTCTCTTCTCTCTTTTCTCTCTTTTCTTTCTCTCTCCTCTCCTTTCCTCCCTGCCGCCTCTCTCCTCACGTCTGACCCCTTCTGTTTTCTTTTCTTTCAATTGTTATTGTTGTCCGTTGCTATGTGTGGGGGTGGGAAAGTTAATTAAGGATTTTAATTTGGGGGGGGAGCTGAGATTTTGGGGGCTGGGGCGGTTACGGGGGAGTTTGGAGAAAGTGGGGGAGTGATTGGGGGGAGTGGTAGTTAATTTAGGAATAAGTTTTTTTTAAACCTAAATTAATTAGTTAATTGATTAATTATTAAAATATTATTATTATTATTTAAAAAAAATGACGGTTACAACAGTAAGAGAGACCGTGAAACTCCATAAAAGATATCATCAGAGAAGTGTAAGTTTAGGTGGCATCGTGTGACCCTCATCGGATGATAAAAGTATGTCATTTGTGATTATAGTGGCTATTTTATGACAATCCAGTACTTAAAGCAAAGATATTATTATAGATTTGATCAGACGAATTCTCAACTTTTTAAATGGCCATCTGACAACGTGCGAACTCCATATTACAACATACAAGTGCAAAGAACTTACTGTACAGAAATGTACTTGGTCGAGCAACTTGCCATAACACTCAAGTTTAAAACGTCAACTCATACAATAAGCACTTCGTCTTGTCATGAGTGGTGTACAGTAAAAATTTGATTGCAATTCTTGATTTGATTTGATATTCTAACATTTTTTTTCTTAAGTTAAGCAGTGAGATCTTCAAATCTCTTGTCCAACATTTTCGCAAAGACCGTCCTGCAGCAGTTTTGGTACGAATGTCTGTCATGTGGTTTTTTAACCTCATAAATGAAAGTCCAGTTGTATTGTGTTTGATTTTTTTTATTAAGTGTTGGTCTATTTCAACATGTTTAGTTATATCGTGTTGTACATAATTTTTTGAGATACTCATGGCTGTTTTATTGTCACACCTCAGTTGATTCGGAAGACTAGGTGCGGAACCAATTTCTGTCATTAACTTCTTTGTCGACAAAATCTCTGTGACACCTAAGAAATTCCTCGGAATTCCATAGCAGTGCTGCATAGGTGCCACTACCTTTTGTTTCCTACTTCTTCATGTTACAAAGTTTCCCCCAAAAGTGTAAAATATCATGATATATACCTCCGATCATTTAGATCACCAACCTAGTATGCATCAGCATATGCTTCGATAGTGAGGTGAATGCTCCTTCTAAATGTGATTTCGTGTCTTGATGTACCATTCAGGTATCGCACTATCTTCATCACTGCTTTCATATGTTCCACCTATAGACGGTGTATGAATTGACTTACAACTCCAATTACATATGCTATATTTGGTAGGATATGTGCCAAATAGATCAGTTTGTACACCCACAATTGAAATCTTTCTCTTTCTGCCAAGTTAGCACCCTCCACTATTTGAAGTCTATAATAACATGTATTGGGGTATATGTTGGCTTACAGTCAACCGCTCCTGTTTCCGCAAGTAAATCCAGAATATACTTATGCTGGAATAAAAAGATTCCTTTCCTAGATCATAGAACCTCAATTTCCAAGAACCATTTTATCCCTCTTAAGTCCTTCATCTCAAACTCTGAGAATAGGTTCTTTTCCAACTATTTGATCTCCTCAATACCACTTCTTGTTTTGATCATGTCATTTACACAGATGATTAAGCAAGTAATCAGGCTACCCCTTCTTTTTCAGAAACAGAGAGTGATCAGATGTACTCTGTTTGTACTCATATATCTTCATTGCCATAGTGAAACTTCCAAACCATGAATGCGTGTTTGAGCTCATACACTGCCTTCCATAGCTGACACACTTCGTTTTGCTTAAACCCATTAGGAAAGCCTGGTAGAGCCTTCATATACACTTTTTTCCTTTACGTCTCCGTAAAGAAATGCATTTTGTACATCGAGTTAGTGAAATGACCAGTCCTTGTTTGCTGCATCTAAAAGAAATACTCGGGTTCTGTCTATTTTTGACATGGAAGAACACGTCTTAGAACAGTCAATTCCACATGTCATCATATATCCTTTTGCCTCGAGTCAAGCTTTATAGCGTTCTATGTTTCTGCTAGCCTTGTACTTGATCTTAAAGACCCATCTACATCCATCTGGTCTATCTCTTATTGGGATTATGCATTTATCTCAAGTACCATTTTTTGAGGGTAGCTATTTTTGTATTCGTGGTCAACCACCACTCACTTTTGTTTTGCCTTCTAAGTATTCCTTGGAATTTCTTGATCATATAGAAGCATAGTGAGCCTTTTCTGTTTTTGACATGCTCCCTCTGACCATTTTGCTCATCCAATACCTACTCATTCGGGAAACATGTTCTGGTGAAAATCGTATCGGTGGCACTCCTTGGTTACTTCAACAAGCCAAACTATACATACATTCTCCGAACAATTCCAAATTAGTATCAACAGCAGTATCATCATCAGTCATAAGGGAGAAAGTATCTGAAATGAGTGATGTTTCACTTATCTCTTATTGGACGTCATCCAAAGTGGATCAAAGGTAGGCATGAGTTCGTTGATCTTTGCTGCATTGATGGGTGATGCTGTGGATGGCCCTACAGAAATAAGAATAATATTTGGAATAATGTTTGGAAGAAAGTTTAGAATAGATTTTAGAATACTCAACCAATCGAGTGCGTCATTCATATCTCTCCATGAACATAAGGTTGGTTGAGATAGTAAAAGTTTGTTTCAAAGAAATCATAATCCATGGTGACGTGGATGCGATGGGTAACTGAATTGTAACAGTGGTACCCTTTCTAATGAACCACATATCACACAAATACACATTTAATAGCACATGGATCGAGTTTAGAACTTTCATGTTTTAGAAAATGGACAAATACGGAGCAACAAAAGTTACGTGAGGGAAGGGTTAATATATGTGATGTAGGTGTTTAGGTTTCTAAGACTTGGAGAGGAGTTTTATGGTCAAGGACTTTGTGGGTAAGCGGTTAAGAAGATAACCTAATATGGCAATCACTTCAGGCCAGAAGTATCTGTGTACATCGGCTTCAAGCATTATGGCTCTGGTCATTTCAAGGAGAATAAGGTTTTTTTCCACAATGCAATTTTATCGGGGTGTATTAGGACAAGAGGTTTGCTGAATAAGGCTATTTTTGCAATAAAAAAAGGCTTTCATTTTATGGTTCATATATTCTCTGCCATTATCACACCGAAGATTTGGTATTTTTTATTAAATTGGATGTGAGTCATTCGGAAGAAGTTAAAAAATTTGTCGGAGACTTCAGATTTATGCTTGAAAAAGTATGCCCAAGTCATGCGAGCAAAAATCGTTGATAAATAGCCAAAAGTAGTAAAAGACATTTGGATTGAGGGAAGTTGCAGGCCCCCACACATCCGAGTGTAATAGAGAAAAGATAGACGGAATGCGTGTATTGTTTTAGATGAAGGAAGTGCGATGACTTCTTGCCAAAGTACAAGTTTTCACAGGATAAATGAGTATTATTACTTGTGAAGAGTGCAGTAAAAAGATGACGAAGATACCTACAGATGGATGCCTGAGGCGTCAATATCATAATCAAATTTGTCGGTTTGATGTCATATAAGAGATCAAGGAAGTCTTCCAATGAGTCATATCATCAACGTAATAGAGGTCTCCACGCTCAGTACCACGGCCATTGATTTCCATAGTATGAATGTCCTACGCACGGTAAAAACGAGAGTACATCAGTACTATACAATTTATTTCTTATATAATATGGCTCACAAACAGAAGTTTGTAAAAGAGTGATGGCACATAAAGTCAATTGTCAAATTTAAATTTGAAGAAATAGTAATAGATTCCACTTCTTCGGCTGCAGCTACACCACTATTGGCAGTCTCGATATGAGTTTTTGATGGCTATACCGGATCAGTAATATCCACTACATCGTAGGTCATGCTATCGGTGGCTCCACAATCAAAGATCCACTCATTCGATAGACACTGCAAATATTTGGATTTTACATACTCCAGGTGCAAATGTGCAATATATAAGGACTTTATGGGCAAATCTGTATAGACTAAAAATATATATATAGGCTGAATGTGCAACGTTTTCAGACGACTGAGGCAAATTAGTAAAATTTGGAAATTTTGGGGGCAAATGCTAAAAATTAAAAGTTCTAGGTTGGGATTTAATTTCTCTCCTAATACCCCCTTTAATTTGATCTTCTCGTCTCCCTTTTATTTTTGTCTCCCCCAACCCTTACAGCCCCTTTTCTGACTTCGTTTATAACTCCTTTCTAAGTGCTCACTCCTAGGACGATGTTGCCGCTCCTGACAGCACTTGGGTTGTCCATGTCTATACCTTCCTTTTTCAGCTTTGTCAGATGTTACTTGGTGGTATTTTTGCCACCTGAATGTTGGGATATGAATTATTTCGATGATATAAAAAGATATTTTCAAAGAGTTAAAAAAGAAATTCACACTTGGAATTAGAAGCAAAATAAGAAAAACACATTGTGAGACATAAACCTCTCACATAGATCGATCGATGTATACATCAGTCTCTCAAGAAGAGACATCGATTGATCTATGTTGGAAAGGTTCAAGGTTGGAACCTTTCTGTCCAACATTGATCTCTCAAACTGGAGGACATCGATCGATCGATGTGACATTAGTCTCTAAAGATAGAGACATTGATCGATCGATATAGTGAAGGTTCAAAGTTGGAACCTTTTTTTGGGACATCGATCTCTCAGCTTTGGGACATCGATCGATTGCTGTCACATCAGTCTCTCAAGGAGAGACATCGACCGATCGATGTATGGCAGGTTCAAAACTGGAACCTCTCTGGAGGACATCGATCTCAATGTAGACACATCAATCGATCGATGTTGTCCAGAATTCAAATTTTTATAGCTGTTGGAACAAAATCCAAGGGAATTCATAGTGTTTTCTCTTTCCAATCTTGCTCGAATTTCTTGTGGATTTGTCTCGAACATTAAACATGCTTCCTTGATTATTATATCCATGTCTCGTATTTTCTCGGGTGGCTTTGGTTGATCAAATCAATCCATAGAGTGGCTAAAGATTATTTTCAAAGTGTCAGGACTTGAGATTGACTTGAAGACATGGGAAGACTCCAAAAAACATGGATTACACCTCTTATAAATAAAAGAAGCTCAGATGAGGCATTAATACACTTTCATCCTCTTCAAGATCCATTCTTCATTGCTGTAAATTTCTCTCTTTTGTGTAAAAGTGTTTAAAGCTTGTTAAGCTCGTATTTGTTCTTAATTGTTGTAAATTGAGAGATTGTAAGTCTAACTCAAGAGGAACCATAAATATTTGATCTCTTTCTTGTGTTTAGACTTGTGGGGAAGTTTAAACCCCACTACTGAGGTAGCAAGAATTTGTTCTTGCTTAGAGCTGAAGTTGTTGTAGTCACAAAGTTGTCTTGTGTAAGAAGTAGTTGTAGTGGTTTCTCACATTAAGTTGTTAGCATAAGTATTGCTGTAGTTGTTCTTATTAAGAATAATAAGAAGAGTAGTTGTTGAAAAAATTCACTTTGAAAACAAAAATCTTACTAGAGCAGAATCATTTACGATTCGAACCACTCTATATCCGATGTACTCATTCATTGTCTCTCATCTCCCATTCTTTACTTTGATTTTAAATTTCATTTGAGCTGGAGATAGCCATAAACAAAAAAAATTACGTAAAATCGCCCAACATTCTATTCACCCCCCTCTAGAGTGATTGTCACCACAAAAAGAATTTCGTTTACCGACGAAAAACTCACCGACACACCTTGTTTCGTTGGTATTTCGTCGGTAATTTGCGGCGAAATAGCGATACACGCATTGTCGTCGTTAATTGCGACGAAAATACGATGAAATACATTGTCGCTAACAAAAAATAGTCAGGTTAATCCTTTCGTTACAATTTCGTCGGTGTTTTGTCGGTGGTTCGTCGCTACTCTGTGTCTTTTGTTTGTCGCTATTTAGTTTGTAGCGTTTTGTCGCTATATCGTCGCTAATGTGTCGCTAAAATTCCAGAAACATAAACACGGATAAACAAAGAAATAATTTCGTCGGTTAGTAGGTTCTCGGCGTTGTATATTGTCGGTTTTTTGTCGATGAAACCCACGTGTCGCAAATGTTTTGTTTTACTTTTCGTTCGTATTCCGATTCGTCGCTGTGTCGTCACAAATTCGTCGAGGATTAAACACGTGTATGAATTAAGAAAAAAGAAAGCGGTGATTGGGAAAAAATTTATTCATTTAGAAATAAAAATTTACATTATAAAGACGAAAAATTAAAAAAAGAAATCTAAAAGAGAAGCGGAGAGGGGCCGTTCACTCTTCGTCATCGGAAGAAAGAGTGGCCGCCACATTCTCCGTGAACTCTTTGAGGAGGCGCTTAAGATTGTAATATCTGGCTTTCAACTTGCGCAGCCTTCTGTTCACGATGTGCAGTTGCCTCGACTGCTGCTGCATGTTTGCTATAAGCGTACTGTTGTTGATCTGCGGTTCCGGCATTTCTTGGGGTTGTGGTTGAGGAGGAGGCCGTTGTGGAGGTGCACTGTTTGCCCCTCCAAGCCGTGGGGTTCTTCTATAACGACGGGGCATATTTTGTATTTTGTTTAGGAAGTTTTATAACTTTGTTTATGTGAAATGTAAGGCTGTGGGGTCATATATATAGGTAAAAATAGCGACGACATAGCGACGGATCCGCGACGAATTTTTTTCCTGTTACTCAACACCGGAAGATGTGCGGGCGTGACACTTCGTTTGAAAAAGCAACGAATTAGCGACGTAAATGCATCATATGTTGTAACCATCGGGCACTGTGCGGACACTGCCGTTGGGACTGCATAGCGACGCCTATAGCGACGCAACGCATCGTATGGTGTGAAGATACGTCGTGTGTTGCTATTTCATCGGTAAAGCATCGCTAAATTCAAACACCGATAATAAATTCGTCGGTTATTAGGTTCTCGTCGTTGTATTAAGTTTCATCGGTATATAGTCGCTGTTTAGTCGTCCCAAATTTTTTTGATTTACATTTCATTTGTATTTTAGCGTCGTCTGTATTTTAGCGTCGTCGAGATTCGTAAGGGATTAAACACTTGTTTAAATTAAGAAAACGAAAGCGATGATTGGGAAAAAAACTTCATTAATAGAGAATTAAAAATTACAAAGTACATAAGGAAAAAAATGAAAAAAAATCTAAAGGAAGAGCGGAGAGGAGCCGTTCACTGTTCGTCGTCCGAACAGAGAGTAGCAACACTCTCCGCGCACGCTTCAGGAGGCATCTCAGCTGCGCAGCTTTGGATTTGATCCGCATCTGCCTTCTGTCCAGGTAATCGAGACGCTCATCCTGTTGCTTAAGCATCTCCCTCATCTCCTCCACTGTGTTCCACAGCTCCTTTATTTCTACACGAGGATCGCCAATTTGGCGATCCTCTTACCGCCTTGGCCCCTCCACAGATGGTTCGGAGGAGTCAGTCGGTGGGGGTGGTTGTGGTTGTGAAGGAACCGGTGCAGGTGCGGGTGGTTGAAGAGCCCGTCTTGGGTATGTACGACCACTACCACGGCGTGCCTGTGCCTTAGTACGAACCATATTTGTCTCTTTTTATATGATAAGAAAGGAGATTTTGTTTTTATATTATGAGAGTCACGGCAGGTTGCTGTTTAGATAGGGGAATTCAGCGACGACATAGCGACGACTTAGCGACGTAAATTCATTGTACGTTGTAACCATCGGGCACTATGCGGACACTGCCGTTGGGACTGCATAGCGACGCCTTAGTGACGCCTATAGCGACGAAACACATCGTATGGTGTGAAGATACGTCGTGCGTCGCTATTTCGTCGGTAAAGCGTCGGTAAGCAATGAATGCAGACATTAATACACGCACACCATACGACGTGTTTCGTCGATAAGCGTCGATAAGTCGTCGGTATTTGTGCTTGTTTGATCCTTTTTAAGCGTCGGTATTTGTGTTTCTTTGTTTGTCGCTATGGCGTCGCTATATCGTCGGTAAAGTTGCAGGCAGAGAACCATAAAACCATCTTTCCTCTTCCACTCTTCTCCCATTCTTCTCCCATTTCAAACACATAAATCATCAACTTTCAACAAAAATGTAGAAGAAAGATATCTTATTGTGTGGATTTTGAGGTTTTTCACACCGAGAAAAGATAGCTGCTGTTATTTTGAAGGTATATCGAGAAAATGGATCCGAGGAGGAGCGATAGAAAGTGGATGTACGAGAGATTAAACAATGGGGAGTGGAGTTTTAGATTTGTTGGAAGTCTCGAAGAATTTGTGGATTTTGCGACGAGTAATGAAAGTGGAACGCAGATTAGATGTCCGTGTAAGAAATGCAAGAACCGTAAATATATGGATCCGGGTGACGTGAGGGTTCACTTATTGAAACAAGGTTTCGTGCACAATTACCATACATGGTACTGCCACGGCGAATATGCAGGGGCGTGTACATCTGCAACTGTTCACGTCGAAGGGGGACCCGTACGTGCAGATGGTGCAAGACGCAGCCGCCGGTGCATTTACGGGAGAGCAGTACTTACAGATGCATGTCGGGTACGAACGTGCACAGGATCCGGAGGAACAGCCGCATATATTCGTGGAGGAAGATCCGAACCCTCAGGCGAGACAGTTTTTTGAGATGCTGAACGCCGCCAACACGCCGCTGTATCCTGGTTGCGGTAGTCACACACAGATGTCCATGATCGGTCGGATGACGAGCATGAAGACAGAGCACCGCATGACGGAGAGATTGTACGGTGGGATGTGTCAGCTGATGAGGGAATCTCTTCCCGAAGGGAACACGATGGTCGACATTTTTTATTCGACGAAGAAACAGCTGCAGGCGTTGGGACTGCCGGTTCAGAAGATCGATTGTTGTTCGGAGGGGTGCATCATATATTGGGGCATCAACGCGGATGAAGACAAGTGCAGGGTCTGTGGGACACGCAGGTGGAGAACGAACAAAAGAAACCGGAACGTGCCAAGAAAGCAATTCTACTATTTACCTCTCGCCCCTAGACTGCAGAGGCTCTACGCATCCGGTGCCACAGCTAGCCAGATGAGGTGGCACGCGGAGCACTACACGAAAGACGGTGAGATGTGCCATCCATCCGACGGCGAAGCTTGGAGGACGTTCGATGCGACACATCCGAGTTTTTCGTCAGAGACAAGGAACGTTAGGTTGGGGTTATGCACCGACGGGTTCAACCCGTTCGGACAGTCGGGAGAACAGTATTCGTCGTGGTCTGTCATCGTGACGCCGTACAATCTACCACCTTGGATGTGCATGAAGAAGCCGTACATGTTCTTGACTGTGATCGCATCGGGGCTTAGGAATCCGAAACAGAAGATCGACCTATACCTGCAGCCATTGATACAGTAGCTGAAGTGGTTGTGTGAGTTTGGCGTGGAGACGTTCGATGTATCGACCAAACAAAACTTCCAGCTACGCGCTGCGCTGATGTGGACGATTAGCGACTTCCCGGCTTATTCTATATTGTCGGATTGGAGTACAGCGGGGAAATACGCTTGCCCTTACTGCATGAAGCAAGCAAAGACGATGTCCTTGAAATATAGACGCAAGATTTGCTGGTTCGACAGCCATAGGAAGTTCCTGCCCAGACGTCATTAGTACAGAAAGAACGTGACGGCGTTCATGCCTGGCATCGTCGAGAAGGACACGAAGCCCGAGCTTCTCACGGGTGTGGAGGTGTTGGAGGAGATAGACAGTTGTGGATTCGTGGGGGTCGCTGATGATCCGGACGGCAGCCACAACGCAGACCTGGCCCCGTGACTGTATCGGGTGGAAGAAGAGAAGCATATTCTGGGAGCTTCCGTACTGGAAGAGCAATATGATCCGACACAACCTGGATGTCATGCACATTGAGAAGAACGTGTTTGACAACATCTTCAATACAGTGCTGAATGTGCCGGGAAAGACAAAAGACAATTTGAAGGCACGACTTGATATACGCGACCTCAAAATGCGACCGGAGCTGCATCCTGTTGGCACATCCTACATGCCGAAGTCCTCGTACAGGCTGACTGCGGAGCAGGTCAGTGCGTTGTTAGCGTGGCTGGGGACGGCTAGATTTCCTGACGGCCATGTTTCGAACCTGTCGAAGAACATCGACGTGAATAACCGTGGTTTGCACAGGATGAAGAGCCACGACTGTCACGTGTTCATGCAACGGTTGATGCCCATTGCATTCCGCGAGCTGCTTCCAACTAATGTATGGGAAGCACTTACCGAGATGAGTCTGTTCTTCAGATGTCTTACATCCACGAGACTCAGGGCGGATGATATGTCAAGGCTGGAGGGCGAAATCCCAGTGATCATATGCAAGATGGAAACTGTATTCCCTCTGGCCTTCTTTGATTTAATGGAACACCTGCCAGTTCATCTACCACACGAGGCACGCGTTGGTGGTCCTGTTCAGTACAGGTGGATGTATCCGTTCGAGAGGTACTCTTATTTATTACGTGACGTTTTTATGTGTCTAAGCGCGAGCATGCTTACCAATTTGTTTCATCATGTGACGTTGGAGTATTCACTATATGAACAGATATCTCAGGCATTTGAAGCTGAACATCAGGAACAAAGCGAATGTCGAGGCCTCGATGTGCAATGCCTACCTGACGGAGGAAGCATCGACCTTCGTGTCTCATTACTTCGAGCCAGATGTCCCGTCGAGGTGCAGATATGTTCCCCGGAACGACAATGGCATTTCCAGATCCGGTGTCCTCCAGATATTCACACATCTGATCAGATTTCACAGACAGAGAAAGGAAGTGATATTGGGGGACAGCGATCTGAAGATTGCTCATTCTTATGTTCTGCGCAACTGCCGTCAGGTTGACCGTGGTGGTTGGGGGTGGCTGTGGGTGGGGCTGGCGTGGTGCAGGTTGGTGCTGGTTGGGGCTGGGTGAGGCGGGGTGTGGCTGGATGGTGGCGGGTTGGGGCGGGGTGGGGGCGGTTGGGGTGGTTAATGGCGGGGCAGTGGTGGTTGGCGGTGGCTGTGGGTGGGGCTGGCGTGGTGCAGGTTGGTGCTGGGTGGGGCTGGGTGGGGCAGGGTGCGGCTGGATGGTGGCGGGTTAGGGCAGGGTGGGGCGGTTGGGGTGGTTAATGGCAGGGCAGTGGTGGTTGGGGGTGGCTGTGGGTGGGGCTGGCGTGGTGCAGGTTGGATACTTTATTCCTAATGCTCAATTTTTATTCCTATTTTACGTTTCAAGTGATGTATACTTTGAAGTGTAATTTGATGATGAAGTTTGATTATGTAGTTTGGTTAATCATGTCATGTTGTTTGGATTTGGATTTGTCTTGGGAGAGGCCATTAAGGCCGGAAAACCTCTGATAAACGAATACGTCATGCCAAAATGTTCAAAATTATAAATATCTTGCATTAAATGTATGTAAACACTTGTCATTTTTTGGACATCTTATTTGTTTGGCCAACCAACCCTAAACTTGTTGAATGTGCTTTTTAAATTTTTCACCCTTGCGATCTGATGGGTAGTGAGGATTTACCTACTCGACCCACCTACTTACGAGCCAAGCAGGCCCTCTCAGGAGAATTCGATCTATTCGTTTCTCAGCATGAGCTGCTTGGTTCGGTGTCGACCGCCGCTCTGGCTGCGGACGCGGACCTTTTAGGGCCTGCCGATAGGTCTGCACCCCCCAGATCTCCGACGCCACCCACACCCACCGGTTCAGCCCATCATCCGACGTCTGATGCGGCATCGGACGAGTGTGTTATACCAGGGCGTCGTGCCCTCCCTTGGTCACATGCTACCCATACGTAAGTAATGATTTATTTTTTTAACACGTTTTCAAATATATTTCACGAGTTATTTTTTCCTAACAACTTCACCTCTTTCAGGTTTACATCGGACTCAGGCCAGATTTCCGGTTGCATCACTCGGTCCTTCCACCTGAGGCAGGACCCTGCTGGATATGCCTGGTCCTGTGTCACCCCGTAGACACGTAGGTTCTACTGGGATGAGTTTCAGGTATTCAAATTTGATGAATTTCACTTTTTGATGCGTAATCGATCATTACTTTTCTAACCACATTTTTATTTTTCGTCTGTATAATAATTGCAGAAGGCGTACAGCTGGCCAGCCGACATCGCCCACGACGTGGAGCAGGTCTCGCGCCATAGAGCCGCCAAACGCTACAGGGACTTCGTCAACTCGCTCAAGACCAAGTGAGAGCGTGACCCCGTTTCTGTGAGGCCTCCCTACGTATCTGAGGCCACCTGGGCGGGGTGGATAGAAGGGTGGCTGGACCCTGCTAACCAAGCCCGCAGTGCCCGAAACGCGGCGAACCGGCGCAGCGGCAATCTACAGGCCCCAACGCCTGCCACACACTCAGGTGGTCCGGTTTCCCACGCCACCACGATGCGTGCTATGGTAAGTATTTTAATATTGGATTATTTAGATTCATTGACTTAAGTGGATTATTTAGATTCATTGATTTCTTATGTTCCGCTGTTGTTTTTTTGGTATTCGTATAT
>AP025068.1:4367737-4387151 GCA_036186865.1 Eustoma russellianum | reverse complement strand
TCGTATATGGTTAATGTAAGTAGTATATGTGTTCATTTGCCTTTTTCTTTTTATTTTTGATTTGACTTGAGAGAGGCCTTTAAGGCCGGGATACCTCCGATAAACGAATAGGTCATGCCAAAATTTTTAAAATTCTGGATTTCACTAACATATTTTATTTCATTCTTTCAGCACGCGGAGACGGGGGAGTGGCTAGCCTCCTACGATCTCTTCTACAAGACGCATCGGAAGAAAGCCTCCGGCGGGACGGAGGACTGGATCACGGCGAAGGCCCGCGACATCAGTGTAAGTAGACTACGATATCATTTGTTTTTTCCTTAGTTTGTTTTATTTCTAATCCCTAAACCCTAACAATTATTATTCTAATTTCAGGACGAGTACAACAGATTACTCGCAGAGAGGGGAGAAGAGGCCGACAAGAACCGTGCTTATTGGGATGCGGTTCGGACCATCGGCCCTCAGAATAAGAAGAAGAGGGAGGTGTACGGGATTGGATCAGCAGCGCCGCGATTCTTCCCTGAAGTTCTGCATCCAGGTGCTTCCTCCGAGGCCAGCACCTCCCCGCCTTCTGCGACGCCAGAGGATATTTTGCGCCTGGAATCAGATCATGCAGCGCTGCAGCATGAGATGGAGACCATCAGGGCGCAGCATGAGGAGAGTGTACAGGCACTGCGGTCGCAGCTCACTCAGACCCAGCAGGCGCTGCAGCAGTCGGTTCAGCAGGCACAGCAGGAGACGAACCAGCAAATCTCGCAGCTATCGCAGATCCTCATCTCTTTCATTTCCAGCTCCTCGCAGCCTCAGCCTCGCCCTCATAATGGTCATCCTTCTCCGCATGATCCCCCTCCAACTTCCTCTGCATAGTATTTCATTTTTTGATTTTTCGTACTGACTATTTCATTTATTGTATTGACATATTCTTTGTTCTTTATATTTTATCTGACATTTATACGGATTCCATTTCATTTGTGTTGTTTAATTATACGAACTTCAATACGCAAATACCGTATTTCTGTATAATATTCGTAAAAATGATTTTATATACAAAATAAAATATATTATAAAAATTAAATAATAATAAAAACTATTTAATTAATAATATATTGATATTATTAATAAATTATAAATATTTAATAATTACTATTTACTATTTAATATTTAATATTAATTTAATATTTAATATTAATTTAAATAATAGCGACGAACCTGCGACGAAACAAAAATATCGCAGACCGGGCATATAAAAAAATCAAAAATTTTAAAATAGCGACGACAAAAGATATACCGACGAAACGACGACGCAAATAACAGGCCGCAAACCTGACAGATTTTCGTCGCAATTTTGCGACGAACCGCCGACGAGCCTTCTCTCGTCGCAATATAACGACGCTGCACCGACGAAAATCACTGTGCGACAAGCCGATATTCCGTTAGCGACGAAATTGCGACGAAATTTGTCTGTGGTGTGTCAGAGACCTAGCACTTAATTTCGTCTATTGTCCTTTGGCTCCGTGTCTATAATCCGAGTTTTATAGATGCATCGGATTCAGTTGAGGGGACTGGTTTTAAAATATTCATTCAGTTTGTGTGTTTAATGTGGTTTATTTGTGTCGGCTGTTTATGGTTTTGTGCTTTCGCTCGTTAGTGGTTGGGTTGCCGACGCTTGTTTGTGGCTAATGTTTGTGGAATTTGAGTAGAATGTTTTGATTTTGTTTGCTCGGCTGTTGGATTGTTTGCATGTTGTATATGTCGGTCAGGAATTGTGGCTTGTGTTTTTTGTTATTGGACTCTTCGGACGTTGTTTACGTGTTTGATTTTGGCCAGCAGCGTTGGAACATGTATAAACAGTGGATGCTTGGTCTTTGGCATATGGTTTTTGAAAAAGGTTTTTTTCCAAGCAGTATTGAACGAATTGTTAATAGTCCTCAAAGATCAAATGACCTACTCGGATACCATGTTAAATAGTATAGAGATGGAAGAAGGACCAATGCCTTTCTTATTTTTTCCAATATAGAAGGTTATCTATATATAATACACTGTTTTGTCTAAATATGATAGAGATAGTATACATTCACAATAATTGCTAATTACAATCGTTAATTGACTCCTCGGTTGCAGATCCTTTGATTTCAGGTCTTGATTTGATTTGATATTAACAATTTCGAGACTTCGATTTTATCTATCAACCGTCGACATTAAACTTTAGTCTATCCTCAGCGTTGATTTAAGAAGAAATCAATGGGAGTGTGAATTTAGGTAGAATTTTAAAGTGGCCCATGAGCCATATACTAAACATGATACTCTATAAAATAAATACAAATAATAATAATATTGTCGTCGTTGTTGTTATTATTATTATTATTATTATTATTATTATTATTATTATTATTATTATGTTACAACCCACTATCGGTAGATTCCTACGTGACGTCTCACTTTTCTTGATTTTCTTCGTTTACAAAAAAAAAAGTTCATGATCCTAGAGCATAGTTCAATGGTATTTGAGTTGAGATTTGCTTCAAGAGATCAAGAATTCGAATCTAGGAACACGTACAGTGTGGTTTTTTCATTGCTTCTAGGCCGAAGGCATGGTTTGTGGAGGGACATCTTGTGTAGGTCACTGCGTAAGTCATCACCTAATCTAGGAGTCTGCTGGGCTCCTGATTTACATCCTTGGACGGTGAGGGATCGTCGCAGCTAGAGAATGATCTTTTGCTCCAAAAAGAAAAAAAATGGGACATTAATATCATTTTTTTCTCCACCGTCCATGAGAAATATAACAAGTTACATACGCAAGAATTTAAATTACCAGCTCCATAGCTACCAACCATCGTATTTAAATAACAGAATGACATTTGACTTGAATTTTATTAGATGTATCATGAGTTTGGAATGTCGTTTGGAAGTAAATTTCTGTGGTTTATTTACTGTAAAAGCAAAGATATGGAATCTCCTGCCTAAATTACACCTTTTTTTCTTTGGTAAATGTCCAGTCGTGTCCAATTGCATTTGTTGGCCTTCTGCAAACCTTTTTGTGGTTGGAACTGATGGATTCGTCTCTATCGGGTGAAAATAGAAAAAGATTATGCATATTAGAATACTTTGGAGAAATATTTTATTAGCAAATTAAGGTATAATATCCTTTAAATGATGGAGAAATATTACGCTTTTATAGATTCAACTTTCACTCCAAAAGGGAATGCATCTGCGGTGATGCTCTGGAACCTTCTGAGGGAATTTTAAATAAAATTACGAAATATATTTTCAAGAAATATATCATGACAGAGTCCGTTCTTCAACAGTTGGATGAGAGGTGATCTGAAAGATAACATCGTTAGCCTCTTGCTAGGTCTTTTCTGGAACCTGCGAAGGGCCCTGGAGAAAACCCTCTGATGCTCAAGTCAGTGTTAGGCATGATTATATGAATATGAATTGGAAGTAGAGGTTGAAGCGACCTGGAAGGGGTTCTTCTTCTAGAGAAGGTGGCTATTTATGCTTGGAAAAGCTTGGTGTAGCTTTTCTTGACTAAACGCAGCCAGGTCCGGCCCCTGAAGAGGGATTGCTCTTTTATATAAGTTTATATAGGCGGTGCATGGCAGAGGAGTAATACGGTGATGACACATGGCTGCCTTGTTGACAGTTCACGTTTGAATGGCGGCCACATGGTATCACATGTCGCGATGCTAGGTCAAGGCAGCTGGCTGACAGATGTCTGCCAAAGCATGCATGGTGAGCTGAGCTGCTCTCTGAGCAGCATAGACGAGGCATGGGTGGCGTGGCCCAAACTGATCTGCGTTAACATCTCGAGCTGAGCTAAAAGGTGCTGTTTTGAGCACTTGCCGAGCTGATCTAAAAAGCGCTACTATGGCCCATTGGCCTGGTACCTTCTGGTCCGAGCAGGAGTAGAACTCAGGAAGAGGAACCCTGGCAGGGGGCAAGATTGGTCGAGCTGAGGTGGCAACGCCAGTAGTGGATCCAAGCAACGGTGACTTTTACCTGTCGAGGTGGAATTACTTTTCGTATTCAGCAATTAGTTTCAGGGTTTATCAGATGCCCCTAGATTAGTCTGGCTGAGTAGAGCATTGAGTTCAGCGAAGCACGGGTATACTAATCTTCCGTCGAGGGACAAAGGATTTTATTAGCTGATAACGTATTGATGTGACGTGTCAGCTTTTGATTGGGCATGCTGTCAGGTAATTAATGAAAAACATGTGCTGGTGCAAATATCGATGCAGACAACCATTATACTTGTGACTGTTAAGGAAAAGATGGCGGGTTTCTTCGAAGAGTCGTCTCGGTTCGTGAGCTAAGGCTATAAAAGTGTCTGCCGGCACTTTAATTGATTTTGTTTCTGGTTTTTCCGCTCATCTTCTCTGACTGTCCCTGACCCTACGTCCTCTGCCTCCTGTCAATTCCTTTTCCTTCTTTACTTGTAAGTCTTCGTGAACTTTCTGCTTATGGCTATAGTTTCTTCTTCTTCTGCTGATTTCCAAAATAGCTCTCAGGTTGCATCTTATGCTGGCGGTGGCACAAGGGACGATAGTTCCTCACCCTTGTCTGGGGACACAGTTTCTAGTGACGGCCCTCGCCCTCTTCGAAGGTTGTGTAGGACCACTGCTTCTGTCGCTGGGACCAGTAGAGATGCGAGTCCAATTTTGCGATGAATATACCGACCTTCACCAAGAATTGGAAATGTCACTTTTTCTATATCAAAAAGGAAGGCTTGCTTGATTTGCAAATCTGGAAATCGAGCAAATCTAATAACTTAAGACCGAGCCAAGGATTTTGTGAAGAATCATCGAGGCCGCAGAGCCTGTCTGCAGTTATTGATCGGCAAAGAATGGACAGGCCGATTATTTAAGCAGCCGACCTGGGCCACTTAGCTTCGGGTCCGGGTTTCCAGGCACTTGGCCAGGCAAGCTTAGATGTTGTCAAGAATAAGTCTTATTTATTTATAAATTTCTTTGGTTGATCACTTTGTGATAAAAGTATAACAATGGTCTCCTTAAAAATTTCGTAGGATCAATGGCATCTGGGGGTGCTGGAGTTTATGCCCGCATATCTGAAGTTGCGGCTTGTAGGCGGGCCAGAAGACAAAGGGTGCAACCCACGGAAGGGCTTGTCCCATCCAGAGTCATCCACCAGGCAGAAGAGATCCCTAGGCGAATGTTTCTAGGACCGATCAGAGTGCTGCGATCCCAGAGGGTCAAGCTGGTGCAGTTCTGGTTGATTAGCTCATTTATTTTGAACCTGATAGTTTTGGATTGTTCCTGTTTCTTTGTTTTCAATATCCATAACATATTCACTTATCATCTTGCTTTTGTGCATTTGCAACACTGCTGCTGTTGGAAGAGTTGGCTGAGGTTCCTCCTCAATCTCTCCCTTTGGTTCCAGCCTTTGCTGAGCCAGAAAAGTCAGCGGAAACGGCAGGCAAGCCGACCTTGCAACCAAAGAGAAGACGCAAAGATGAAGGCCCATCTACAGCTGCAGAGGAGGTACCTTCTTCTTGGCGACCAAAGGTGTCGAGGTTGGTGCTGGGGGAATTTGAAGAGACTGGCTCAGCGGTCGACTATATAGTAGCTCGACGGCTGAATGATCTCTCAGTTCTTCCAACTGATCGTCAAATCGCTGAGGCTATAGACTAGGACATGCTGAGCAATTTTATGCAGAGCAACATGGCCCTGGTGAGTAATCCTCCTTATGGTATATGTCTTCATTCAGCTTACATGTTTTAAAAGGCGTGACCCAGTTTTGTTGATTTAAGTAGGTTCGAGCTCAGCAGCTAGACTACATGGCCAGAACAAATGAGCCGAGAAGAATGGACAATGCCGAGAACCAATGATGCATGGAGTTTGCTCGACGCAATGAATTATTGGCCAAGGAGGTGACAGCACTGAGGTCGGAGAACTTTCTTTGAGGTCAAAAAACTCATCACTTCGTAACAGAAAGGAGGAAGTTGATACCTTGTTGGCGACTTCCAATTCTCGAGTGGATGAGAGGTGATCTGAAAGATAACACCGTTAGCCTCTTGCTAGGTCTTTTCTGGAACCTGCAAAGGGAAAATGGCATTAGAGACCAAGGGCTATTGCCCCGGAGAAAACCCCCCGATGCTCAAGTTAGTGTTAGTCATGATTATATGAATATGAATTGGAAGTAGAGGTTGAAGCAACTTGGAAGGTGTTCTTCTTCTGGAGAAGGTGGTTATTTATGCTTGGAAAAGCTTGGTGTAGCTTTTCTTCACTAAACGCAGCCTGGTCCAGCCCATGAAGAGGGATTGCTCTTTTATATAAGTTTATATAGGCGGTGCATGGAAAAGGAGTAATACGATGATGACACATGGCTGCCTTGTTGACAGTTCACGTTTGAATGCCGGCCACGTAGTACCACATGTCGCAATGCTAGGTCAAGGCAACTGGCTGATAGATGTCTGCCTAAGCATGCATGGCTGAGCTGAGCTGCTCTCTGAGCAGCATAGACGAGGCATGGGTGGCGTGGCCCAAACTGATCCGAGTTAACATCCCGAGCTGAGCTTAAAGGTGATATTTTGAGCACTTGCCGAGCTGATCTAAAAAGCGCTATTATGGCTCTTTGGCCTGGTACCTTCTGGTCCGAGCAGGAGTAGAACTCAGGAAGAGGAACCCTGGCAGGGGGCAAGATTGGTCGAGCTGAGGTGGCAACGCCAGTAGTGGATCCAAGCAACGGTGACTTTTACCTATCGAGGTGGAATTACTTTTCGTATTCAGCAATTAGTTTCAGGGTTTATCAGATGCCCCTAGATTAGTCTGGCTGAGTAGAGCATTGAGTTCAGCGAAGCACGGGTATACTAATCTTCCGTCGAGGGACAAAGGATTTTATTAGCTGATAACGTATTGATGTGACGTGTCAGCTTTTGATTGGGCAGGCTGTCAGGTAATTAATGAAAAACATGTGCTGGTGCAAATATCGATGCAGACAACCATTATACTTGTGACTGTTAAGGAAAAGATGGCGGGTTTCTTCGAAGAGTCGTCTCGGTTCGTGAGCTAAGGCTATAAAAGTGTCTGCCGGCACTTTAATTGATTTTGTTTCTGGTTTTTCCGCTCATCTTCTCTGACTGTCCCTGACCCTACGTCCTCTGCCTCCTGTCAATTCCTTTTCCTTCTTTACTTGTAAGTCTTCGTGAACTTTCTGCTTATGGCTATAGTTTCTTCTTCTTCTGCTGATTTCCGAAATAGCTCTCAGGTTGCATCTTATGCTGGCGGTGGCACAAGGGATGATAGTTCCTCACCCTTGTCTGAGGACACAGTTTCTAGTGACGGCCCTCGCCCTCTTCGAAGGTTGTGTAGGACCGCTGCTTCTGTTGCTGGGACCAGTAGAGATGCGAGTCCAATTTTGCAATGAATATACCGACCTTCACCAAGAATTGGAAATGTCACTTTTTCTATATCAAAAAGGACGGCTTGCTTGATTTGCAAATCTGGAAATCGAGCAAAGCTAATAACTGAAGACCGAGCCAAGGATTTTGTGAAGAATCATCGAGGCCGCAGAGCCTGTCTGCAGTTATTGATTGGCAAAGAGTGGACAGGCAGATTATTTAAGCAGCCGACCTGGGCCACTTAGCTTCGGGTCCGGGTTTCCAGGCACTTGGCCAGGCAAGCTTAGATGTTGTCAAGAATAAGTCTTATCTGTTTATAAATTTCTTTGGTTGATCACTTTGTGATAAAAGTATAACAATGGTCCCCTTAAAAATTTTGTAGGATCAATGGCATCTGGGGGCGCTGGAGTTTCTGCCCGCATATCTGAAGTTGCGGCTTGTAGGCAGGCCAAAAGACAAAGGGTGCAACCCACGGAAGGGCTTGTCCCATCCAGAGTCATCCACCAGGCGGAAGAGATCCCTAGGCGAATGTTTCTAGGACCGATCAGAGTGCTGCGATCCCAAAGGGTCAAGCTGACGCAGTTTTGGTTGATTAGCTCGTTTATTTTGAACCTGATAGTTTTGGATTGTTCATGTTTCTTTGTTTTCAATATCCATAACATATTCACTTATCATCTTGCTTTTGGGCATTTGCAACACTGCTGCAGTTGGAAGAGCTGGATGAGGTTCCTCCTCAATCTCTCCCTTTGGTTCCAGCCTTTGCTGAGCCAGAACAGTCAGCGGACACGGCAGCCAAGCCGACCTTGCAACCAAAGAGAAGATGCAGAGATGAAGGCCCATCTACAGCTGCAGAGGAGGTACCTTCTTCTTGGTGACCAAAGGTGTCGAGGTTGGTGCTTGGGGAATTTGAAGAGACTGGCTCAGCGGCCGACTATATAGTAGCTTGACGACTGAATGATCTCTCAATTCTTCCAGCTGATCGTCAAATCGCTAAGGCTATAGACTGGGACATGCTGAGCAATTTTATGCAGAGCAACATGGCACTGGTGAGTAATCCTCCTTATGGTGTATGTCTTCATTCAGCTTACATGTTTTAAAAGGCGTGACCCAGTTTTGTTGATTTAAGTAGGTTCGAGCTCAGCAGCTAGACTACATGGCCATAACAAATGAACCGAGAAGAATGGACAATGCCGAGAACCAATGATGCATGGAGTTTGCTCCGCGCAATGAATTATTGGCCAAGGAGGTGGCAGCACTGAGGTCGGAGAACTTTCTTTGAGGTCAGAAAACTCGTCACTTCGCAACAGAAAGGAGGAAGTTGATACCTTGTTAGCGACTTCCAATTCTTGAGTGGATGAGCTGCAAGGCATAGTAGCTGATCTGGAGGTTTTTTTGACCCAAGAGTAGTCACATGTAGAGTCTTTGTAGAGAGAATTAGAGGCCGAGAAGAAGAACAAAGAAAGTTTGGAACAACAGCCGGCTAACTGTAAGGAGCTTATCAGCAGTTGTCTAACTCTGTCGGGCAACAAATTGTTGATGCTCAAGTAGATGCGGTTCCTGAGTTCAGACAGTCCGAGTTCTTTATTAAAAACATGGTGCTATTTCAGAGCTCTATTCTAGAAATGGGTCAGACGAAGACGATCGATACTTGCTCAGAGTTGTACCCGTAGCTGGACAAAGAAGATCCTCGTATCGGCCATTCATACAACCTGGTTATAGGGGTCGAATTCGATGAGCAGTTCCAGCAGTTTAAAAGCAAGGCTGATCTCAGAGACACCGAAGAGTATATTAAGATGTCTTCTTTGTGCTTAGATAAATTTGCACTGAGCAACTCTTGTACCTTTTGTTGTGTCAAAGGAATGAATCACTTGCCTTTGCCTTTACTTCATTTTTGTAAGATGTTTTGCTTGCATGACTCTTGGCCTTTTTGTACGTGACGAGTTCAATCCCAAACTGTCTCGATATAATAAGAATGTAAGCTTTGTGGTTTAGAAATTTAAATAGCCAAGCTTAACAAGCTCATTCTTAAGAATATAGCTAGCTGACGTTGGCAAAGTGTGAGCAGAGCTCGAGGAGCTCAAAAATAAATGTTAATAAATTTGTTAACGCATGACTTATTCTATTTGAAATCAGTCGAGGTGAATCTTAAGAAATATCATAAAGGTGCAGGTCATCCAACATGTATCCCCTTTTGAGCTCGGCTGGAATGAATCCCCTTATAAGCCATAAGGTCCAGGATTGATTTTCGGAGGTGAATTACCTTATAAGCCATAAGGTCGAGGATCACCTTTCGGAACTGAATCCCCTTAATAACCATAAGGCAGAGGATTAATTTCCTGAGGTGGATCCCCTTATAAGCCATAAGGCCGAGGATCACCTTTCAGAACTGAATCCCCTTAATAACCATAAGGCAGAGGATTAATTTTCCGAGGTGGATTCCCTTATAAGCCATAAGACTGAAATCACCTTTCTAAGTTGAATCCCCTCAAAAACCATAAGGCTGTGGATTAATTTTTCGAGGTGAATCCCTTTATAAGCCATAAGGCCGAGGATCACCTTTCTGAACTGAATCCCCTAGGATTAATTTCCAACGTGAATCCCCCATAAGGCCAAGGATTGACAGTTTGGGTCCCATACATTAGAGGAAATGCATATCGAACTTGCTTCTGTATGTTGAGTCGGGCCGAAGTAGGCTGAATTATGTTTCCAAACATAAAAGAAGCATTGTGCTGCGCTGAGCCGAATTAAGAAATCAGAAAGCGGTGAATAGACTCGCTAAACTCTATTGAGCTTCATAATATGATAAATGCAACAACCGGATACGCGGAGCTGTGCTGGGCTGCACTAGGAATTGTAGCCATCAAATGTGTTGAGCTGTGCTGAAATAAGAGTTGCGGCACTCAGGTATGCCAAGCTATGCTAGGCTACAATAATGACAGGAATCGCGGCATAATATCACGAGCAATGGTAGAAATAATAGATGGGCTTAGTGCTATTTATAAATGAAATAGTTCATCTCATCGGTGAGCAGATTCAATTTTTTTAGCCTTGCAGTACATATAGATCTTCGTAGAATAGAATAGCGATTTGAACGTGGTGATAAATAGTGTGGCTCCATGCCCGTGGGATTGCTCGGACCAGTCCTGCTTTGTATTTGAACACACATTTCAAATATAGCCGTAGATATTGAACAAGATGTACTTGTTTTTTCTATTATGAAATTTACATACAGTATATACAAAACAAAATTTGTATAAAAGCTGAGTACTCGGTGTTCTAGTTTTCAGGTCGACACGTCTGCCGACTTAACCGAGCACGCCTTGAGGTCTGCCTGTGCATAAGACCGCTCACCTCGGCCTATTTACGAACCATTTTAATGGTCCACTGAGGTGATCTTGTCGGCTGCCATTGGGCGTCTTTAGGGCCGACCAACTTGGGCCAACCTTGTGCGCACAACGCTTCGCTGTACAGCCCAGTCATATTTGGGTCCGGATCATCGTCACGCGACCTGCATCGATAATTAGGTCAGCATCGTTCATCAGGAGGAGGCTGGGTAAACTCCAGCCTATTATGCAACCTTGACCGTGGGTTATAAACTTGTAGATAACCCAATTCGATCAAGCGCTCAATTTTATGGGAGAGCTGCCTGCTGTCCTCCGTGTCATGGCGATATCATGATGGAAGAAGCAGTATAGCCTAGGATCTATTTTGTGCATCAGGCCATTCAAGGGCAGCAGGTCCCTTGTCAGGTCTTCCCTCCTCATGGCAGTCAAAATATGAGCTTTGGAAGCCAACAAAGGCAGATTTTCTTTGTCTCGACCTCCCATTCACTTTATAGCACAGCGCCTTTCGTGCGATTTACCCTTGGTATTCTTGTCAACTTCTCTGTCATGTCAAAGTGTCTATAGAGCTCTCTGCGCACTTGAGGTGGATCACCAAAGCTTCTAACAGCTCGGTGATAGGTGATGGCTGGTAACCGGGCCTCCGACCTTGGCACCTGGCTTCGGCCATAAATTCTCCTCGAACTTCAGGATGGTATCACGGACCTGTTATGGAGTATTTCATATGCTTCTGCCTCTGGTGAGAGTCATTAGAGGAGACTTCACTGGGTACGACAGCTGGGGCCTTTCCCTTCATCTTGTCTACCATGGCTAGAAATACGTTCGGATTTTGAGCCACGTATTCAATGGACCCCACATGCTCCTCATAGGTAAATCCAGCGACTGGACTTGAGGATTCTTCTTGACCTCCGGAGACCTGCTCCGATGGGGGTCGAGGAGTGCATTAGTGTCTTTGGGGGTGGAAGATCTCATGCCCCCATATTGAGTGTCTTTATCCATCTTTAGAAGATGGACTATAAACTATGTCTAATAGGCTATATACATAATTTTAGAAAGATTCGAAGGTTCTAGGGACCCTTCCTCTAGCGCCAAATGACAAATTCGGATCTTCACTAGTTGGATCACAGGTGATCCGAAAGATAACGCCGTTAGCCCCTTGTTAGGTCTTTTCTGGAACCTACGAAGGGAAGATAACGTCAGAGACCCAGGGCTACTGTCCAGGGAAAAACTCTCTGATGCTCAAGTCAGTGTTGGACATAGTTATATGAATATGAATTGGAAGTAGAGGTTGAAGCAACCTAGACGGTGTTCTCCTTCAGGAGAAGGTGGCTATTTATGCTGGGGAAGAGCTAGGTGTAGCTTTTCTTGACTAAACTCAGCCTCGTCCGGCCCCTAAAGAGGGATGGTTCTTTATATAAGTTGATGTGGGCGGTGCATGCAAGGAATAGTATGGTGATGACACATAATTCCCTTGCTGGCAATTCACGTTTGCATGGTGGCCACGTGGTGCCACATGTCGCTATCTATGGTCAAGGCAACTGGCTGACAGATGTCTGTCTAAGCATGCATGGTTGAGCTGATGTGCTCTCTGAGCAGCATAGACGAGGCGTAGGTGGTGTGGGCCGAATTGATATGAGTTACAGTGCCAAGCTGAGCTAAAAGGTGTTGCCTTTGGGCACCTGTCGAGCTGATCTGAAAAATGCTGCTCTGGCCCACTGGCCTGCTGATATCTTCTAGTCTGAACAGGAGTAGAGCTCAGCAAGAGGGGCCTTGGCAGGGGCAAGATTGGTCGAGCTAAGGTGGCAACACCAGTAGTGGGTTCAAGCAATATTGACTGTTACCTGTCGAAGTGGAACTACTTGTCATATTCAGCAGTTAGTTTCTGGGTTTGTCATGTGAAGAAGTGTTTAAATTTTTCACTTGAAGCGAAAGTTGGAGTTGATAAGTGACAATATTTTCTCTTTTTTATAAGGGTACATGATACGTACTTTTTTTTATAAGGGTACACTTCTCGTATTGAAGTGTAAAAACATTATAGTTTTATGTATAATTTTAAAGTTAATGTCGAATTTTGCAATCACAAGCAAAGAAAAGCAAAAAAAAAAACTAAGAACGCCAACTTTAGAAAGTAAAGCAATAACAAAGCGGGAAAGCTGAGAGCAAACAGGAAAAATTTGGTGCAAACTTAAATAAGATATTTCATTCAACTTGCCTTTTTGCTGTACATTACGTATGTTTATATATAATACATCATCCATCTGCTAACCAATCGCAAAAGAAGAAAAATATTAAATGTACAAAACTAAAACGTGTAATCGCTATAACTGGTCGTGACTGCTAACATGGCATGAATCAGTTGTGAAGTCATCTACAAACTGCTGGTCAATTGTGCTCTTTATTGCATTGCTGTGCTTTGTCACCTCGGCATCTTGGCTCACTACTGCTTTTCTTCAGTTTAGTGTGTTTGATGAGGTGCAGGTATCATGCATCAACGAAGGTGAGGCAAGTCGAGGTCCAGTAACAAGTAGCATGTCGAAGAGTTTGAGCCAAGAAGTTGATGTATTCTTGTTCAGACATGTGGAAGACAAGCCTATGAACCAAGATGGTTGTTGGGTTCACCCACTTGAGCCAAATCTTTGATTTTTATGTGTTTGTAACATATATGAATCATTAGTATTATTTCTTTTATTACTTGAGTCGTTTGCTTAAATTTTCTTGCTTGTAAACGTTGTTGTTTTGGTATGGCATGACCAGACCTTGAGTCTTTTAGCTTTCTAGGTCTTTATAGTTTGTTTAGTATGTGTTTATGTTTATTAGAGTTGTTTTCAGGTCTTGTAAGGTTGTTGGGTACGTTTGATGACCAAAGGAATTGAAGAGAAGCAAGCCATTTCGGAATGTGATGTTTCTAGCAAGACCAGTTTTCGTAAAACGGTCGTATCTACCCGACCACAAAGACAAATCAGGTGTTTCAAGTTGTGTTGAAAAGCTAAAACAAATACCTAAAACTTGTATGCTTTGCACTTTTCCAAGATTAGTCGTTTTGATGGCCAAAAAAAAGCATTAAAGTTCAAGTAGTATTTCTGCCGAATTCTGTGACACATGCTTAGTAATTTGAGCTTATCTCTTCAATGGTTGGGTCAAATTCAAAAAACTTCATATGGTTGTTTTTCTGCACTCAATGGGCTACAGTTCTCTAAGAGGAGTCAAGGCCTAGCTCGAGCTGCAAGTGATCTAAAAACAGGCCACAAATCTGATAAGATTTTAGGAGCCTATACTGAAAACATTCTGAATACCCAAACTTTGGAGGGCCATATCCAACTCATCCCAAGTCCAAATGAGGTGATCCAAAACCCCAAATTGAATATCAGATCATGATCTACAATTTTTAAGAAGGGATCAAGGCCAAATCATCTTCTAGAAGAGTCAAACTGTTTGCCAACATATTGTACCTTTTTAGCCTTTTTTGTAGCCTTTTGACTAGATTTTCTTTACCATTGTAGACTAGATTTTTTTAGACTTCTTGGCCCTATTGGTACCAACCGGCCATGATTCTATTAAGAACAAGAATTCTTTGGCAAAAACAGCATATTTTCTCTTCACAAAAACTTTTGAATTTTGCTTTGGTTCTATTAAGAACAATTTGAGTGCTTTCTTTATTTCTTTGAAGATCAGAATTAGAATCCAATCAAGGTGTGAGCAATCTTGCAGGGGATATCCAAGATCAAAGGTGTGACCGTCCAAAAGGGTACAAACTTGTTTGGAAAGGCGGGTAACTTTTGAAAGAGGAACGCTCAAACAAATAAAATCTTAGTAGTTAACGGCTAGGAGGGAGTTAAACTCTTGCCTACAATCGTTAAGGATCTTAGTGTTGTAGGAGATGATTCGTACGAGACGTGACAACCATGCATCAGTGTAGTTGCTCTATTACCTTTGTCTCCTCATCACCTCAGCTCGCCACTACTATTTTCCTTGTGTTTAACGACTTCTGTACCTTCACCACGTTACCTTGTCTAGCCACACCATTACTCACATCTTCGCTGCTGTATTATTTCATGCCAGCATCTCGACTCCACACATCATTATCACTTTCATCCTGTAGCTGAGTAAGATGATCAACATGACCAGCATGAAGTTTGACAGTTATACTGAACCATATATGTTTAGACGTTTTTTCTTTATTTTATTTGTCCAAGTAAATCACACTCTTACTTTTGTAATATCGTTTTACACTAAAAAAATTTATTCAAGTGCAACAATAGATATCTCTAAAATAAACTAACCTCATATATGTGTGTATATATATATATATTGAATACGAAGCTGATATATAGATTGTTGAAACCTCAAAACCAAGTAATATTAACGAAAAGAAAAAGAAAACTTGAGGCCATAAAAAATTGTGTAAAGGACACCATATAGGTCTCTTATACGTGCACATCTAAAAAGCCCCCATCGTTTTCATGGAATACTAGCCATCTGTATGTCATCCCAATCATCATCCTAAAATCTCAACCGTCCATTCATGCTCTCTACATCTCTATATACACCCATCCTCCTCTTCCTTCATCTAATACTAAGCATTTTCACCAGTCCACCACCATAGCTTCTCTCTGCTATCAACTTGTGCTCAGGCTCTTCTCTCCATCAATGACTATCTTTGAACTTTCCAAGAAGGTTAGAATCGCACACATTTCTCTTTATTTGCTCCTCACTCTGCCCATTTAAACAAGAAATTATAAAGGTAGCTCAGTATATACTCGAACAACAGATTCTTTTCGTCTCAGTTGATACTCGAATAACAGATTCTTCCTGTCCATACCTTGGTGGCATATTGCTTCCCATAGATCATAGAGCTCAAACAAAAAGAAGAGGAAAAAGTAGCAGCCCTTTTCTCCACACACACCCACCCACCTATCCCCCACCTCCACCCTAGAAAAACTAAATTAAATCAGCTTCCAGGTCATAGTCCAGTTAGCACTCGGGTTAGAAATTGCCAACAAGAAGTCATGAGTTCGAATCCAGAGACGCACACAGTGTGAGTTGTCTTCTGCTGTCAGGCCAAAGGCCTGGTTTGTGGGGAGACACCTTGTGTGGGTAACTGTGTAAGATCTCACCCAATCTAAGAAACCGCTGGACTCCTGATTTACATTCTTCACGCAGCTCCTTGGGGTTGGGGCAGAAGGGTCCTTTAGGTTTGGGTTCAACCTATTGCGAACAACTAAATTAAATCAGAAGTCCCACGTCTCTTTGAAAAGCCAGTCTGTACAAGGAAATGTTTTCGTCACGTCATATCAAGCCTACTACCAGATCATGTAAAAGATGATTTGATAGTACATAAGGCTACCAAATGATCATTCCGTGAGCTAAAAGAAAATCCCAAATTGGGATGATTGTACAGTGCCTTTTCCCCATACGCACACAATTTTGCACATTTATACATACAGATACATATATCTATATTTTTTTGCTTAAGGAACATCAGAAAAGAACCCCTTACTTGAATTATCATTGTGATAAAGGGGAAAGCTAAAAACGCGCTTTTGTTGGCCCTTTTATTCAGGCGAATTTTGAAAGTGAAGAAGAAGAAGAGTTCACCGGAGATGGAAGTGTGGATTTGCAGGGACGGCCGGCGAGCCGTGAAAGAACTGGGAAATTTTTTGCCGGAACTATTATTCTGTGTAAGAAGCCATTCTTTTTCTCCGTTTAATTTCCATATTTGATAACCCGTTCTGCTTATCTCTCGGGTTTTCTGTGTTTGAGAAGATAAGTACGACTGGTTATCGTAATTTGCACAACGTATGCAATTTGGATACTGCAGCGAACACTAACTAAAATCACTCGCTAAATTGGTCGTTAGTGCATCAACACAGTTTGACATAATTTTTATTATAGATTATCGAAAAACAATTTCTATGTGTTTCTAATACATAAATCTTTCATAGATAGAAATGTATATCTGACTATCTATAATCTGGCATAGACCGAAGATTTTAAAGTAATAGGATAATTTTGTTATTTTAGGTTAGTTTTCATCCTACTGAAGTTCGTCAGTACATTAGAATCAGTGAAGAGAATTATCTGAAGTACGAAAATATTAGTCAACACAAAAGGCAGAAATTTTCAGATGGCGAATTCGTTTTCCTTTTCCTTTTTTCCCCAGTTTCCCTTTTAAAGTGAATAAGAAAAATCCAAAGATCAATTAAAAAAAGAATTGAAAAAAATATATATTCGGATATACACAACCATACTCATATGTTAGAAACACACAGAGGTTGTTTCCCGATGATCCATAATGATGCGTCAAGTTATATCAATCAACAACTACTTCATAATATAAGGAGCGTAGCCAATTTAGTAAGTCATTTTGTTTTATTCCATCATATTCCAAAGTTAAAAAGAATGTCATTAACTCTATTAGAAATGAAAAAAATATTCGTCAGCATGAGGTGGGGAAAATAAAGGTGGATCTCTTTCTCAGATTTGTCTGTTTTTGGATGCGATAGCTAAATAAATTCATGGGATGTAGGAAAAGAACGAAAAAAAGCAAAGTAACGTGTAGGAATTCCCGGCTAAATAACCGAAATAAATTACAGAAAAATAGAGGGGATTCTTGAAATACATGTCCTCGAAAAATGTTTTTTACTACACGACATATGACAAAGCAAAGTATCCGACAACATTTACAAAAGTTTTATGATAGCAAATGATTAGCTATTATATGATAATTAACAAATAACATTAAAAATATTCGACATATAACACTAAAAATTTTATAAAATGTCTAGATTATTATATTTTTATTAGTTGATAAGTAATTAATATGGTATAACTATATTAAAATTTACCTAACAAATCAAAGCACGCTTCCTTCTAACCTGAACACGTAAGCAAAGAGACAGGGCACTTTGGATGACGTGGGGTGTCGCCACTTGTCGCTTTTGTCAGGCTTTCACTCCTAGGAATTATTTTTTAATTTTAGTTCCTTACAATCTGGTATTTCTTTTTCTTTTTCTCTTCTTTTTTCTTTTTTCCTTTTGAGATAAAAATCTAATTTCTCCAAGCTGATATACTTCATTCATGTTATAAACAAGTGAATTAGATTTGTCACACTACGTTTTTGTATTGTAGGAATATTACTTAAAGATATATGTATACACAATACTCGAATCTTTTTCTATTGTGTGAGGTCATTTATATATACCAATCACTTTTATTGCATATTATTTATGTTATTTTATTTTAATCATATCTTAAATCGATTTCTTTTTGTGTCTCCTACTATCCAATGCATAATATATGTCTTTATAATATGTCTCTTTCAAAAATATTATATCGTGTCAACCGTGATTCTGACTTAGGTGTTTGAAATTATCACTTAATTCTTATGCCCTCTATATAACATCAACTACATGAAGCAACCATTTTCACTATACTTTATCTCTGATCATATAATCCTCAATTGTCATACAAGTCATATACTTTCTTATTGTCTCTTTCAATGTCTTCTATGGTCTCTCTATCTCACTAACATGCATTCCATTCACTGTCACGCTCTGTCTAATAGGTGCATCTGCATGACGCATTTGCACATGCACATATTATCTTAACCTTGGTTTCCTCATCCTCTTTTTTATAGGAGTCATTCCAACTTTTCTTTATATGTTCATTTTTTATTTTATCATTTTTTGTATATCCATATACCCATCTTAACATTTTCATTTTCGCCAATTACATCCTTTGTTCATGTATATAATTGACTACCTAAAATTCAGACTCTTACACCAATGCGCGCCTTATCGCCGCCCTACGTAAAACTTATGTAGTCATTGCTATTATTTGCTTTAAACCCAAAAAAAAGATACTTTCATTACTATCTTACACTTATGAAGGTCCACATGCACAAAATCAAAAACTCACTTACACATCCGAACATGGTTCTCAACAACAACAACACTACTCCATTGCGTCGGAAGATCCGTCCTATGGTGGGGTATACGGACTCGTATGTACTTAACCATATTCATGTGTTAAAAACACACAAAGGTTGTTTCCCTATGACCCATAATGAAAATTATGTTGTGCCGATCAAATGCTACTTCACAATACAAGAAGTGCGTCAATTTAATGAATCATTTTGCTCTATTCTATCATATTCCAAAGTCAAAAAAGAGTGTGTTATTGACTACATTGGAAATAGAACCCAAACATAGTTCTCACAAGAAGTCTAAATCTCCTCTACTATTATGTCAGTCCAAATTCTTGCAACATCTTTTCTAAATTTAAGAGTACTGGTCTAGCATTTAGACGATAAGGTTTGATGTGTCAATAAACCATAAGATTTGAGGTATGGATGGACCATAAGTATTTCTCCATACACAATAGGATGAATGTCAAGTTAATTACGACCTAGGTGCGAAGAAGTCGTGTCTTCCCAAAAGCCAAAAGTAATCCCACTGAGTGGGCTTGAAAACGATCCTCAATCGAACTGCGCCCACTTGAAAACCAAGGACAATAGCACACACGTCATATTACAGATATATAGAAAATTATGGATTGATGACTGGTGCTTTTTACATGGCCTACATTCACTAGGACAAAAGATACAACTTTACGTTTAAATAGACATGCTGTTCTTCTCCACAAATGAAAAGGGCAAAAAAGAAAAAGATTATGGGATTATCAAAGTAACTCTTGGATATGGAAATGTCCCCCCCCCCCC
>AP025068.1:4345655-4367727 GCA_036186865.1 Eustoma russellianum | reverse complement strand
TCCCCCCCCCCCCCCAAAAGCTCCATATATGATTTTATTGTATTTAGATAATAAGTTACATTGATGTCTACGGGTTTGAGCCGCGAAAACAGCATTTTGTAAAACATGTAAGATAAGACTACGTACATTTCGCGTCTGCACAAACACGGAAGCTCAATGCAAGTAAAATGCCTTTTAAGATAATAAGTTACCTCATCCTTCAGCTAGCTATGAGGTTATGGTATGTGGGTGCATAGTTTTTAACTTCTGTATATAAGCATAACAACCTCGTTATCCTATTTATTAATTGTAGCTACTAATGCCTTTAAACAACAACTTTGGCTTCAAAAAAATAACCGCCTCATTCCTTTTCTCTTGTGAAGAGATATAGCTTCAGGTATCTTTAGCATCAAAACAGAACTTGAGAGCAATATGCTTACAGGACTGGATGTCTCTTTTATAAACTTGAGCCATCGCACTACTTATTGATATACATTAGTTTGAGTAACTCAGTTTCCAATTTTAATCAAATATATGCATGTGTTTCCTTACTTGTAGTCACGTCATGAGGTAGATACCTAAGGTTACGAGATAAACAGGTCTTTTCTGGTAATAGATCTTTCACTATATAGTACCACCACAACAACAACATTACCCTATTGATTTAGAGGCTTCTGTTTATGACGGAATATGGAGGGTCAGATGCATACAACCATACTCATATGTTAGAAACACACAGAAGTTGTTTCCAGATAACCCATAATAAAAATTGCGTCAAACTGTGTCGATCAACTGTTACGAAATGCAGCCAATTTAGTGAGAATTTTGCTTTATTCCATCATATATTACATACCAAATATGATTAGAAAGGAAAGCTAACTTTAGCAATTATTTATCTTTTTATTGTAACAGTTGCATATATTTTGAATATTTGCAAGATCCTGACAAGAGTATTCTATTTTTAACAAAGATTCACTTCTTAACAATCCTCCCTAACTCCCCAACACGACCACATTCCTATCTCAAAATTTTGTAATTCATCTCCATGTACATGTTATTAGGACAACTGGATCGAGATTGAAAGAACTGGAAATTTATTTAAGTTAAAAATCAAATTTACAAGGTTACTCTCTTTTTATAGGAGTTTTTTGTTTCTAACGGCTTTATTTTCTCATTTGAGCAGTGGTTATTGTTTATCTACAGTGTTTCCTAACATTTATAAAGGTAACGACTAGTTACCTGGTCTGCTCCAATCTATGTACACCAAAAGTCCTAAGTTTATTATATACGGTTAAGCGTTGTTGCTCTGTCTTAACTTTGCTGCATGTCTTGTGCTTCACCGCATCACCTCAGCTCCGCACACTTTATTCTAGTTCTGTTATGTTGCCCTTTTTTACCTCGGCTTAGTTCAGCGCTCCTCTTTAGCTCAGCTCTTTCTTTCTCTGCCTTGATCACCTCAGTTCGGCAGACTTACTTTAGTCATTTGTCTTATTTCCTTCATTACGGCAAGTATTTTGTTCAGGTCGGCGCACCTCGACTGAGCTTGATACACCTTGGCTGAGTTAGTTTCCACAGTGCAAAACAGGCACAACAAAATTCAAGTAACTAATTCTAGCTTTGTGTTTTGCTCATTTTCTTAAACAGTGAACCAAGGTCTGGCAACGCTAGCGTTCTTTGGAGTTGGGGTGAACTTGGTTCTGTTCCTCACAAGGGTACTTCAACAGAACAATGCAGACGCTGCCAACAGTGTGAGCAAATGGACTGGAACTGTTTACATTTTCTCTCTGGTCGGCGCATTCCTCAGCGACTCCTACTGGGGAAGATACAAGACTTGTGCCATTTTTCAAGTCATCTTTGTCTTTGTAAGTACCAATTATCTAACTGCTACTATAAAAGCATCATTATGGCGATCCGCACGAGAACGACGTATCATCATCATCATCATCATCCGGATTCAGTATATCCCAACAACAGCAAAAGCTATCGTTAGAGTCTGGGGAGGATAAGTGGTAGGCAGACAGTACCTCTATCCCAAGGGATAGAGAGAACGACGTATATCTAAAACAAATCAGATGATATCCATGACAAAGTTTCATATTAATTGTTATCTTAGCCTCTATTGGTAAAAGCATATAACAATGAACACTTCAATTATTACTTTCAGGGTCTGGCATTGTTATCTCTGGCGACACACATATTTTTACTGAAACCGATTGGTTGTGGAAACCAGACGATTCCTTGTGAGTCGCATTCTGGCTTGGTCATTGGCCTCTTCTATCTGTCTATCTATATGATAGCTTTGGGAAACGGAGGCTACCAACCGAACATTGCTACTTTCGGCGCTGATCAGTTTGATGAAGAGCATCTGAAAGAGGGACATTCAAAAGTTGCTTTCTTCAGCTACTTCTATCTGGCATTGAACCTCGGTTCGCTTTTTTCGAACACAATATTGGGGTACTTTGAGGATGAAGGAATGTGGACACTGGGATTTTGGGTGTCTACTTCGTCTGCTTTGGCAGCATTGGTTCTGTTTCTCACTGGCACACCAAGGTACAGGCACTTTAAACCTACTGGTAACCCCATTTCCAGGTTTTCCCAAGTGCTAGTATCAGCATTCAAGAAGTGGAAAGTGGTGATCCCATCTCAAGAAGAGGAGTTGTTCGAAGTGGAAGGCAATGAAAGCTCTATCAAGGGTACAAGAAAGATGATGCACACCCATGGTTTCAAGTAAGTCCCCAAAGCAAATTTGACATTTTTAATGTGTACATATTGATGTATACTTCAAAGTAAGGATTCATTTGTGTCCTAGGTTCTTGGACAAGGCAGCATGCATCACATCAAGAGATTTCAAGGACAAGGAAGAAACCGTACACAACCCATGGCGCTTGTGCCCTGTTTCTCAAGTGGAAGAGGTTAAATGCATCCTGAGACTGCTGCCCATTTGGCTATGCACCATAATATACTCGGTGGTATTTACACAAATGGCATCCTTATTCGTGGAACAAGGAGCGGCCATGCATACAGTAGTTCAAAACTTCAGAATCCCTCCTGCAAGCATGTCTAGCTTTGATATAATCAGTGTGGCAGTTTTCATATTCTTCTACCGCCAAGTTCTTGATCCGCTCATGAGCCGGATTAGAGGGACCAAAGCTAAAGGTCTTACAGAGCTCCAGAGGATGGGAATTGGACTTATCATAGCTGTCTTGGCAATGCTTGCAGCTGGAATTGTTGAATGCTATAGGCTCAAATATGCAAGAAAAGATTGCACACAATGTGAGGGCTCCAGCACATTGAGCATCTTCTGGCAAGTTCCCCAGTATGCACTTATAGGCGCGTCAGAAGTGTTCATGTACGTCGGCCAATTAGAGTTCTTCAATGCACAGGCACCAGATGGACTAAAGAGCTTTGGAAGTGCACTTTGCATGACTTCAATTTCTCTAGGGAACTATGCAAGTAGCCTGATAGTTAGTATTGTCATGAAGATATCCACCTCAGATGACATGCCTGGTTGGATCCCAAGAAACCTAAACCACGGTCATTTGGACAGGTTTTACTATCTCTTGGCTGGCCTAACTGCAGTAGATTTGGTTGTATATATAATATGTGCTAAGTGGTATGAGAAGATCAAGATCAATGGGAAGCGTGTACATAAATCTGATGAGGAAGAGAGTGGGGAAGAGGAGTGTGGAGTTTAAGGCAAGTAGCTAAGGACATGTGACATGCTTTTCTAGCCAAATTAGGTGAATAAGAAGAGTAAATGAGGTTTCTAGGATTAATTTGTATAGATCTTCTTATAAGTTATTAGTAATGAGAAGCCTCTTACAAGAGACGTCGTCATATCCAAACATTTGATTAGTCAGGGCCTGCATCAATCAGTGTTCAGTTTGATGTCTAGAGAGTCGTTTAGCATCGAATCAAATCAGAGGTCTTGTGTTGGATGTGTTATGTCTCGTCTTGTTGATCAGTTGTAACTTAACATCATTTATCATTCAGCTTTCTATAACATTTATCTGTTTATGTGTTTTTGGATTTTTTTTCCCGGTTTAAGATGTGATAGTTCAACACCTGGATGGCTTTTCAAAGAAAAAAAGGAGAACAAAAACATAACTTTTCAAATAGTCGGGTTTTGCTAAACTTCAACATCCTTATCTGATGAATTAAGGAACATTTGTTTTAGAGATGTCTAAGTGCAGGCACACATGTTAAAGAAAAGTTATCTTCAATAGATTGTACTAACATTCCTCATCACTATAAAGATCATGGTGAAACAAAATATATCGTAATAAAAGGATTTTCTCCAGGCTTACATAGGGTCAGGTACATTAATGTTTTGCACTCAAAACAATAATTCTGAATTGACCTCTACCTTTCAAACTTGAATATGACCACTTGATCTGCACTTTGGACAAGGGTAGCATACCGTCCAAACAATAAGCAGAATATACATGAAGATTAAGGTAATCTAACAGATAGATACAAGACCATAAAGCAGCAACAACAACAGTATCTTATTGCCTTAGAAGCTCTCATCTATGACTGGGTATGAAGTAGTCAGACGTACGTTACTATAGCCATATGTTAGAAACACACAGAGGTGGTTTACTGATGACCCATAATGAAAACCGCGTCAAACTATGTCGATCAACTGCTGCTTCACAATATAAGAAACGTAACCAATTTAGTGAGTCTTTTTACTTTATTCTATCATATTCCAAAGTCAAGACTATAAAACAAGGGGTAAAATTAAAAATAAAAAAAACTTAGTTAAGAGAAAAATCAAAATGCATACAAGATACCAGATGGGTTTAGCTGAATTCTTTCAAATAAAAGGCTACCAGAGCAAAGTCCCAGATCGAAAGACAGCACGAAAACCACTCAAATCTAGGTGATTTGTACATAAAGATCTTAGCAGTACAATAATAATATAGTCCTAAATCATAAGGTAAAAGCACAAAGATGGTCTCTCATTATACAACCTCAGACTAAATCATGCTTTGTGTGAACAAATGGCACAAATTATTTAACAAAAAAGAAAAGAAAAATCAGTAGCCACATATTCAAGAATCAGTCGCACAAATTATGTTCTAGTGAACTATCTGTAATATGTACGCCACACACGTTCATGTCCTCTCCCCAAATAGAGCATCGTAATTTCCTAAAGATTATCTTTTTTTTAAATGAGGCGCATGGTTTTCTTGAGGCATATTCAAATATTGTTACTCTATCACAAAATTTTACACCACCAAGAAAATCCAATGGTACTGATTAACCCGGTTAACTGTTTGCCTTAGAGGGTTAGCTTCCAATCTTACAACTCTCAAATAATTGATAGCCCGTAAAGTATTGATGCGTGCTCCATACAAAAGAACGGATCTTTCCTTAGTTCTAACGCGTCTTCTACAAGAAACTTTGTGCGGTGACAAGAACGGTTCACGAAAACCACCCTTGGCCGTGAACTTCTCGCTTTGACTAAGCAATATCCACCTCCTTGAAGCTTGTTCGTGATCCAAGAACAGCAATCCACCCCTGGTATGTGTCTTCAAGGTGGAACGATTTGATTCCCCCACAGTGTTTGCTCAAGACATTGACACATAACCTAGTTTTGATCGAAGATCAAAGAAAACACAAGGAAGAACCTTGCAAATAGCCTTTGGCAAAAAATTATAGTTTCTCAATCAGTATTCTGAGTTTTTAGGCTGCTGACCATGTTTACATATAACCCTACAAGTGATAAACCAGTTTACAAGAGATAGGGTAGATCCATTATTGGATTTTTATCTCCTCAGCATCTAATCAACATTGCACGCGCTTTTTTGGTTATCTAGAGACTGAATTTGTCGATGAAGTCTCCTAAAAAGTTGTAGCCCAGGATGTCTAGTTGCCATAGCATTTTGAATCACCTCAAAACGACATCGTATGAGTGATTTATGGCTAAAATACTGAGACATGGTCATCCTATGAACAACTCTACTTTTTAGCCTTTTTCCCAAATTTGGAACTTATTTTCTATCTTTTAACTAACGTTTTTAATGTTAAAAAACAATCTAAAAACATGTAAATGACCCTAAAATATATTACAAAAAAGTACAAGACATAACGGACGAAAATTAGGTCATACAAAATACTGCGGACATGCTTCCTCCCTCTCCATCCCGCTGCACATCTTCTTTATGCAATTTAGCTCTTTTAATCTCATCAAGTATAATCTAGCAGAAAAGTATCAATACATGTGCTTAATAGTGTATAGGCAAATCAACTATAATGTAGAAGTTCGAATCTTGCTAATGCTTTGAAATTAGAATTCTTGTAGGTTATATGTAAACACAATCTTGAGACTGTTTATTAAAATACATTTTTGATTTATGTATTTTATAAAACTCTATGTAAGAAGATCTGCCCTATTTGTTGGGGTTCCACACGAAGCATAGATAGTGGAAGATGCCCTTGACTTGCAATAGGGCTGGATGTGCTAGTAACTGATAGATATGCTTTCCTTGGCTGTCGTTCTTTTAATGGACAATACATAACAGTCCACATATTTACCATGATAGCTTAACAAATGCATTCATTACCTAAGCATCGAAAAGGAAAAATTAGGCATTTACATATACGATGTCTAAGTATAAAGGCGTTTTCAGTGTACTACGCTTCCGCGTTTGCGTAAAGTCTGGGGATGAGCCGAATCGCTTCGCAATCTGATGTACGCAGTCTTACCTTACACTTTGTGTAAGAGCAGTTTTCGCAGCTCAAACATGTAGCATTGAAGTATGAGATGTACATATATGTTAAAAAGTTTTAATGTTTCAACCAAAAGATCGATCTTACCATGAAAACCTACACGTATTTGAAGTTTTGAAAATTACCAACAAAACCACATCATCGGAAGTGACTACAACAACAACCAACATACTCAGTATCACTGTACACCTTAAAATATTGCTACCTTAAAATATTGCTACGTATCCTGTTACAATAACAATCATAGTCTAAAAGACTAGGTCTTGTAATAATAAAAAGTATTTCCAACTCTAAAATTACTTAGAAATTCCAATTACTTTACACATGAGCTCCTAAGCATCTACCAACAGTTCACTCGTCATCAGCATACGGCAGATTAGACACACCAAAAGCATTGAAAAGGTGCCAAAGATCCCCATTTTTTTACATTTTTATCTTTTACCGGTAAAAGTTTCAACGTTGATGTAGAATTACGTACAATAAAATCGTTGAAATTGAAAGAAATAGTAATAAAAAGGGCAATGAATGACATGTAATGAAAAATGGAAATATGAAGAAAAGAGAAATTAGAATTATGACAGTAGCTGGAGGATGACCATTGATCAGGAGAAGCATAAGTATTGCCTATTGGGGTTTTCTTGCTTAATGGAAGTTGTGCTGCTTTTATGTGTTGTTTATTATTTCTTTTTTTCAAATGTTTCTATATGCATTTAAGTACAATACGATATAAAAATAAACACGACATATATACTTAATAGCAACCACAAATATACATATAAATTGATGGGTGCCTAAATAATAAACACACTATCCAACATCTTTTGAATATAAAAAGACACAAAACACACATAAACATTATGACACATGGCTCAAATATAATGATAAAGGATAAAGAACATTACTAGACCATTTATAGAAAGCAACTACGCAAAGGACCTTATTAGGCTCCTTGTTTTGGAAGGTTGAGCATCATTCGATTTGCTTAATCTTCCTTACCCCAAGAATGTTGAAAACCTAAGTAAAACCTCTTGAACACGTTTAAGAAAAAATTCATATAGAAACAACTATGAGAAAAGAGGTTTACCAAGTTTGTCAGAATGGCGTGTAGAGAAAGAAACTCTCTCTAGAAAAGAACCACTTCATTTTGGCAAACCTCTATCCATCACCAAACTCTTCTATGTTCTTAACCATCTCCTCTTCTCCTCCTCCTCTTAACCTGCTCTTTCTTTAAACTACTCAAACATGCCCAAAACTAAAGCATCAAAATCCGCACTCAAGCTGAAGCTTGCTTAAAAAACACAAACTCAGCATGAAGCTCTAGTATGAGCTGCAGGTCCCCAAGGCCTACAGACAGGAAACGGCGGAGATGCTCTTCTCAAGAGGCCGCAGCTAGAGAAGGCTGTGGTCAGAGCTCTTGAGAAGCCAGAAATGCCAACGATCCTGGATTCTACAAGAACAACTCAAGTTCTAAAGATAATAACTACTTCTCCTTTTATGACAGTTCTGAGGATGAAGGCTCAGTCACAAAGGCTGAGGAAGATGACAGAGCCACTGCAGGTGAAAATTCTAAATCAGTGCACATCAAGGCAGTAACTGTTACATTGAATGAACTGGAAGAGGTTGCAGCTCACTCTTTGACCTTGAACAATTAGGAAGAACAGGTTGAAGAAAGAGAGACCCAACAAAAAAATTGACCAGCGGGCAATACTCTGCTTGATGTGACAACAAAAGATAGTCAACATCCAACCTACCTCCATCACGTGACTTCTCCACTATCTCTCTCATCCACATGCAGTAATAAAATGACACCTGCCACTGTCAACGCCAGTAAGCCCCTGCTACAAACTACCCCCACAAAATTCAAACCACCACACCTCTTGCATAAAACCCAAGCCATGCAGCAGTCCGACTCGACACTCATCCAATACCAGGCAGAATTGCTAACCTCGGTGGAGCTGGTGCTCTCAAATGGCACCACTATAGTACAGAAGGTGGAATACAAGAGAATGCCGATGTTCTGCAGAGACTGCAGGCAACTCGGCCATAGTGCAGACTCTCATAAACAAGCTGGGCCCTAAAAGACCGCAAATCTTGCTGAAGTCGATCTGCACACAAATCAGCTCAGCTCGGCCACTACCACGTCAACTCATCATCAACTCATAACACTTGCTCCCATCCCTCCCACAAAAAAACCCTCCAGACCTGGATCCAGCTCAACTCAGCCCAAGCAGCCCAACTCAGCCCAACAACACACTGCCCCAGTCCCAACCAAGGCACTACAAAAACAGCTCGGCATGTCATCACCAGCTCAGCACGGCCTTTCACCTCAGCCCAGACATGCATTTCTGACCAAATAATGGCGCCCATATGAGCTACGTCACGGTCAACAACATAGTGTCTACATGAAACACATGTGAAGAGAATCAACTCTCTTCTCCAAGATGCACTCATGTATATAGAGTGATATATAAGATCTACCCACATATCTTAGACATAGGCGCTGCTCATATATTTTAAGATTGATATACATTACTAAATGAAACATATAGGTCAGCATGTGCATCTACAAGTAGGGCTATTGTATGGGTAGCATCCCCTTGATTCCTTGATTTCTCTGATTAATATTAGCATTTTAACCAAAAAATTCATACCATAATTCTGATCAAAAAGAAAACTGATTGAATTAAAAAAAAAAATTGAATCCATAAAACGTTCCTATGGCTGCCTGTATATAGGCATAGCCACCATAAACATAACTTGTAAAACAAAAAAGCCTTGATAGGTTAAAAAACACCAAAAATGACTTAAATTGCCCCTAACCCTATGATCTGTTTTGTATGACCAAAGCACATAAAGTAAACCTAAAAATGTTTATAAACTGATTACAAGCACGTAAAAATAAACCTAAAAATGTTTATAAATTGATTACAAGGCCGTTGATGCAAAACAGGACTATGCAAAACCAAAAATATTTATGTAAGTTCAAACTGACAATTATGCTTCAAACAGTGTGTTGGACAACTTTGTTCAACTCATCTATCGTTTCATGCTTTCATTTAGATTTCTTGGACTTTGATAATGTTAAGTATATGTGGTCTTTCATTATTCTACGAAGGTTCAGTCCTTTTCATCTTAGATCTTCTTGGTTCTTGTATAAGTGATTTAGCTATCAAAATGAACATCTCTTGACCCTCCTTGAACCTAAAAAATGTGCTCTCCATCGGCCTCCGTGGTTGCTTTGGTTCAGCCTCATTCGCATCATCTTTATACCTACTTGAAGGTGCATCATCCTACCCTCCCTCTTTAAAAAGATTCTCCCTCGAATATGCACTAAAAGGAAAAAGATTAGAAACATTAAAATTATCAAAGACCGTAGACTTTTCTGCTAAAACATCTGGCACATAGACATTGCTACAAAGTCTAGATTTTACTTTAAACAGTCTATTCCCTCTTGGAAGCGAATTGAACTTAGTTTTATTTGAAGACTAATCCTTCCGCAAGTGAAACTGTATCAACTCATTTGGTTCAAACACCATACGTTTCTTTCTTCTGTTGGCTTGCTTTTCATACTTCTTCGTAGCATCTTCAATTTTATTTCTCGGCTTTTCATAAAGCTTCCTCACATGTTGAAGATATTTGCAGGCGCATGGTGAATGTCAGTGAAGACTAATGCTGTATATGGAGCAATCGTGAAGAGAGACCAGAAGTCTGTGTCAAGTTGAATGAATAATCTACGCATAAGGAAGTTAATTACTCAAGTGTGATGTAGCTGAAAGCTGGGGATTGTTGGTTGAGCAGATCACATGAATCAGCTGAAGTGTTAATTGGTGTTCGACGGAATGCAGAAGGAGAGCGATTCACCTGAAGAAGAAGGAAGTAGATTATTTGTTTTTTGAAATGACTGTTATGTCCTTATTAGTTGTATTGTAGTGGTGGTTAATCAAAATTTAAACATTTGCACAGTTGATAAAGATGTTGCAAGAGAAGGATGAGGGAGGAAATGTATTAGGTGCTGAAGGACATGTCCTAAACACTTCTCAGTATGCCATAATGTCCATGCAGAAGGCTCCTGCTGAACATAAGCTCCCAGATAAACTGTGTGAATCAAATTTAAACATTTGGATTTTGGACTCTGGAGCAAGTGATCATGTGTGTTCTTTCCTTAATTTGTTTGATTCATATCATCAGATTGAGTCCTTAAAAATCAAACTCCCTGACCAAACTTATGTTGTAGCTACTTATATTGATACAATCACTGTCACCCCTCAGCTAGTCCTATATATTGTTCTATTCGTACCTTCCTTTACCTTCAACCTGTTGTCCTTGAGTAAACTCACAGAATCAAAAGAATTAGAAATCATATTTCATTCTAAATTTTGTTTGATCCAGGAACTAAAGAGCAAGATGATGATTGGTTTAGCTGAGGCTAACCAAGGTCTCTATTATCTCTATGGAACAGTAAAGAAATCAACCAGTTCCTGCAAAATCTTTTCTACTTCAGCTGTCCATAAAACTTCATCTACATCCAACTCCCTCCTATGGCATTCAAGACTGGTCACATGTCCTTACCCAGAATTAAAGAAATTCAGAAGCATGATCCCTTGGTGAAGGCCCCAGATGAATCAGACAAGTGTATAATATGCACATTAGCTAAACAGAAGCATCTTCCATTCCCAGTTTCCCTATCTGTATCTGATACTCCTTTTTCTCTTGTACACATGGACATTTGGGGACCATATAAATACCCCACAATGTATAATCAAAGATATTTCTTGACTGTTGTTGATGAATATAGAAGATATTGTTGGCTTTACCTATTGAAGTCCAAGTCAGAAGCTAGACATGTTATGCATAGCTTCTATCAATATGTGTTTGTTCAGTTCAATGCCAAAATTAAAGTCATAAAAATAGACAATAGACAAGAGTTTAATGACAGCCAGTTTTATGCTTCCTATGGAATTATCCATCAAACAAGTTGTGTGAATACTCCTCAACAAAACGGACTTGTTGAGAGAAAACATCAGCATCTCCTTACCGTAGCAAGAGCCCTCATATTTGAGTCTAACCTGCCATCTTCCTATTGGGGCTTCTGTATCCAACATTCTGCGTACCTTATCAATATCACACCTACTCCTATCCTCAACAATCTCACACCTTACCAGCTTTTATACAATTCTAAACCTTCATACTCAAGTCTCAAAATTTTTGGTTGTCTTGCTTTCACCACTAATACTCAGCATAACAAAGAAAAGTTTGCACCCAGAGCAAAAAAGAAGTTTATTCTTGGGCCTTTCACACACTACCAAGGGGTATATTTTGCAGGATCTTGAAACAAAGGAAGTATTTGTGTCCAGAGATGTGGTATTTCATGAGTCTACCTTTCCATATGCTATGGTAAAATCTTCATCTACTCAGTCTTCAGATACAGTCAGGATTAATCCTGATCCAGTTGATACAACATTTGTCCCATTCATGACCAATGGCACATCCAGCATTGTAGAGTCTTTTCCCAATATTTCACATCAAGATGCCTTAATTCCTTCTCATCACTCTTCTTCTTCAGAATCCTCAATCCAGTTAGACACAAACATTCAATCCCCAAGGGTATTGCCTCAAGGCCTGTCTGATTTTCTTTCTGGTAACATTGTCATTGATCTGCCTATTAAGTCGTTGCCTCAAAGTAACGTCAATACAGATCAATCAATAGCAGTAGAGAATGAACAAGCTCCCTTATCCAGGCCTATAAGAAATAAATGTACTCCTGCCTATCTTAAAGATTACTACTGTAATCAAGTTCACACCTCACCTCATGCTCTTCATCACTTCATGTCATATGATGCATTTGCTCCACAGTACAAATCATTTGCATTAAACTTGATTGCACATAGAGAGCCTGGAAGTTATGCAGAGGCGGTCAGCTCTCCTGCCTGGCAGGAGGCAATGAGCAGTGAGTTACCAGCCCTTGAAGCAAATAATACATGGAGCATTGTACCCTACCAGCCAGTAAGTGACCCATTGGTTGCAAATGAGTTTACAAGGTGAAACTTAAACCAGATGGTGAAGTGGAGAGGTACAAAGCAAGGTTAGTGGCAAGGGGATATACACAGCAATATGGAGTAGACTATCAAGATACTTTTTCCCCTGTGGCTAAGATGACAACAGTGAGAGTAATCTTGGCATTAGCAGCAAGGAATGTCTGGTTCATACATCAATTGGATGTGAATAATGCGTTTCTTCATGGTGATTTGCATGAAGACATATACATAACACCTCCTCCAGGGGTAATTTTACCTAAGCCAGGGCTAGTTTGCAAGCTGCAGAAGTCCCTTTATGGACTCAAGCAGGCAAGTACGGAATGGAATTTTACTCTTACAAGGTTCTTGATCAGTCAAGGTTTTGAACAGTCTAAATGTGATTACACGTTATTTCTAAAGAGAACTGGAGCTTCATTGATATGTTTGCTTGTGTATGTTGATGATAGCATTGTCACTTGTGACAATGAGGGGGAAATTCAGAACGTTAAGGATGCATTACATAAGCAGTTCAGGATAAAAGACTTAGGCAGTCTCAGATTTTTTCTAGGAATTGAAGTGGCTCAGTCCAAGCGCGGCACATACATTAATCAAAGGAAGTATACAGTTGAATTGTTAGAAGAAACAGGATTCATGGATACAAAGCCTGCAAAAAGTCCTGTGGAATGTCATGCTAAGCTGAGCAAGGATGACTCAGCTCTTTTACCAGACATTACTCAGTTCAGAAGGTTAATTGGGAAGCTTATCTACCTGACTATAACCAAGCCAGATATAGCTTTTGTTGTACAACAATTAAGTCAATCTTGGACTGCCCAACAGAAAATCATTTGAGAGCAGTGCACAGAGTATTGAGGTATATAAAGGGACCATTGGACAGGGCTTAATATTTCCTAGAGGTGGTAAATTCAAGTTGAAAGGTTATGTGGATGCAAATTGAGGTGGCTATGCTGACACTAGTAGATCCATTACGGGTTATGTAGTGTTCTTAGGGGATGTCCTGGCTTCTTGGAAAGCCAAAAAGCAATCCACTGTATCAAGATCCTCAGCAGAAGCTGAGTATATGACAATGGCATTGGTGGCTTGTGAATTCCAATCGTTGTACCTGTAGAAGGATTTAGGAATTATGGATCAGAAACCTGTTGAACTATTTTGTGATTGTAAAAGTGCGATATATATTGCTGAAAATCCTATGTTAACAAAGCACATTGAGATTGATTGCCATGTGCTGAGGGATAAAGTGCAGGAAGGTGTGCTGAAGCTAATGCCAGTTAAATCTGAGTTTCAGTTAGCAGATTTGTTCACGAAGGCACTTGATGCGCGTAGGTTTAATCAGTTGTCAGCAGCATTAGGATTGCAAAATCTTTATGCCAAGCAGAGATTGAAGGGGGGGTGTTGAAGATATTTGCAGGCGCATGGTGAATGTCAGTGAAGACCAATGCTGCATATGGAGCAATCGTGAAGAGAGACCAGAAGTCTGTGTCAAGTTGAATGAATTATCTGCGCATAAGGAAGTTAATTAATCAAGTGTGATGTAGCTGAAAGCTGGGGATTGTTGGTCGATCAGATCACGTGAATCAACTGAAGTGTTAATTGGTGTTCGACAGAATGCAGAAGGGGAGCGATTCACCTGAAGAAGAAAGAAGTAGATTAGTTGTTTTTTTGAAATGACTGTTATGTCCTTATTAGTTGTATTGTAGTGGTGGTTAAACGATGGGTATTCTTGTAATTTTGGTGTGTATTTTGAATGATAAATAGTGGGGGCAGGTAGTTGGTGGTGACGAGGAAAAACCGCCCTGCACTGTAACCGTTTTCTCTGCAGCAATTTCTTCTCTCCTTCCTTATTTGCTTTGCGATTTCTTCTGCCATTGCACAGTAGATTTCCTGCTTGTAATCTGTTTCTGAATTGTATCAATTCAATTTGTGTTTTCAACATCACAAGTTCCATTTTAGATTTACCATCAAAACTAAAACATTAGTATAAAATAAGACAAGGTCAATAGGTGATGAGGCAAAAATTAACCTGCTCGGAAAAAGACAAAACTTTTCAGTTAGTCAAACAGTCAACATAACTCAGGCTCACTTATTTGATTAGTCAACATCGGCCAGAAAGCCTCAGCCTCGGCTATCATCACCTATGATCGAAGCAAGTCAATTTCGGTTAGAAGATAACAGCCTCGACCTCTATCATCAATAGTTGAGGCGGGTTATCTAAAAGTAACTAAGACAGACCTGAGGCAGGTCGGCTCGGCCGCCCTTCCATCTAATTGAAATGCAAGGACAGACCATTCTAGCTAAATAGCTTAATTACATCTTTTACTAAATTGCTCATGAAGCACATTGGCTTGGCAATGCATCATAAGGAATCAAGCTTGGCTCGGCCTTGGAACAACTTCAGCCTCAGCTTCTTAATTGTTTTGAGCTCTAGTCTCGGCCTCAATCTCTTACAAGATATTTATCAACTGCCGTCTGGGACCTACCAAGACAATTCTGCAAGTGTTTTCTAGGTGTCAAGCATCGCTTGGTTAAGTACAAGGTCATTATTGCTGGCCGACCTACGTGTCATGGATTCAGCCACTGGTGCAGCCGTATTTGCAGGCATCTGTCCAGTCACACTACACACCTACAACAGACAAAGTAGCCCTTATGATACACGCAATAGTCACATCATTAGGCAGAGGGACAGACCTCATCAACTTTGTGCATAAAAAGACCTCTTTCCGGACGAAAGGGGGGGCCAAATTCAAGATTCGGAGTCTTCTTCTAAACAAGAAAGAACTCCATTTTCTCCAGCCTTCAATATTTCTCAGTGAAAGATATTCAAAACGGCATCTCAGCCAACATCTAAACACCCCTATTCTCAGGGAGAACTTGATACAGGTTTCTTCTTAAACCTTTATTCCATCATAAAATGCATACAAAAATACACATAACTGACTTGAGCGTCAGAGGGTTTTCCCAGGGCAGCGCCCTAAGCTGCTAACGTTTCTCTTCCTTCTCAGGTTCCATTAACAGACTTAAACAGAGAGCTAACAACATGCTACAAGGATAACCTCTGATTCACCCGGTGAGGATCTCGGCCTCATCATTTGGAGCTAGAAAGAGGACCCGAACCTCCGTATTCTTTAAAAACAACCTTTCAAGGGCCTTCTAGGTAACCAATCTACAAATCCATCCCTAGAAGAATGGATAAAAAAGATGGCAAAGGGTCCAAGAGACCTATGACCCCCAGGAGACATCGTAGGTCTTCTCAACCGCAACCTGAACAGAGTTCTCCAGGATCAGCAGAATCTTCTACTCCTGTTGTGGCCTTCACCTATGAGAAACATTTGCGAGCCATTCGCTATGTGGCTCAGAATCCCAACGTATTCCAGGCGATGGTGCAGGAAATGAAGGGAAAAACCCATGTTGCGGGACCCAGTGGGCTTCATCCCAGTGACTCTTCTCAGCAGAGGGAACTTATGGAGTACTCTCCAACTCGGCCTGAGTATTGTCTTGAGCGTAGAAGTGAATTCATGGCTGAGGCTAGACGCTCAGGGCAGCGGTCTAGCCGCCAGCACTTTATGTCCGAGCCCTTAAAAGCTCTGGACTATCATTTGAAACATGCACAGAGAGCATTGCTGCCACTCAGACAGGGCAGAGAAGTTGGCAAGAAGGCAAGAGCCCCACCCCAGAAAAATCGCGCTGCCCATCTGAGGCTAGGCGGCTGAGGCAAAAAGGAGTGTCTTTGTTGGCCTCCAAGACTCATATTCTTTCCGTCCTAAGGGAAGAAGGCCTAGCAGGGGATCCCATACCCCTGACAGGACCTATTCATAAAAGGGATCATCAACTATAATGCCTCTATCATTATGATATTGGGCATGATACAGAGGACTGTAGGCAGCTCACCCAGGAGATTGGGCGTCTGATCGAGCTTGGCCACTTACAACGGTTCTACAATCTGAGGTCAAGGCTGCACAATAGGTTGGACTTTAGCAGGCCTCCTCATAATGAAAGTTGCCAACCTGGACATCAGCACAGGTCGCCAAGAGACGAGGATTCAGATTCGGCAGGGCAGAGACTATGGGTTTCCGAGAGGATACAGCTGACTTGAAAGCAGAAGCCCACAAAGAATTCTAATTCACCTTTCTGGCTTGTACCCAAAATTCTCATGTACATAAATGTACTTTAAATGCAATGTTTTTCAATGTTTATTACGAATTTGCTATTGCAAAGGAGTTGTCCAGATATTAAGCAGGGCTTTTTCTCGACAAATGGGACTTAGATTCCCCATCATATCATCTTATTCAAGTATATTAACCGGCTCAGCCCGGCACTTTCTTCTGCTTGACAATAAATTTGTCCAGAAGACCTATCTCTTCATGGAATATGAAGAACCTTATCTTGATTAACGGAGCAAAGATATTCCCTGGTTATCCTATTCAAATATCTGGTCCAGGTCAGCTCGGTCTTATGTTATCAGAGGATCAATCTTTATTCAGATTTTTGTCCGGCTCAGCCCGGTTAATTCCTCTATCTGGCACTCATCCTGGAGAGTTAATTATTATTCTTTTACCTTATGGTACATTAAGAGATTCATCTAGACTGTGAGAAAAGTTCTGTGCCTACCTGACGTCCGCTTTATAGTGCGTAACAGAATTGGAGCCCGACAAGATTTGCGCTTAGCCAATTCTGCCTTATGACTCATAAAGGGACTCGTAACACAAACTTTTCCAGCTCAGTGACTTCTCTATTATGGCTCATCAGATCAAAGAAACGATACATTATCCGTCCAACAACGGCAAAGGTTCACCTCGATCTTAAGGCTTGTCATGGGTTCACTCTGGCGTGCATATCCGCCTTACGGTGGGCCTCGGTCTTAAGGTTTGTCAGGGGTTTACCTTGATTCTCTCCAGGCCTCTGCCTTATGGGTTAAAAAGGCCTCGACTCGGACAAAACGCCCTCTCACGTTGGGGACTTAACTATGTGCTCTCTGCTTTATGGTTTTTGAGGGAACCTCAGGATGCGACAAGTTTCGAACTTCAAGGATAGTGGCATAAGTGGTCACCCCCGTTCTATGCCTTGCGGTTTTGAGAGAATTCTAGGCGCGACAAGTTCACGCCTCGGTAAAATAACCTAATTGGTCTCACTCCTCGGCCTTATGGTTTTAAGAGGATCTTAATTGGCCGCTACAGGAGAAACCTAGGCCTTATAGTCTCATCTCGGCTTCGAAAAATGAGGTCTCTTCCTTAGCGCCTCGGCTCGGCTTGATTAAAGATGGATACTTAGCTCTAAATCTCACAAGTTAAAAATGGGGCAAGTTGCTGCTCAGGCTAGAATAGCCAAACAGAGAAAGACAATTTGCCAGATCTGGCAGCGATTAAAGACCTAAACTATTTCTAAGTCATTATTCAAAAGCATCATTTAGCTTGAATCTCAGCTAAGGAAGAACAAGTTTTTTGGCTCAGCTCAATGCTCAGGCAGGCCTAATTTTTAATTCTCAGCTCGGTAGAGTATCAGGTTTATTCTAAAAACTTAGAGCTTGCGGACTTAGTTTATTTTAATTTAAACTGACTGCGAAGTTGAGTTTACTAAGTGCAAAGCTGACATCGAATCTCGGCAACAACAAGTTTGAAAATTAACTTGGCAGAAATTCTGAAATGAAAAAGCAGAATAGAATGAGAAGCTACAGTTGCAAAGTGTTAGGAGATTTTTCATTAAGAAGGATTTCTAATACAAAGTACAAAGTACAAAAGATCTCTGCTCAGCCGTATTACAAAAAATTCTAAGTCTAATCCTCGGCTTCTCTCAAATCTGCTCCATCCAAGAATTGCTTGAATTGAGAATTAAACTCTTGAGAAGCAATTGAACTATAGAGATCAGTCAGCCGGGGATCTTCCTTATTCAGTTAGGGGCAGACTTCTGAGCAGACATCAATTGCCTTTGTTTGGCCTATCTCCATAGTTGTGCTATGCAACAGCAGCATATTCTCTTCGAACAGCTGAAATCTTCTGAAATCTGCAACTACTTTGTCTTCAGCTTTGGCCAATTGCTGACGCAGATGTAGCCGTTCTTTTAAAGTTTCTTTCTGTTGCAGCAGCTTGGCCTTATCCTTCATCAAGGATTCATTTTCAGTTAGAGATTGGATTGAAGAAAACTCCAGGTTGGCCATTTTATGTTTCAACTCGTCCACCTTGGAGTTGGAAGTAGCCAGCCTTATGTTGGCCTCTTCCTTCCTTTGGTGAAGGGTGGAGACCTCGGCCTTCAGAGCAGCAATTTCTCTGGTCTGCTCGGTTCTCAGCTGGTTAGCCTCATCAAGTTCCTTTGACTTAGCCTGGAGAGCTTCACTGAATTTTTCTCCCCGAGCAAGGATCTCCAACACTTGAGCTCGGATCTACCAGAGCAACAAAGTTAGAAAATTACTAAGTGTTATCATAAACAAACACTTAGAAAAATTTTTACTTACCAAGGCGATATTGGATTGAAAGACTTCTCTCAAATTTTACCAAGAAGCAGCTTCAAACTTCTGCCGGTCCAGAGGAAGAACTGTCACCTTGTTGAGCCGACTGGCTGTGACTGGGTCCACAGCAGAATCATGATCTAAAAAACCAACAAGGGATGGTGCTGGCACCTCAGCTGGCTGAGGCAGGATCACCCCAGCTGGTTGAGGCGGGATCACCTCTAAAGGCTGAGAAGGGCCTGAATCTTGGCCCCCAGATGAGCCTTCACCCCGGTGCCTTTTTCTTTGACGAAGGCTTGATCACTCACCAACTTCTGCCAATGATTCTGATTCAGCAGAGGTCCGAGCTCGAGGATGGATTTCGGCCTCTTCATCTTGTATTTCTACAATCGGCAAAGCAGAGAAAATACATCAAACAAGTTGTTATCAAATCTTAACAATACAAAAGATGAAAGTCAAGGAAATTCAAGTACCTGGCTCAGGCTCCTCCTGAATAGGCTCGGCCATGGGAATAGCTGGGGGCATGGCTGAGGCAGAGGCCATCCCAACAGAAGCAGCCACTGAGACTCGTCTAGATTGGCGAGCTCTTTTTCATGCTGCCATCTCGGCCATTCTACTAGCATAGTCGTCATTTCCAGAAGCCATTGAGCCTGCATAAGGAACAAGACAATTATCAACTGAAAGTTAGATAAACACAAAAGTTGAAGCAAACAGGGACCAACCTCTGACTATTGATAGGTTGTCTGGAATAAGTGGTCGATAGTTCTGACCCAAAGCCAAATGGCCCAGGTCAGCCGCCTCCAAAATAGTGGAGTCCACCTTTTGCCAGTCTATCACAACAAGCAGACTCTGAACTCTGGCCGCTTCATTGCAGTGCTCTGCACTTGGCCTCAGGTTGTTTGCCTTGCTGGATTTCCAGACGTTCTATTTTGGTAGCTCATCTCTTTTGATATAAAAGAAATCTACCCTTCCAGTTTTTGGTAAAGGTAGGGATATTGATGGCAAGGTTGAACTCGCTGGTGGGAGCTTGTTTACTAAAGTATTACCAGCTATCTGAGACTCTACAAGAAAAAAGACCCTTGAATACACTAAGATGGAATGGAGACTCGGTTATTCTGAGAAAAAGAAAATAGCAGAGAATAATCTTCAGACCATTGGGTTTTATTTGGGGAAGTTTGAGATTATAAGAACGAAGAATGCGGACAAGGGGTTCAGGAATAGGAAGATTGAACCCAGGTTTAAAATACTCTTCATAGACAGCTTCATAATCCTTTGGAGGATCATAAGTTGTCTGACCAGGCAGAGGCAGAAGATGGCTGAACCGCTCAAGGTCAAATTTGTACTTCTTACATATTCGGTTCAGCTCAGCCTCGGACAAAGTACAGCGAGACTCTTGGACATGAACAAAGGGCAGACCTCTATTAAGTACCCTGTATATAAAGAGGGGGCCCTCTGCAGAGCTGAAGGATTTATAGCCACTAGAGCAGGAGCAACTTCTGTTCGCTCCGGCGAAAAGTCCACTACAGTGATGGCCCTGCTGGACTAAGCAGCATGCCTAGGTCTAGCAGCGCCACCAGTGGCTCTGCGCAATCTTACTAACGGACAGTCATCAACAGAGACCGTCCTACCAGACGAAGGTTGAGAGTTAGGGTTTTCTCTACCGCCGCTGGCGTAAGAAGCACCTTCAGAAATGTTTTGAGAATCATGGGATCTAGAAGACATTATAGAAGAGAAGAAGACTTACAGAGAAGTTAAGCTGAAGAAAAGTGAAGAGACGACCGAAGGAAACAGAGAGCGCTGGAGAAAACTTGGTAAGGAACGCCGGAGAAGAAGAGAATCAGAGGGAAAAGGAGATGGACGACAGCAGAAGGAAGAAAGAATTTTTGCTTCGCAATCCCTGTTTATAGCCCCAGATCAGACATCCCAAAAGACACCTCGAAGGTTTCGTCCTCGGTACCTTTAACCATCGGAGGTGAGAAGGTGTGTAACTGACTTCGCAGTCTGCGCAAACAGTAAATGCGCAGTATGGCCCAACCAGAGGCAGACACGTTATTTCTTGAAAGGACAGCACATTAAAAGCTCTGAATCGATTAGCCTGCCCTTCCTGGTCAGCTCGGCCAAACTAATTTGGGGGCAAAGTGATGAGGCAAAAATTAACCTGATCGAAAAAAGACAACTTTTCGGTTAGTCAAACAGTCAACATAACTCAGGCTCAGTTATTTGATTAGTCAATGTTATATCCTGCTTTTTTAAATAAGGGCAAAAAGGTCAATTGAGCCTAATTAATTAGAAAACCTAATTTGATTAGGAAAATTTTCCCTAAACCCTAATAAAATATCTATTTAAACTACGCTTAGTTTCTCCCTTCCTTCATTAAATGTGCGCCGCATATACAGAGAGAAGCAGCGACGTTTTCTTGCTTCCAAACCAGGCCGCCACTTTTGGGAGAAATACCACCACTTGATCACGCTTTTCAACACGTATCAATTACCAGGTAGATGCCCCTTTAACATCCGTTGAATGAAACAAACAAAAGTCTTTAATTTCTCTATGAAAACGAGATCGTGCATTAGTATTTGTGGTTGTATAGATGCTTGATTATTAGATTATATGTATATGTGATGAATTGTATGTCCGTATATATGATCATATATGTATATATATATGTATGATGTTATTTTCGTATGAAAACTCGAAAAGATTTGATTTTTGATGTGCGTGTGAATACCGGAATCGTAGGAAGAAGCGTTTGTGCCGGCGGCGCATGGCCGGTGGTGGTGGGCTATGACCACGTGCTGCCGGACGGAGGTCACAGGAAGAAGTGTTTGTGCCGGCGACGCGTGGCCGGTGGTGGTGGGCTATGACCACGTGCTGCCGGACGGATGAA
>AP025068.1:4262153-4345645 GCA_036186865.1 Eustoma russellianum | reverse complement strand
GGGGCGGGAGTGGTGAGAAGCGCGGTGGGCTTGGAGAGGGAAGGGGGATGCGTAGGTGAGCAGGGAGGGGGGAGAGAGAGTTGGGAACGAAAACATCAAAGGAAATAAGGAATGGCAGGAATGAAAGTTTGAGAATCTGGGAGCAGGGAAACCGAAAAGGAAGAAGAAAGAAAAAGGAAAAGGAAAAAAGAAAAACAAAAGGTTAATAAAAGAAAAGGTAAAAGAAAAAGAAGTGAAAAGGGTGATCTGAAGCGAAGGGAAAAAGAATAAGAAAAGAAAAGGATAAAGAAGAAGAAAAGGAAAGGGAAAGTAAATGAAGGATTCCGTGTATGATTTCTGTGCATTCATGCATCACGACATTGCATATATGATATGATATGTTCTGTTCTATTCTGTTCCGTTGTGTTCTGTTAGGATATGCGAGACGTAAGTCGCATATCTGATCTGTTCCATTCCGTGCTGTTTCGTTCCGTTCTGTTAGGACCCGGGGTCATGCATTGCACGATTAGATGAATGTTTCTGAGAAAGTACGTTTATCATGCATCACGTATGTGACATTGCATTTTACGTTCATTTTGCACGATTATGTGTTTGACTGTTTTAACGATAGCTTTGACTGTTTTAAGAAGTTTTGACCGTTATCGTATTTGCGAAAACGTGGACAGTTTATTTTTGTATTACAGTACGTATATGTATTTCACTACTGTCCTAGCGTGTATGATCTCACAGGGCCGATGCATGCAGGATACCTACTGAGTGACGTTTTTGTCGCTCACACCGTTCGTTTTGTTTTCTTGCAGACGATTGAGGGTATGATTATACATGGGTTGGAGAAGATTCAAAATGGGCTCAGTGGGACTTGTAGAGACTATTTGGAGATTGAGGATGAAGAATTGTGGAAGTTTTATTTTATTTATTATTCCATTTGAGTACATAGCTTAGGAATTTCTTATTTAGTTATTTTACGACATCGTTTAAGGGATTATGACTTGATTTTGACTATATATGATTTTGGAGATTTTACTTTCGATTTAGAGTTTTGAGTTGATTTATTTCGCTTCTGAAATCGAATACTCTGTCGTTTTGATAAGTGCAAGAATTCGTACAGACGCCTTGTATATCCCTTAGTGGAATACGGCAGGCGTACCGGTTCTGACCCTAAGGTTCGGGACGGGGCGCTACAGTCAACCTCGTCCAGAAAGCCTCAGTCTCGGCTATCATCATCTATGATCGAAGCAAGTCAATTTCGATTAGAAGATACTAGCCTCGGCCTCTATCATCAATAGTTGAGGCGGGTTATCTAAAAGTAACTAAAACAGACCTGAGGCAGGTCGGCTCGGCCGCCTTCCATCTAATTGAAATGCAAAGACAGACCATTCTAGCTAAATAGCTTAATTACATCTTTTACTAAATTGCTCATGAAGCACATTGGCTTGGCAATGCATCATAAGGAATCAAGCTTGGCTCGGCCTTGGAACAACTTCAGCCTCAGCTTCTTAATTGTTTTGAGCTCTAGTCTCGGCCTCAATCTCTTACAAGATATTTATCAACTGCCGTCTGGGACCTACCAAGACAATTCTGCAAGTGTTTTCTAGGTGTCAAGCATCGCTTGGTTAAGTACAAGGTCATTATTGCTGGCCGACCTACGTGTCATGGATTCAGCCACTGGTGCAGCCGTATTTGCAGGCATCAGTCCAGTCACACTACACACCTACAGCAGACAAAGTAGCCCTTATGATACATGCAATAGTCACATCATTAGGCAGAGGGACAGACCTCATCAACTTTGTGCATAAAAAGACCTCTTTCCGGACGAAAGGGGGGGCCAAATTCAAGATTCGGAGTCTTCTTCTAAACAAGAAAGAACTCCATTTTCTCCAGCCTTCAATATTTCTCAGTGAAAGATATTCAAAACGGCATCTCATCGAACATCTAAACACCTCTATTCTCAGGGAGAACTTGATACAGGTTTCTTCTTAAACCTTTATTCCGGCATAAAATGCATACAAAAATACTCATAACTGACTTGAGCGTCGGAGGGTTTTCCCATGGCAACGCCCTGGGCCTCTAACGTTTCTCTTCCTTCTCAGGTTTCATTAACGGACGTAAACGGAGAGCTAACAACATGCTACAAGGATAACCTCTGATCCACCCGGTGAGAATCTCGGCCTCATCAATAGGAGTCAAAAGAATTAAGGTCGTAAACAATCTTAAAAGATGAATAAGAAGTATCACTATGTATAATTGCATTGACAAAGCTTCAAAAATATGTATCGTTTTTCACAACCTTCACCTTAGCTGAAATACATAACTTATATATGTTGACTATAATTCTCAAAACAAAAAAAAAATATATGTTGACTACTAACGCATTGACTAACTACCGTATGACATCAGCATACTAACTAACGAACTATTTAACTAACTACTGCAATCAGCAATTTCGTTTTACATATTAGCTAACTACTGCAATCAGCTCTTTCATTTTACATTTAATTAGTTTGACTTCAGTAAGCTCAATTGAATGATGGGGCCGCTCGCTTCTTATATATTGACTCAATATGCTTGTGCTTCAACTGGTCCCGTACGTTCACTAACAATGCAGTTGATAGTTGCAAGAGGATGATAAATCAATAATAAAACTACTAAGACAAAATAGAATAAAAAAATAGAAGTAATCATCAAAGCAGTAATTCTCAAATTTGAAAATACACAAGATTGTAAGAGAAAATTGCAAAGGTATCATAACTAAACATAAAGAGTATGTATCAAAGAAGAGACAAATATTTGGAACGTAACAAAGATTATTGTACTTAAAGCAAAATTGTTTCTACCATTGAGCATGGTAGACTACGCAGCAAATGTCTCTCAAGATATAACGGCTTCTTCTTTTCGTTTTCTCTACGAGAATTTGATTGAACTTGTCTACTTGAAGTGTTTAATACGAGAGGAAAAAGATGAGAGAAAAGAAAAAAAATTCTACTGGTTTTTACAATAGCCTCTTCAAAAAGCATCTTTAAGCATTTTCAAAAACATTATATCTAAAACCTTTTGGTTCTTGTATTTATAGACTGCAACTCAAAAAAAAAAGTTAGCTTGACATCTATTTGCAGAATCTAACTTCCAAAGTTAGCTTATGACCATTCAAAATTGAAAAAAGATGTCCCAAGTTGTAAAAGTTGTATTATTTTATCAAAACACAGCAAAACAATTCTGCTGTCTATGTAGACCGAATGTTTGTCAACTTTACTGAATGTTAGGTTTAAATTTTTTAAACATTACAACCCTGAATTCATCACCGGACGCTGTCATCGAACGTTCTGTAAATTTCACCGAATGTTCAGCGAATTGTTTGGTCAGCCTCAGATTCTGACTATACTATATCATTGAACTCTGAATTCTTCACCTAAAGTTTGGTGACATTCACCAAACATTTAGTGATTTTAGAATTCAGAGTATGACGACAGATCAAAGCATGAATTCAGAGTATGATCAAAACTTATTAAAAACCAAGTTTCACTCCATTCTCCAATCAACTTTCTTACATGTTTTTATATAACATTGAAGCATTTTTATGTGCATTTTTTTTCAATAATCCCCCATCTGATCCAACATTTATATAAGAACATCCGTGAACAGTTATAAACTAACATCTCTGCTATTAAATGAAGACAATGACACATAATGGATGATGACTCGTGCCTTGAATTGCCACTTAATACAAATAGAAGTATATAAACGGAAATAAGATGACATAGACGTATTGAATCATAATTCACTACTGTTTATATGGACAACCAAAAGATATGTCATCGTCTACTTCATACACGTTTGCGGTTTGGTGCAAATTCGGCCATGCACTCAATCACAGATTTTCATAAGTGTTATAATGAGTTATCCTAAACTCTCACACGAAGTGGCACCACATTCACACTTATATAGGTGAAATTCATCACGTGCAAACTGCTCACACTACTATAAGTATGGTTGTGAATTTCATTAAAATGTTCTTAAAATCTCACCATCATAAACTTGAAGTAAGCGCTATCTTACATCAACACCATAGCGGGACAAGTTTAATAATGTTGATTAGATTTCTTTTATGACTTGTTTTTACCATATTGAACCTCGTTCGTGAGATATCTAGTAATAGTAGATTGGGTTGTCACCACAGAGAGCTCACATTAAATAGAATAATCTCATCCTCTTCGATGTTGAAAGAACTAACTTAAAATTCGTTCTTGTCGGACCAATCTCATAGACCTCACTATATCTATCATTTATCACAAAGAAATTTTATCGTGCCACTGTCATAGACCTAACATTGTCTATGATTTACCACAAAGAAACTCATGAACATTCACAAATTTGTATCAATCATCAAGTGCCAACACATTCTCAAATCATTACCTTTTGGTGATTCCTGTCAATAAACCACTTAACAAAATATCTCATTAGTCCATAAAGACTAGCTATAAAAAAGCTTGGAAATATTAAATTTTTTTTTCATTAACAAACCCATCAAACTCAAATACAACAAAAAAATTTCTATGGACCAACTCCTCCAACAAATATAATTAACATTCATCATAAACATCTTTTCATGGAGTTAGTTTACCAACAAATATCAACCAACCAAAAAATAAAACATATATAAAAAAAGCCTATCGTAATCATAAGCTTGAAACACTAAAACCTTCAAGCAATTAGATCAATAAACTAATAATCATTTTAAATTTGTTCTAAATTTCTATTTCAACCCTCTGAACTTCTTTAGAAGTTGTACAACATATACAAATGATTCACATGTTCAACTTTACAGGTTAAAAATAATGTTTACTTTCATACAAGCATGAAGGATTAAACCCCCATATTTATCCATAATTTCAAGTGAACATTAATCACGAAACCTCAGTTTTTATATTAGATTCAAATTTCATTTTATTCAAATGAATAATATCAACTATACAACTTTAATGTAGTCATCATGTTATCAACGACAAGCTATGATATTATTTAACTTAAAATGCTTTAAACAATGAATATAGACTTAGTTCTCTGTGTCCATTTGGAGCAAACTCCAATAACTTCCTTGTGATCTAAGATTCATAAGAAACAACCTTTTGATCTTTCAATCATACATAGATTCAATAGAATCATATTTCATCATCAATTTTACATTTAGTTTATTGGTCACCTTTAGAGAAATAACTTTTATTTTTGTTATCTATGTTTAAAAACCTAAGCAATAAACTTATGCGCCTAATTGCATGTACACTAAATACAAGTCTTATAACTTTTAAAATAAATTTATTGTCATAATGAAATATACACTAACAAACTTTCTTACATCCTTATTCATGCTCATAATCAAAATAATTGCTTGTTAATCAAATGACAAATGCCGATTATTAACTCAACTACTAATTCTAAACTCATATCAAATTAACTAAACTGTTACCTATCACAAAATATATTTCTCAGTTACTCCTGAAATATACTTTATCAATAACAAATAAAGCAAAGAAGTTCAACTTATCACACTTAGATAAAGTTAATATAAATGGTAACATAAACCTAGAATTTCATCTTAAATGATTTATAGGTTTTCCACAAAACTCCTTTGCATTTTAGCACAATCCTCAAATGCCAGAGAAGAAATCTTCATGTACACATAAGTGCCACTATAAGATAACAAAAATAACTAGTTTTAACTATTTTATTTTTAACAAAAGTCTTTATCTTCAAAAAGATAAAAACAAACTACTAAATCTCTAACTCTTAGATTTTTCATTAACCATAGAATGCTTTTAATATTATATACAACCAGCATGCTTCACATTTAAATATCTAGACAATTTTTTTCTTAACAGATAATTCCAATTCAAATGACAATGCCAATTTCAAAAATCAAAATCATGTTTTCAACATAAATTTATGTTAAGACATCAAGTCAAATAAACTAATATGTTTAAACACATTTAGACATATGCATAGATTTTTTTCCCACAACACGTCAACAATTACATGTATTACAGTTTTTCACAAGACACCAAAAAAAGAAAAAAAAAACATGTATCAATTCTGCCAGAACCTCTCAGTCTTCCCATAAAAGAGTAGACAAAACTACCGCTTGTGCTTCGTTTTAGTGTCGCTTTAATGTAAAGGTTCTAGAGGGATCCTATGTATAGAATGAGATTAAATTGGCAACTACTCTAAAGAACATGATTGATTAATCAAAAGTTTAAAAGTCTTTCTCAATATTTCTTCCTCTGATCAATATAAATAAGTATATATATAATAAATTTTCAAATTGAATATGACTTGTCAACTTGATTGGAAAATAAATTGTCAACACAAATATAACTCATTAACACGACATAAAAACAACCCACTAATCCAAATATAACTTGTCAATCTAAAATATTTTACCGTTGACACACGACTTATTTATCATCTAATTATAACTTGAGGGGCAACCATATTCAACTACTAAATACCAATATCGACGTTACAAAAATGAACACCTAAATCTTTTTCTACCTTTTCTTTTACATGTCCCTTCTTAAAGGTAAATTTTCAAGTTGTAACTCATTTTTTTCTTTTAATTTTATATATTTTTATGATGAAAAAAATATAAATCTTTATAAATTAATGATGCTATTAGTAAAACTAATTATCTTATATTAAAAAAACATTACCTTTCCACTAGCGGTTGAAAAAGTCGCAACCCAGAAATCCTAATCCTTTGTATCAACAGTAAAGAGTAGGCGGCACTAAGCAAAGATGAAGCTCTCTTTTAAGCGCCAGGACGATAATCCCAACCACCGCCGACCGCCGCAAAACTCCCAGAACCACCCACTCCTACGCGCCAAAATTCCAGTCACTATTTTCAACCAACCATTTCTCTCTGCTTTTTCCACCACCACCACCACCAACCCTTCTGACCTTACCCTCTCCCTCTCCACTAATTTTTCATCTGGGCCCTCTCTCAAACTCTCCTACTCCACCAACTCCGCCTCCACTTCCACCACCAGCGCCACCACCACGACTGCTGCTTCTCCGCTACCTCTGACTCTCACACTTAAATCAGGGATTGGACTCTTTGGCTCTCCTAAAGAATCTCCTCTTGTTATTTCTGCCAATTTTTCTTTCTCTCCTAATAATCCCAGTTCAAATCCCACCTTTTCTTTGCTTCTCAAGCCTCAGCTGGGCTCCTTTTCTATTAGGAGATCCACTTTTTCAAACCCAAACCCGAGCGGGAAGCTTATTGGTGATGCTGTAAATTCATTTGGGTTTGTTCCATTGGAGAGGCCACTGAGCTTGAAGGGGTTTTCGGTGGATAAGCATGTTAAAGATTCGATCTTTAAGGGGATTTCAGTTTTGGCTAGGACAGAAATGCCGGTGGCCAAGAGGGCTTCGTTGAGCTTCAGCTGGGGTATGAATTTTCCTGAAGATCTAAGCAAACAGTTGCCCTATTTGAGTGTAAAAAAGATCAGTATAGAGAGGATGGATGAGAAAAAAGAAGTTAAAGAAGGTAGGGAAAAGAAGAATGAAGGCAATTTGGTAGAGAACGAACTGTTGAAAAGTATGTGCCTTTGGATGAACAGGGAGATGGATGTGTTGCAAAGAGAGAATAGAGAATTGGAAAATAGATTGGGTGAAATTAGACTGGGCCATCTTGAGAAGAGTGGTAATGAGAGTTCTGAAAGAAATAGAAGGCTGGGGTCTGAGACGTCTGGTGGATTTGAGCAGTGGAGAAAAACCAGGGCAAGTGGTGTAGAAGAGAGTGTGAAGAAAGAGCCTAATAAAAATGGGAGTGTGAAGAAAGAGCCTAAGAAAAATGGGGATGGAGTAAACAATATTGAATGTGAACTGGAGAGAGCTATCAAAGCTGCTTCCTCCTAAGGTTCAAGTTTGCTTAAGAAAAGCTTTTGCTGTATAGTTATTTTCTTGTTATGAAAAAGATCTTCCTAATCTCTGAGCTAGTTTTGCATGTTGCCATAAGGGTTGCAACCTTTTGTCAACTGTGCAGATACGCAAAGTAGTTTGAAAATGCAGTTTCCATGGTTCGGTTGTCAATTTTATCTGATAATTTGATATCGGAATAAAGTACTGGTATTATCTTCCATTGGTTCTCCTTCTGAGTGTTGTGTTGGAAACCTTGATACTTGTTTCAGATGCTCTCTTTCTTAGCCATCCTAAGTTTGAATTGTGGGTATGTAGTTTTTATGCTTTGCATTCTTTATATGTTCACTTCACCTGACTGCATGGAGGTAACTGTGATGTAATCTATTTGAAATAGCCCTTTAGACAAGTAGCCTTCAAAGTTTCATTTGCTACACTTTTTGGCAAAGTTGTCCATGCCTCTTAGGATCAGATTTTGCTTGCTGATGACGAAAGAAGCATATTGCTTCTGTTTTGTGCAGTGTGTTGATCAATGGTGATGCCTTGGAAAAGATTTATCCGTTGCTAAATGAACAATTCGAAGCATCTATGTTGGTATTGTGAATGGTAGTACTTTGATGAGATATGTAAAATCACCTGTGGATATACATGGCGTAATGAAATTCATCTTATACGGTTTTAGTTGTGTGCATGGAGAAATAGATATCTTCATACCAATATTCTTCATTGGAAGTTCTTTCCATTTCCAATGAAATGAAGGACACATTCTTTTTTGACTTTAGAATATCATGAAATAAAGCAAAATGACTCACTAAATTGACTGCGCTTCTTATATTATGGGATAGCAGCTGATTGACTTAGTTTGACGCAATTTTCATTGTGGGTCATCGGGAAACAACCTCTGTGTGTTTCTAACACATAGGTGTGGTTGCGTACATCCGACCTTCTATATCCTTCCATAAGCGGGAGGTTCTAAGGCAATGGGTAATGTTGTTGTTGTTGATGATGCTGATGAATTCAATAAAACAAGACAAGAAGTTGTTACATGGTACATCATGGAATCCTTGAAAGAAAGTGGAAGTATGGTAAGGGAAACAAGACCTTGGATATGTTGATCCTTTAATTGCATGACCTGATGTTCATCATGGTAATTCGCTCTCAAAGATTTTTTTTTTTTTTTTGGTAGGCGTGCTTGTGTTTTTCTTCCTTTTCTTATTGCTTGATATGTTGTTAAAAGGTTTCTCTGGTCCAATTTGTCTGCTCTTCTTGATGGTAGGTTTTTCTGCCAAATAGCAGAAGGCGCCTATTCTTTGTGTTGTGTCCTACTTCCAATTTACTGATGCTTTTCTATTACTGATATATTCCATATAACATATAGCAGAAGCTCAAAGAAGGTATGGTGAGGTTATCATCCTGTGGTTGTTAGTGTTACAAACTGGGATTTTGCTGTTTCAGCATTATTCTAGTTTGTTTCTGAATGGTATTGTTTCTGACGGGGATTTTGCTTTTATTTAGGGTGCTTCTGGCATAGGGAACTTGTATCGACACTAGACTATGGATAGTATTATTAGAAATCACATTGTGCCGTTGTATTTTGAGCAAGATATGCTTGCTATTGCTATCTCGAAGCAAACTAATTTGTAACATCGTCTAATTTGGCTATATCACAGTTTGTTTCTGAATGTTTGTCTTTTCAGGTGAGGTTCAGATTAGTAATATGGAGATTGAGCAAACCTTTAATGAGATACCAGAAACATATACTTTTTCTTCTACGATTTTAACTCATTTTTGGTTGTGGATTCAGACCAGCTCTTGTAAAATGAAGTTGTTTGAACAAGTTTTTCGTCCTTTATTTCCAGATTCTCTTCTCACATACATTTAGATAAGTTTTAGTGGATTCCAGAGCATAGCTCAGTTGATACTCGAGTTGGATTTGTTTCAAGAGGTTAAGAGTTCGATTTTGGAACACGCACAGTGTCGGTGTTCCACTGCTGCTAGGCCGAAGACCTGGTTTGCAGAGGAATACACACAGCGTAAGTCTTCATCCAACCTAGGGTGTTGCTGAGCTCTTGATTTGTGGTTCTTAAAACTAGAATGGTGGAGGCCTGAGCGTCATGAAAACGGCTTTTGTTCCTAGATATGTTTTAGTGGTTTTATTAACCCAAGCAATGGCAGAATTTTCTCACAAGTTACAAATTTTCTTTTCTTTTTGTCGAAGTATTAAGGAAATTGATCAATTTCATCACAACCTTTCAATTTTAGTGAATTATATCGAATTGGTTTTCATGATTTAGCAATTTAGGCAAAATGTTGTGTCCCTAATATTATAAAATCATATTTTTTTTTCTAAGAATATAAGTCCTGGGGCTTATTTAGGCTGTATACTACATTAAATAAGTTGCAACTTCTTAACTGTGCAGTTCTATTATGGACAAACAGACCGAGTAAAATTTAAGGCCAATTTGGTCGGATTATGAAATTTAGACACAAGTTTAATTAAATTAACATAGAGCAACAAAAAAGTTGAGACATATTTGATGTATTTGAACTTAAATAATTCAATAGAAAAGGGGAAAAAACCAAAATTTACTTGTGCCACATATCTCCCTTTCATTTTGTTTTTTTATTCAGTTCAATCAAATTTGAGACTAAAGTAGAGAGATTGCAAAAATTAAGTATCTTCTTATTTATTTATTTATTCATTTATTTATTATTTTAGTACTCAACTTGTTATGTCATGACTTTGCTTCAAAAGTATAAATATAGAACATATTTCGGTCAGATATCATAGTTAATACTCTATCGTAAAATTGTCATTTTTATGATATAATTTTAATTATTAGCTTGTAATCAAATTTTTCTGCGCATAAATTACAATGTTATTATAGAACCATTCAAATTTATGTATATAATATGATATTTCATATTCAAGTTTGAAGCTTATCATATAAAAAATGTGTAGCAAAGCTACAAAATAGATTAAACAACAACATTATCCTATTTCCCGCTTATGGCGGAGTATGGAGGGTCGGATATACGCAACCATACACATGTGTTATAAACACATAGAGGTTGTTTTCAGATGACCCATAACTACTAAATATTGATTAGAGCCGATAATTTCTGACGCTTTCTGTCAATACAAATGTGAACTTGCACATGTTTTTTGTGGGTTGGGATCAAAATCGGTTCGAATCCGAAGCTAACTCGTGAAACATAGATGTGTTTTAGATGAACTTTTTTTAGCATGCGAAAGAAAGAATTTAGCTTGTGAAAAATTGTCAAAGACTAAAAAAACATGACAACCCAATCCAAACCTAACATGTCTACACGAGTATGACTTGCATGCACAAACCGAGCACAATCCATTAATTTCTAAGTTGAATTAATTTCTAAGTTGGTGTCAATGTGAAATATTTTGAAATTTCTAAGTTGGTGTACCAACTAAAACACAACGAACTCGGTATCGGAATTAGAATCGGAACATCAATCCGAAATACAGTTTTAAAAGAATAATTTGAGTTGAATTTAATTTAGAAATAAATTTAACTCGATAGTAATGGTCGAATTTGTTTCTTGAAGTTGCTTGTTGAGGCTAGGAGAGGGAGCATCTTCCCCGGCTTGATTTTCTGAACCTACGAGATAAAGGAATATCATCGGATCCCAGATGGCGACATCAAGATCAACTAGACTTGCGGGCACCGGCACCGGCTCTGGCGCCGGAAATTCCAGCGGCAGAGAAGGGTCAGCAAAAACAGCTGCTGCAGATCAAATAACTCAGGCCGTGCTGTCCACCTCCAACCTCCTACAGCTCATGCTTCAATCTTCCCCTTCTCAGGCAACCTTCCTCCTTTTCTCCCTTTTCCCTTTTCGTTATTTTGTGCCAAATTTTATCTTAAATTGTTTGAATTTCGTAAAATTTCTCATTTTTTTTCGATTTATCTGCTGCTATTGAGGTAGATGTACTGTCCTCGCCTCTATAATAATTGGTTGATTGCTCCAATCGTCAGGTGCAGCATAGAGGTGTCAATTTTGATCATGAGCATTAGAATTGGGGAAACCATGATTGCTAACCTGGTCTTTGCCCCTTTCTTTATAAAGTCATGCCACCATGCGGTGAAGAAGAAGAAAGCTTCCTTTGCATAGATTAGACCCCAAGTCCTGCTCTTGGGGTCTCAGCCTTAAGCGCAGAGCCAAGGCATCTGGCACCTGGGTCTTGTTGATTGTATACTTTGAGAACGTCTGGTACTAGAAAACAGTGTTTTTTTAGGCTGGCTAAGGAGGATTTTAGTCTAGGTTCTTGGAAAAGTACGTTAAAGTACTTTAAAATGTGCTCCAAACTTATATAAAAACTTGTGTGAAGTTGTTTGGGAGTTTGAAAGATGTTATGAACACTTTTAACTTGAAAAAAGGTCACTTGGAATAAAGTTGGTGTTCTGTTGGACATAGATCGATCACATCGATCGATCGATGTGGTTGGATGCAATGTCGTAAACTTTCTGTCCAACATAGATCGATCACATAGATCGATCGATGTGACATCGATCGATACATATATCGATCGATGTAGGCAGGATGCAAAGCTGAAAGTTTCTGTCTGACATCGATCGATGACATTGATCGATCGAAGTGACATCGATCGATGATCGATCGATGTATCAACAGTCAGAACTTTTCACTTTGAATTGCATCTTTTGGTCCAAGGTTCATCTCCCTTCACCTTTGAACGGCTAGTAACTGATTTGGAGGTATAGAAAACTGCTGAAATGATCTTTGAATGTTGCCCAAAAACACAACCCAAGGCCTATATATAGTAGGCCCTTGGTATCTTGAAAAAAACACGACAACTTTGCAAAAACTTAGTAGATTTCAGCACTTTCTCCTCCAACTTTCTTCTCTATCATTCTCTTCTACTAAGCAAGTTCAATCTTTCTCTCCTAGAATAAAGGAAAGTAAGATAGCCGTTACAATCCTGGAAAGCATTTGCTTGAAGACTACCTTACTCTTCGGTAGGAGCAAAATTGCTTTAAGGACAGTGACGATCTTGTCACGTCTCGGCTTGTTTTCTCTTGGTTGTTCATATTCCTACACCGTTTTCTTACAATCTTAAAACAATTTTGAGTTGAATATGGCAACCAGACAATCACCTGTTCCTGATATGTCTAAGATGGAGCCATTCGATGGCAAATTCTTCAAAAGATGGGCGGCCAATGTGCTATTCTTCCTGGAGATGATTTCTGTTTTCTTACGTGTTAACACGAGACAAACCTACGGATGAAACAGAAAGCATCAAATATGAGGCTGACAACCACAACTTGTAGAGGGACATATTCTGCACTTCCTCTCCAATTCACTGTTTGACATTTATGTCAAATTCTCGTCAGCAAAGGAAATTTGGACAGCACTTCAGAACAAATATGGTTCTGAAGATGTTGACAAAAGAAAGTATGTGGTCAGTGTATTTCTGAAATTCCAAATGGTTTGACTACATACCGATCAATGATCAGATTCACCAATATCAACAATTGGTGGACAACATGGAGCAAAAAGGCATCAAAATTGATGAGACTTTTCAAGCAGCCTCCTTGCTAGAAAAGCTTCCATCTTCTTGGAACAAATACAAGAAGAGAGGGAAGCATGACGATGCCAAGTTAACCATGGATGGAGTCATCAAGCACATCCAGATTGAAGAACAACAGACTTGATGACAAAGGACACGACGAAGGACAATCTCAAGCCAACGTGGTGGAGCACAAACCCAAAAGGCAAAAGATTCAGCACAATAGCAAAGGTAAAACGTTTGTGCAGGGACAAGGACTAAAGAAACTGAAATGAGCATGCTGGGTGTGCGGAAAGTTTGGTCACCGAGCGGCCAAGTGCAACCAGCGGAAAGGCCAAACTAGCAATCAAGCACATCTAGTGGAATCCAAAACGGATGAAGAAGTCATTGATGCGGTCGTCTTATCCGAGGTAAACCTTGTCAGTGGTGCTACGGAATGGGTGGTAGACACAGGGCTACCAAGCACATTGCCACCAGTAAGGATCTATTTTTTGATTAATAGGTGATGGCGAACAAGTCTTCTTGGGAGATGCACATGGTATCCAAGTTATTGGAAAAGGAAATGTGCTTCTCAAGTTGAGTTCAGGCAAAAGACTGGAATTAAGCAATGTGCTACATGTTCCTGCCATGCATAGGAACTTGATCTCCGGAGTACTACTGAACAATGCTAATATCAAACTTGTTCTTGAATCTGATAAGCTTGTACTTTCCAAGAATGGGGAATTTGTCGGGAAAGGGTTTTGCTCGGGAGGTTTACTTGTACTTGATGCTGTTTGTATTGTTAATAATAAGAGTGCATCTAGTTCTGTTATGTTGTTATTCTCTTATATTTGGCATGCAAGACTAGGTCATGTTAATAAGGATGCCTTAAAGATATTAAAGTTCACAAACTTGATATCTTATACAAGTAATGATGACTTTGATAAATGTGAATTTGTGTAGAAGCTAAGCTCCATAAAAAGTCATTTAAGTCAATTGAAAGAGTTACAGATAAATTGGAACTCATTCATAGTGACTTAGGAGACTGTAAAGGTCATACAGTAAAGGGGGCAAGAAGTATTATATTACTTTTATTGACGATTTTTCTAGATATACTAGAGTTTACTTGTTGGCTCATAAAGACAAATCTGAAAGCATGTTCATGTAGAAATATATAGAAAATTTATATATTGAATTGTATAGTGTGGAGTATACTTGTACAGTGTATACGGATGGTACATTAGTTTTATATAGTGGATAGGAAGTTACCTAGGCTGTAGTTGTATTATTACCGTTGTAATATAGCCGTTGTAACTCGTCCTCATCACCTAGTATAAAGAGGACTGATTGTACATAAAACAATAACTGAAATCCTTTTCAGTTTTTCTACTGCTGTTGCTCGAACTCTCAATTAGCTCCAAATTTATTTAAATTCTATATGGTATCAGAGCTTTTATAGTGAAGGAGGAAAGAAAAATTCTCTGTTATCTGATCTTTTCTTGTTCTTGATATCAGATACATATATATTTCACCTACTTGAATTTCATCTTCCAATAAATTCTGTTATCCAGATTTCATTAGTCTGGGAGGAAGTTGTGATTACAGAAGAAGAATAGATTATGTGGTGAAAGATACTCTGTTATGCTCAGTTCTTTGAACGATTCTGAATCGTTCTTCGTGAAAGAAAAACACTGAGAAGAAAAGAAAGTAAAGGAGTCAGCTGGAAAATTGTTTCAGATTTGTTTATGATCACCGAAAAACATTTGCCATTGAAATTGTGACAAGTGTCCCACCAAGTGGCTGAGTTGAGAGGAAATATATTCCTAGATTTCTTTCGATCTTTCTCGATCTCTTACGAACTTGCGAAATTACTGTCCTTGGTTTCTTGAAATTTTTTAATTTTTAAAGGACAGATAATATACATGCAGTCCTCCACGTGTTTACCACTTGCATAAAAATCTGGCCATTGTTTTTTGTTTTTCCCTACGTGTTTACCACTTGCTGTCAATTTAACTTTGCCATTATTTTAACAATTGCTTTATCCCACTGCTGTCAATTTAACTTTTGCTTTACCCAACGATTGCATGCGTTTTTTCCTTTTTCCTTGGGTTCTTCAGTTTTCTCTTAGAACTCTTATATAATACACCGCAGCTCACGTGGTACTCATCACGCGTGTACTCATAGCACAGCCTGTTATTTTTGTTTTTTATGATAAATTTACAAAAACCAAAACATCACACCCGCCGAAAGTTATCCCTGCCTAGTGTACTTTCTCTTCTACCTTGTCAAAATCGGTCTATTCTAAAATCATTTTTTCCAACTACTTCGTCTCATCTTCTCTATGTAAAGACCTTCAACCTACACACGTTATCTTCATCCTCCCTTTATCTCTTCGTGATACTGTAAAACTCTCAACTTCATCTCTGTCTGATTCCTAGACCTACACAACCCTCACCTCATTCTCAAATGTTCCAACCTCGCATGCAGAAGAATTGGGGACAAACTCCGAGACAAACTTCAAGTTTTTCTCTTAACTGGGGACCATCAAAGGGGGGTTGTGAATACAGCAAATCTTCAGGATTCGTCATTTCCAACTTCCAACACAAAGCCAGATAGAAGCATTGTTACAGTTACTTTCAAAGAAGCAACTGACTGAAGGGTCTCAAAAGTTGGGGCCAGAACTGAGTCAATCTGATGCTGGTACCATGCAAGCCACTATGGCATCTACAGGTATTTGGTCATAAAGAAAGGTCCTCCTGGATTATTGATTCAGGGACCTCAGATCATATGACCTTTAATCTTTCTAGCCTACATGCATATAGAGCATTCCATGTAAAAAAACAGTTAAAATTGCTAACGGAGGAAATCTCCAGGTGTTTGGAACTGGAATGTATATCTTACACCTACTTTAGTACTGCATGATGTTTTATATGTGCCAAAACTGAACTTCCATCTAATATCTATTGGTAAACTAACTAGTGATAATAATTGTTTAGCATTGTTCCAATCCTCTACGTGTTGGCTTCTACAGAAAACTACGTTGAAGATGATTGACAATGCTAACAAATTAAAAGGGCTTTACATCATCAAATCAAAGATAGAGAACAATTACTGGATGCTATTAATTGCTATAGGAACTTGTTTTGCAATAGAATTGATCTGGCACTGTATGTAATGGCTCAATGACTTCACTGTACAGTTTAAAGCCTAATTCCGATTCTAGGTCCAAACATATGGACGATATTTTGCTATGGCACAATAGATTAGGGCATCCTAATTTTGTGTATCTTAAGAAATTAATGCCAGACTTGTTTGATAAAGTAATGTTCATACTTTGAAATGTGAGACATGCATAATAGCAAAACAAACCCGTGTGAGTTATTTACCAAAAATGTATGAACCAAGTTCTCCATTTTACTTAGTCCATACTGACATATGGGGGCCATAGAGTGGCAACGATAAATGGAGCAAAGTGGTTCATACTATTTGTTGATGACCACACTAGGGTAACATGGGTCTATCTAATGAAAAATAAAACTGAAGTGGGAAAGATCATTAAGAACTTTATTAGTCTGATACAAAACCAGTTCAATACAACTATAAAAGTACTTAGAAGTGATAATGGGCAGAATATCTTGATAAAGAGATAAAAGAGCATATGACTAATATAGGAATACATCATCAGACTTCATGTGTTTATACTCCTCAGCAGAATGACATTGCAGAAAGGAAAAATAGGCACCTATTGGAAGTTGCTAGGTCCATTATGTTTGCTATGAATGTACCAAAATTTTATTGGGAGGAGGCTATTCTTACTGCAACTTACCTAATAAATCGTATGCCATCTAGAGTATTACATTTTAATACTCCTAAGCAGTGCATGATTACAGCACATCCATATTCTAAGTTATTCTCTGAATTACCTTTTAAAAATTTTGGTTGTGTAGCTTATGTGTATACACCTCTTCATCTAAGAACAAAGTTAGATAAGAAAACAGTACGGTGTATTTTCCTGGGATATTCAAACACTCAAAAAGGATACAAATGTTATTGTCCTATTACAAGAAAAATGATAGTATCTTTGGATGTGGTCTTTGATGAATATCATGCATATTATGGCTCTAATGATCTGAAGTCAGCGTCAGGAAGTGATATGCAAAGTTACTGGTCCATTTTGGATATTGCAGCATCAGGTCTACCTTCTTACTCTACTAACAATTTCAATTCTGAAAGACAAGCAGGAAAATACGACAGTTTTTGACAATGAACAGGAAGCTGGACGAGCTGAAATAGTACCAGTTTCTACAAATAACACAACTGAAGAAAACAGGCAGGTGAGCAGGCATGTAGGACTATTACAAGAGTCTATACTAGGAGGAACAATACCACAGGTGGACTGCAGGTACTCACGGCTGAGAATTCTGGTAATAATGTTACGGATCATATTGACAATCTGCCCATTGCATTGAGAAAAGGTACTCGTGAGTGTACAAAACATCCCTTATACTCTTTTCTGAATATGATAAATTAGGACGTAATTTAGGAGCATTCACTAGTAGTCTAGATAGACAATGGATACCCGCTAACATTATGAAGCTTTAACAAGTCCTAGTTGGAAGAACGCTGTGGAAAATGAATTAGCAGCACTATTAAAACAGAACCTGGGATATAGTACCTATTAAACCCGGAATAAGGCCTGTAGGATGTAAATGGGTTTTTTCACTCAAATACAACACAAATGGAGTGATTGTTCGTCACAAGGCAAGGCTAGTAGCTAAAGGTTTTACCCAAACGTATGGGATAGATTATGTAGATACTTTTGCACCTGTGGCTAAACTTAATACCATTCGTATTATTTTTCTGTTGCTGTGAACCTTGACTGGCCTTTGTTTCAATTAGATATTAAAAATGCATTTTTAAATGGGGATTGCATGAAGAAGTATATATGGATATTCCTCCTGGACTTAAAGATAATCAGAATAAGAATTTGGTATGTAGACTTAGAAAATCTTTGTATGGACTTAAGCAATCTCCAAGAGCATGGTTCAAAAGATTTACAACGGCAGTAGTGAAATATGGATTTACACAAACTCAAAGTGATCATACATTATTCATTCGTTCTTCTATACCCATTGTATTACTGTACTCATTGTGTATGTAGATGACATAATACTTACTGGAAATGATCATATAGGAATAGAACAAATAAAGAAACAATTATCTAATGAATTTGAAGTTAAAGATCTAGGAAAATTGAGATATTTTTTGGGAATGGAAGTAGCTAGAACTAGTAACAGCATGTGCATTTCACAAAGGAACTATATTTTAGATTTACTTAGTGATACTGGTATGTTAGGTTGTAAGCCTGCTATCACTCCAATGGAACCTGGATATAAACCTAATAAAGACTGGAATAACACACCTACGGATAAATTGAGATATCAACAACTTGTAGGAAAACTTATCTATTTATCACACACACGACCCGATATATGTTATGCTGTTAGCTTTGTGTCACAATTCATGCATAACCCAACATGTGAACATCTAAATGCTGCTTTGAGAATTCTCAGATATTTGAAGGCTGCACCCGGACAAGGTTTATTGTTTAAAAGAACGGCAGATAGGAACCTTCTTGTATTTACAGATGCAGATTGGGCAGGATCAAGAATTGACATGCGGTCTACTACAGGATATGGTACATTTTTATGGGGCAATTTAATTACATGGAAGAGTAAGAAACAAACTGTTGTTTCAAGAAGTAGCGCCGAAGCAGAATTGCGTGCATTAGCACTTGGACTTTGTGAAGGACTTTGGATAAAAGAGTGGTCACTGAACTAGGACAAACTGTTGTCACTCCCATCAAAATTTACTGTGATAATATTTCTGCAATCAATATGGCTGAGAATCCCATACAATATGACAAATCAAAGCATGTGAAAATCGATAGACATTTCATACGCGAGAAGATTGAAGACCACATTATCAAAATAGAGCATGTTTCATCAAATGAACAAGTGGCAGATATCTTCACTAAACCTGTTTCTACAAAGATTTTTCTTACATTGGTAAACAAACTTGGTTGTATCAATATCTACACCAAGTTTGAGAGGGAGTGTAGAAATATATAGGAAATTTATATATTGAATTGTATAGTATGGAGTTTGAGGGGGAGTGTAGAAATATATAGAAAATTTATATATTGAATTGTATAGTATGGAGTATACTTGTACAATGTATACGAAATCATGATAGGGGCCTAAGAAGAGGAAGTTCAAAGGTAAGGATATATTAAGAAGAGAAATGAAAATTTCCTTATAGTCATTTCTTTTTTTATTTTAAATTTTCCTATTTACAGTCTTTGCGCTTTCTTAAAAGAAGGTGAGGGCTTTCCTCACAAAGGAAAAGGGAATGGGATTTGTTCATTCAGCACGGTGCAGCCAACACTTTGATGAGCACAGCGCAGTTCACGTCACAGCTACTTTATTGTCTGCAACTATAATACGAAATTTTCATTTATTATAAAGTCACTCTCTCGGTAAGGGAGTCTCCGGCTCGGGCCGGTTAGACCCATAGGTTCAGAGTGGACGCGAGTCCTATCTTGCTTGACCGAATGGATTTCGCTTATCCCCGTATGGAGCCACCTAAGCAATATTTTTTATCAGCTTGTGCTTTTAGGCTTTCGCGGTACTTTCCATCATCCGTGGAATTTCCGGCATGATCACAGCCTTCAGCATATCAATGAGAAGTTTCTGTACTGAAAGGATAAGTAGTAGAAGACAGATATCATAAGAGAAGAGATCTTTCTTTCGACCAGGCAATTCCTACAGTGATGAATATGAGCGCAATTGAAATTCCTGGGGAGTTATACATTTGTGTCAACCAGAAATGAATTAACAAATATGAAGCAAGACCTACTCCCTCCCATCCCAGGAATAATTGAAGAGAGTTATCTCCAGTCACCAACATTGGCATAAAAAAAGTAGGTTCTAGGCCAGCATTTCGCATCCAACCCTGTCAGCATACTGAAGGTAATGTACGAGCTAGAAGCACACACCGCAATCTCCGACTCGAAAGCCCTGGTTGTTACTCGTTAGACTTGTTAGACTCTTAGACTTCTTGAACGAAAAAGGGATTCGTTTCACTATGTGACTCCAACGAGAAAGAAGACCGAAGAAAGTTCATCACCACTACGGAAACGAAATGAAAGTAAAGCAGCTAATCTTCTTCTTCACTACTTAGGCACCACAAAGAAAAAGAAGGATCGAATTCATTGAACCATATATCTTATTTCGGCGGGCCGCTGTCCTTTATTTTATGTTTGGGATGGTACATTAGTTTTATATAGTGGATAGGAAGTTACCTAGGCTGTTGTTGTATTATTACCGTTGTAATATAGCCGTTGTAACTCGTCCTCATCACCTAGTATAAAGAGGACTGATTGTACATAAAACAATAACTGAAATCCTTTTCAGTTTTTCTACTGCTGTTGCTCAAACTCTCAATTAGCTCCAAATTTATTTAAATTCTATAGTTCATCAGGTGTAAGAATGAAGTTGAAAATCAACTGAATAGAAAGATTAAAAGCTTAAGGACAGATAGAGGTGGTGAATATAATGTATTATCTTTACAAAAGTTTTGTGAAGATAATGGTATACATGAGTTCACACCACCATATATACCCCTCAATCTAACGGAGTTGCTGAAAGGAAAAATAGAACTCTTAAGGATATGATGAATGCCATGCTAATTAGTTCGGGATTGCCTAATAATATGGGGAGAGAAGCAATTCTTTCGGCCTGTCATATCTTAAATAGAATTCCATATAAGAAGACCAATAAAACTCCTTATGAACTTTGGAAAGGTTATGCACCTCACTTGAATTACTTCAAGGTGTGGGGGGTGTTTAGCCAAGGTTGGAATTCCAGATTTCAAAAGGAGTAAAATAGGTCCTAAGACTAACGATTGTATTTTCATAGGTTATGCTCAAAATAGTGCTGAATATAGATTCTTGTCAATAGATAATGGTTCTATTATTGAATCTAAGAATGCTGAGTTTTTTGAGCATATTTTTCCTATGAAGAAAGAAGAATTTGATAAGTTCGGGCTATGAAAAAGTGAGTCTAGTAAAGTTGCAAATGATGCAATATCTCACCAAGGAGAAGTAAGAGGAAAAAGTAGAAAAATCATTCGGAGATGATTTGTTACAGCTTTTATTATAGAAAATGATCCAAAAACGTATCAAGAGCTATAAAGTCTATAGACTCTAAGTTTTGGAAAGAAGCGATCAATAGTAAACTTGACTCATACTTAGCAATAATACTTGGGAACTCGTAGACTTGCCTAGAGGTTGTAAACCTATCAGTTGTAAATGGGTCTTTAGAAAGAAACTAAAGGGACGGAACAATTGATAAGTTTAAAGCTAGGCTTGTTGCTAAGGGTTTTACCCAACAAGAAGGAATAGATTACTTTGACACATATTCAGTTGCTAGAATAACATCTATTAGGGTGTTAGTAGCATTAGCCTCCATTTATAAATTAGTTGTACATCAAATGGATGTTAAAACCGCATTTCTAAATGGAGATTTAGTAGAAGAAATTTATATGAAACAACCGGAAGGAATGATTGCTAAGGTCAAAACATAAGGTTTGTAGATTGAAGAAATCGTTATATGGTTTAAAACAAGCACTAAGCAATGGCATGAAAAGTTTGACAATGCCATGTTAGCTAATGGATATGTTGTAAATGAAAGTGATAGATGCATTTATAGCAAATTCGAAAATCTTGATGGTGTGATTGTTTGCTTATATGTGGATGATTTGTTAATATTTGGAACAAACATTGAAGTGTAAATGGTACTAAATCGTTTGTGTCCTCTGTTTTTGAAATGAAAGATATGAGAAAAGCGGATTTAATACTTGGTCTCAGATTAGTAGAGAAATGTGGGGGTATATGCTTTCTCAATCTCATTATGTTGAAAAGATTTTGAAAATTTAATCATTGATGTTAAGCCTGTTAGTACTCCTTATGATGATCTATGAGATTAGAAAAGAATAAAAATGATGGTGTGTCTCAATGTGAATATGCTAGGATCATTGGTAGTGTCATGTATCTAACGAATTGCACTAGACCAGATATTGCATATTCTATAAACCGGTTAGCTAGATATACTCATAATCCTAGTAAAGAACATTGGGATGCTTTAAAGCGATTATTGAGATATCTAAGAGGTACTATGGATTTGGGACTTATGTTTAGTGGGTGTCCAGCAGTGTTAGAAGGTTATTATGATGCAAATTGGGTCACAATAATGATGAAATAAATTCCACTAGTGGGTATGTATTACTTTGGGTGGTGGTGCTATTTCATGGAATCTTCTAAACAAACTTGTAAAGTTAAATCAACAATGGAATAGAATTTGTTGCTTTAGAACTTGCATGTTCAGAGGCGGAATGGTTAAGGAATCTACTTGTTGATATTCCTTTGTGGACTAAGCATATGCCTTCTATGTTTATTCATTGTGATTCACAGTGGCGATCGCTCGAGCAAAGAATAAGATATACAATGGAAGAGCCGGCACATCCGTTTAAGGCACAACATTGTGCGTGACTTGATTAGTTCTGGGGTGGTTAACTTGGAGTACGTAAGAACCGAGTTGAACCTTGCAGACCCCTTAACTAAAGGATTGAATCGTAAGATGGTTCTAAAAACATCGAGAGGAATGGGACTAATTCCATGGATGTGAACTCTCATGACAGGAACCCAACTCATTATTAGTAGAGATCCTACAAACGGAGTTCAATGTGGTAAAAACACGTTATAGAAGAGTTCTGTTAAGTACTATCATATTTGTCCCTCCTGTGTAGATGTCTGAGGATAGTACTTACTGCATGTTTGAGGGTGAGATTTAATTCTCTTAATGGATGATTCATACCATTATAAATGGTGGTGTGTTGCAGTACACACTTGATGAATATCATCTATATAAGTGTGGAAGTGGGCCGCTTCCTATGAGAGCCCGGAAATCTCTCTAGATCACTTATGAAACCTGGGATTGGGTGCAGGGCCATTAATGCACCACACCGCGAACTTGTAAGAAGTTAGATAATGGCATGTCATTTGTGTGTTCATATAAACAACAGTGAATATGTGGTTCAAGACGGTTGTCACCCTATTTCCGTTTATATAACTACAAATTGTACTAGAACAGTTCAAGACGTTTGTCACTGCTTTGTTATGTGTCATTATCTTTGTTTGATAGTGAAGTGGTCAATTTATTACCGTTCTGAGATGTTTGTATATAAGTTTGGATCATGTGGGGGATTGTTGGAAAAGTAAGTTAAAGTACTTTAAAATGTGCTCCAAACTTATATAAAAACTTATATGAAGTTGTTTGGGAGTTTGAAAGATGTTTGAACACTTTGAACTTGAAAAAAGGTCACTTGGAATAAAGTTGGTGTTCTGTTGGACATAGATCGATCACATCGATCGATCGATGTGGTGTGGATGCAGTGTCGTAAACTTTCTGTCCAACATAGATCGATCACATAGATCGATCGATGTGACATCGATCGATACATAGATCGATCGATGTAGGCAGGTTGCAAAGCTGAAAGTTTCTGTCTGACATCGATCGCTGACATCAATCGATGACATCGATCGATCGATGTACCAACAGTCAGAACTTTTCACTTTGAATTGCATCTTTTGGTCCAAGGTTCATCTCCCTTCACCTTTGAACGGCTAGTAACTGATCTGGAGGTGTAGAAAATTGCTGAAATGATCTTTGAATGTTGCCAAAATCACAACCCAAGGCCTATATATAGTAGGCCTTGGTATCTTGAAAAAAACACTACAACTTTGCAAAAACTTAGTAGATTTCAGCACTTTTCTCCTCCAACTTTCTTCTCTATCATTCTCTTCTACTAAGCAAGTTCAATCTTTCTCTCCTAGAGCAAAGGAAAGTAAGATAGCCGTTATATCCTGGAAAACATTTGCTTGAAGACTATCTTGCTCTTCGGTAGGAGCAAAATTGCTTTAAGGACAGTGACGATCTTGTCACGTCACGGCTTTTTTCTCTTGGTTGTTCATATTCCTACACCGTTTTCTTACATATGTTACTTTCTAGACCGGTTAAGCTTCAACTAGAGAACTAGAGATCTTTAATTAGAAATGTACCAATATCATATGCATGCTTCTTGATTGGTTCCACCAAGAAATAACATGTCATTTGATTTGTGTTTTGATTTAGGATAATAATGGGTGAATTTGTTGAGAGAAATGATAGTTTGCCTAAGGTTCTCTGGGCATGGGATATCTGTTTATGCGTTTGGGGTGTAACCTGTATATAATGTTTGGGATGGTAAACAACCTAGGGGATTGTTTTAGATCCACATGATCTTATTTAACAAAGGAAATATATGGCTGGTTTGAGATTGAGAATCACAAACTTCACCTCTCATTTCCTTCACCAAGTGCCATGTCGTGTGCTAAATTACCATGACCAATGCACAAAGTGTTTGATGCCGCAAATCTGCCAGTTAAGCTATGTTGTTGCTTGTGGCTGCAATTTCCAAACACAGGTTGTACTAGTGTACCTGTAACTATTATATGCTGATTGTTAATAAGTCTTATCTCTTCCTGTTATATTTCGTCACACTATTTCCTTGTACCAGTAACTTTTTTCTGCTTAATAAGAAGCTTCTATTAAACAGTTGTTCTTGGCTTTCCAAATTGAATGTATGTCAACATTCTGCATAATTTCTCTGACAGAGTAAAGATAATGATTTTTATGCAGGGGCAACTAATGAAGCTTCCAAAGAACTTTTAGCTAAGACGTCTACAATAAAGCACACAGAGCTGGTATGCATCTATCCCTCTGTCCTGAGTAACTAAAGAGCCTGTGAGAAGTTCAGTTGCTGATAAATACTGAGTTTATTTTGAGCTGCTACAGTTATTACGACAGATGCCCCGCGTGATATCAGAGTTGGATGCACATATGGATAATGGGTTCGAAAGGTAGTTTCCTGCAATTACTTTAATATTTTCTGTTTCTCCCAATGCAGCATTTGTACTTGTTTTTCTTTGTCTCGAGACTCAGCTTAGAATTCTATACAGTAGATCAACTCATTATGATGTGGATAATTTACATCAGTTTATCGTATCGGTTGATTTTCCTCTGTATCTTGAATCACTTCGTCCTTTCTTTGTTTGATTGTTAATTTGTCATTTTCTCTAACTGAAGCATTTTTCAGTATCCCAATTTTTTTAGGAATTGGGTTCTAACTACTTCCTGTACTTTTAAGGCCTATAACCTAAGAAGCATGAACACTTAATCCAACTTCCCTTTCCACGTCTTTCCGCTACATTTACATACGCGGTATACATCTTATCCAAAAGCTTTTTTTTTTGTAATTTAATTTTTATAGATAGGCCAAAATGGTGAATTTACAAAATTGTTGCAATCAATAGCAACAGGGAGCTTGACCGTGACCAAAAACCAAAAATAGATGGCTTACAACATGCTATCCATATTCTAATGCCCACCTTTACGAAAGTTGCCTTCGAAGAGCAATACAAGTCAAGCTTCAAAATGTTAATAATTACAAGATTAGATAATAGGAATGGAGTAGAGTGCCTGCGGTGGGAAAGAGCAGCGGATTTCATCCTTCCATCCCCACGGAACAATTCAAGGAGCAGCAGTTTTCATCCTTCCATCCCCACAGAACAGTTCAGCTCCTTTGGGATTAAATTCTGTATTTCCATCGAAAATGTAGTCACCTTTGATGTACATTGCATTGGATCCCCAATTCCAGAAGTGGGGTGAATTTTCCGCAGAGTCTGGTACTGCAGCAACCTTCAAGCTTCCCGGATGAAACAATATACATCAATCGATTCTCCAACAGTAACGACAGAATCAGCCCATGTATGTCACCAGGCCTTGTTTTGATGGGTTGCCCGGTGATAGTTGGCATGAACAAATTAGCTCCGGTCTCACTAGAATGCAACTTTTCCAACTCTGCTAGTGATGTCTGAATCCTCCCATGTGAGGATCACCAATAAGGTTGAATCGCTATCCTGCAAAAAGATGAACCCAGCAGTACCATACCAAACGAAAGAAAGCAATGATAAATAGCAGTACAATAAACCAGTCAGAACAAGGAATTAGAAGAGCAGTACAAGGGACACTAGCTAAGGGATAGCATTCGGAACCATTGGGGGTTGAATTTAGCGAAAGTTTTTGCAGGAATACCAAAACTAAGGGCAAGCTTCTAATTGGCTTTTGTGCATTTGTACCCTCTCCAACTGCAAGCGGCAAAGGATATACTATCCCGTGTGTGCTTAAGGAGGGAAGGGTGGTCCATCCTGGAATGATTGAAAATTCAGGATATACTATCCCGTGTGTGCTTAAGGAGGGAAGGGTGGTCCATCCTGGAATGATTGAAAATTCTGTGATTGCGCTCCCTCCAAATGTGATACACAGTGGAAGCAAACCCAAGGTGAGTAAGGTTTTTTTGCAGCTTCGTATGCCAGAATGAATTTGTGCTCAGGACATGGATGATGTCTTGCCAGTTGGCATCACTGAACCTAGTACCCAAGAGGGACAAGATGGCCTTCTAAATGTGATAGGAGTAAGAACATTGAGAAAAGAGATGGTCTTGAGTTTCAATAGATCCCCTGCAAAGAACACAGATGTTTGATTGAGATAGACCCCTGTATATGGGGCAGCAGTTGTGGCTCTAGTAATTATCAACAATAAGTCAACAGTGAGCTTTGAGTTTTGGAGCTCCTTACCTGTTACCATTATAAATTACACAAACAGTGACATTTGAACTGTATCATGAATTCTGAGAACTGTGTAGAACTTTACGTGTCATGTAGTATGGCATATCCGTTTCATGGTGCATTGTTGCATACAACTTCTTCCCCATTTGTCTCAGATTCTTTAAAACTGTCTATTTTTTCTCAGTTGTTTCCTGAAGCATGAATAGGATGCTTCAGATTGTTGATTGGTCCAATAACTTAGTGAGTATAGTTGTCCTAAAGCTTGACACAATTTTCATTATGCGTCATCGGGAAACAACCTCTGTGTGTTTTTAACACATGGGTAATGGTTGCGTACATTCGACCGCCATACCCCGCCATAGACGGGAGCCTATAAGGCAACGGGGTAATGTTGTTGATGTTGTTGTTGAGTTGTCCTAAAGCTTTTCCTGAGGAGGTGAGCAAACGGTTGTTAGTTGGGGGTTGTAATTAGCTTTAGGCTTCTAGGGATTGATGATATTTGCTGGTATTTCTGACGACGACTTCTTTCAAGTGCATGGATAGATGACTAGCTTGGCTTCTTCATTCCTGCTGGCTTTTAGCGTTTTGGAAAAAGGAAAAGTTACATAAGCAAGCTGAGATTTGAACATCTATTTCAAAATTGTATAGTGTTGCAGGATTTTGAAAGAAAAATAAACATTAGATCAAATGTTTGGACATGACAGAAAAGAGCTCATGCACATTTCTTTCTGGCAGTTGTCTTTTCCTACTCTCTTGGAGAAAACAACATGCTTACGGGCTTTAATCAATTTGCATAAGATGCAAAATCCTAGAAGAAAGCTACATGCTTTCATAATTATCTGTATTCTGATTAATCCTTTTGTGTTTTATCGTATTTTAGTGAACAAATTCATTCTCTCGCAGTGTTTCACATCTGAAGACAGTTATTCAGTGTTGCTTGGAAATATTGAAAGCTGCCAGCTTAAGTCTTTACAGAAAGTTCAACTACCTAAAGAGGTGCAGGAATAAACCCCCCCCCCTCTCTCTCCTCTCTCTCTCTCTCTCTCTCTCTCTCTCTCTCTCTCTCTCTCTCTATATATATATATATATATATATAATATATATATATATATATATATATATATATATATATATATATATATATGAGCCCTATTTCACGCATTTCTTGGAGCAAAAGACCATTTCATGACCCTGAAGGCCATCACCGCTCTAGCCCCAAAGAGCGTTGTGGAGGTTTTTCACGCCTTTTCTTGTTCAGTTGGTGGATGAAAGTCTGAAACTTCTTGAGTGGGTTGCACTACGAATTATTTAACCAAATCTTTTTATCATTACAGTTGGTTCCACCTGCATACTGTGGTTATAAATTTTGCAATTAATTATCTATTTGTGTGTTTCTTTTGTCAAATTAGCTTTCCTTGGTCACTTGATCTTGTTGTTTTCTTACTGGTAATTTGGTCTGAAGCCTTGAAAAACTTGGTTGAAATATTGATCAGCATCTAAACTGCTTATTGCAAGTGATACTCCAGGAACTCAGGTTCTGATATCTTTAAGGAATTGCTTTCGAAGAAAATTGGTTGGTCTTTTTACAGAGTATGAAAATGACTACTATAGCAAAAAGATATTTGAGTGTTTTGTCACTTAAACGCTAGTAGTGTGGGGTGGGGGGAGGGGGGAACATGAGGACATTTACTAGAGAAAATAGCTAGAAGAGGGGAGTGTCAATTTAAAACCTTGGCAAGACCAAATTCGCTTCATACAAAATTCGTTGTTCACGATCCAAGCTCGGCTCAATATACTTGCAAATGCCGAGCCGAGGTGAGTGGTGCTGAAGTCGGCACCTGCTTGTCGAGTTAGACTGAATCAGATGTGACATGTGTTCTATAGGCTGCTAACAAGAAATTAGTCGGGGCTGACCGGCTGACTAGCGTTAGTGGTGAGGTCTAGTAATGTTGATTGTTATTAGCGGAGGTGATAATACTTATCGTAACTAGTGTAGTTTTTGGGTACGTCAACTTGCAAATATGAAACTTAAGTTCATCTTGACGTCAACCTAAAAATGTTTACTACTGTAATTTCAAAAAAAATGAAAAATAAAGAAGTATTTAGATGTCACAACAAAATATCTCGCCTGTTCGTATCATATGATAGTTTTTCAGAAAGAAACCAATAAAGAAGAAATAATTAACCTATAAATGGTTTAGTTTGAAATTGAATTATCCATTAGATGATAATTATTTGTTTACTTTAACGAAGCATATTAAGCTAATCTTTAAATGAATTAAGCTTTGTAAAGCCCAAGCTCAGCCCGACTTAGCTAAGTTGATATTTCTTCGGTCTTTCCGTCCTTAAAAATATCGTCATAATTTGATTTGAACACAATTCGAAGAAACCAGACGTTATACGTCTCTATTTCTATTCTATCCATAGTTCGTTAACTAAGGTAAAATAAAAAATTCATGCAAGTAAAAATTGAAATAGTACTTTTACCTTTTGACTATTTTTATTTTTAAAAACAAAAAGTAAAAGCTGAAACAATATTTTAAAACGGCTGGTGTTTTTCTAACTACAACAAATAACGATAGCCTGCGAATATTTTTGTAGTAGGAGAGGGACAGCTCGAGGTTTCAAAATAAATTTGACTTAGCTCAATAGTTAAGAATAATGATATAAAACAAAGATGTGGAGTTCAATTTTTATCCTGGTAGTCTCTTAGTCTAAAAAATATTGTTACATATTCTCAAACATGTTAAATATTATTAAAGATAAAATTATCAAAATATTTTACATATTAGTGATTAGAATTTGGTCTTATGTGATGTGAAAACATTCTAGCCCTTGGGATAGAGATATTGTTTGTCTACCTCTCACCCTCTTCAGACCCTAACGATAGCTTTTGATCGCGTTGGGATATACTAGATACGTGTTGTGTTGTGTTGTTGTTGATGTAAAAACAATTTTGTCAAATTGTTATGTTAAATATATAAAACTTTAGATATTAATTTGATTTTTGACTAACTATTTATCTGATTACGTGTGAGAATATTTGTCACAAGGAGAGGCTAGTAGTAAAAAACAATTCAGCTTAAAAAGTAACACGCAGTTAAATTTAACATCATTTCCCATGTCTTGAAAAAGGAAAAAAAAAAGATAAAAGGTAAAAAAGCCCAAATTGATCAAGAATCACGGGTAGGGTTAACTAAACCCGTAACGGGTTGCCGTTACTGTATTTTAAAAAAAAAAGGTTTTAAGCGGCGGAGGCAAATTGAGCGGCTAGGGTTTCGAAGGAATCCTATAAATTGATCACAACGCCTTCTTCACCTGCAAGTGCTGTGATGAATACTTTTCTGGATCTAGAGACGGCGGCAAGATCGTCGTCGGTGACAGTTCCTAACCTCTAAGAAGTTCAGAGCACTTGTTTATATTCTATCACGTAATCTGATCTTTGTGTATTTGATTTGATTTTGCCTTTTTTTTTTTGAAAACCTGGGGAGGAAAGAGGAGGGAGAAGTGACGATAGAATTCATGTCTGTCAATCCACTGACGATTAGTGATGTTAACAGTGAATCCCGACAGGTTCTGATCTCCCTCCTACTCTTCTATTGCTCCGTCAACTCTTCGTCACTGGTTAGATGTAATCTATCCTCTTTCTTTCATGTTTCGTTTTGCAAAAGGAAAAGTTTTGTTTTTGTTGACGGATGATTTGTAAATTTGAAGATGGCAACGGATGAATCTCATATACAAATGGGTAATTTGCGTCTGAAAATCATTGATGCTATATCACCTTGGAGAACTGATGTCTTCTTCAATTTTCTATTTCTCTTTGATTTCGTTTGTTAGACTTAGCTTAATCTTGCTTCCTTTGAAGGTTTTTTGGGTTTTTTTTTCCGTATTACTATTAATTTACCAAAAACTCTTCTTTGTGTGTTTGATTGATTGAATGTCTCAATTGATTGAACTTTGTGGGTTTAGGTGGAAATTTTGCATAACATTTTTCATTGACATCTGTTTTTGTTTAATTGCCATATTGAAGTTAAAAATATGCTAATGCCTTCTAGAGTATTCTCTTGTAAGCTTCTCATTTAAACCCAAAAAACACATATTTGGACTTACGTATGTTTCAATATAAGTGTGTGTTCGTTGATATCTGTGTGTTTTTTTTTTTTTTGAGTGGGCAAGTCTATGAAACTAAGGTGGATCAAAATCAATCAGAAGCTGATCCGGATTGCACGGTAATAAGCACACAGAGACCAAAGACCAATCAAGACCCCTAATAATGAGCACGCAAAACATATACATGGTTAGTGAAATATCAAATTGATAAGGGAAATATCAAAAAATCTGACCTAAAATTTTGTCACAATCATTTATTACTAAATTTTAAGTTTAATCAATTATATCTCAGTATATCTTAACGATATTAAAAGCTATCACGCAAAAGATATCTCTAGGGTAGAGCAAAAGCTATCGCTAGGGTACAGCAAAAGGGTGAGAGGAGGTTAAATGACACTTCCATCCAGTTTGTTTTTAGTGAGACTTAAGCTGTATAAATGACACAATAATAGGGTATCTGTATAAATGATGCAATAATAGGGTATCTGTATAAATGATACAATAATAGAGATATGATGTGTTAATATGCTAGTGAGGGAACTCCTAAATACAAATAGGAATTTTTTAATTTTAAAATAGTTATAAATGTTTATATGCATAAATAATGCAAGAAGAAAGACAAAAAAACAAATTTAGTCTAGATGAATTCCCATCTGTGGCGTTTCGATATTCTCACCCAAATTTTCCTCACCTCTTTTTTGACCACGCGACACCTGGCATAAGGAAGGGTGGTGAAGCTAACACCCCCTGCATCTAGTCTCACTACTCCCTTTGCTGCTACGTGTCGTGCGGTCACCCATCACCGCACCTCTTTACGGTGGGGTGATCCTATCCCGATAGGATCCTCTCACCGCAAGGGGTGCGGTGACGCGTGACCGCGCGACGCATGCAGGTGACCCTCGTCTAGCCTCACCACCTCCCATTCATGTCACGTGTCGCGCGGTCACAAAGGAGATGAGGAAAGTGGAGGTGATGAGATCCCAACCCGATCCTATCCCCCATCTGAGAAGTGATGCCTCCTAATCCACGTTTTCAAACTTCATTCCAACTTAAAAAAAAACACATTTCAATATGTAGCGTATAAGCTGCTGCACACATACTCCACCCCTGGTGAGTATGTTTTATACTAGAAAAAAGGGTTTAGGAAGAATGAATTAGGAAAGGATGTCTTCTCGAAATATGGTACATAAATGGATTATGTGAACAAATTTAAACTTGAGCCCTTATGCACAAAACAGAAAAAAGAAGAAAGAGAGAAATGGTGAAATTAAATGTTAAATCAAGCTTGAATATATCCTCGAAATTCTAGTGTTTTTATGTACATTTTGGTTCAGACGAATTTAAAATAAAAAGAGAGAGAAGGGAGATATATTTTATAACTGGGAGGATGGAGGTAGTACTGTAAACGAGCCGAACGAGCCGAGTATTGCGTTGTTCAAGCTCTATTTATTTAACTTAGCAAACGAGCTGAGCTTGTTCGTTTATTTAAACGAACATATTTACTTGTTCAAGCTTGGTTCGTTTAGCTCACGAACAACATTAACGAGCCGAACATCTTAAACGAACAGTGTCACTTACCGAGTTCGAACAGAAAAAAGTGTTCAAGCTCTGTTCATTATTCTTTTATTCGAGGCGAGCTCGAGCTCGAGCTCAAACAAACAAGCCGAACAACCGAACAGTTTAGTTTATTTACGGCCCTAGGTGGAGGTGGCCACGGGCTAGTGGAACTTGTAGGAGGAATAAAGAGTTGGAGATTTTGTTTAGGCAATTGATAAAAACACATTAATTTTAATTTTCATAAAAATACAATTTCCTTACTTAAGTGCTCATCTTTTCTAAAATATATTTTTTGTTCAGGTGTATGTTGTTATTTCAGTATGTCAGAAAATATAATTCCAAACGGTGAAAGAAAATTGATTTTTTTACTACTTTGTTTTTAGTAAATACAACTACCAATGCAGACAACAAACTTTTCATTAACAAAATTAAAAGCAATAATTAAATCTCGTGTGTGTTAGATAACTTATCTAAAGCTATGTACCACTTTTATATAGACTTATCATTTGGAACAAATAAAATATCATTGATGGTGTGTTTTTGTCAAGTTAAGATATGTATACGTATTAATTGCCTCGTTCTTATTTATTCCTCTATATACGTTTTCTATGTCACGAACCATATTCACTCAAGGCAACTGAACAATCAAAAATAACATTACCCTATTGTAAGATCTCGCCTATGGCGAGATATAGAGATTGAATGTACGCAAGCATAACATGTGTTAGAAACACAAAAAAGTTGTTTCTCGTGACTCATAATGAAAATTGCGTCAAGCTGTGTCGATCAACTGAAATATCGGGGTTGAAAGTACGTAACTATAACATGTATTAGAACCATAAAAAAGTTGTTCTCCGTGACCCATAATGAAAATTGCGTCAAGCTATGTCACCTAGCTGCATAATATAAGAGAGCATGCAATTTAGTGAGTTATACGGATAAAAAATTCCTTATCCCATGTCAAACCGATACCAATATGAGCACAAATAACAATGTCAGGACCACGACAATTTCTATACACTACGGGCTTTTGATAACTATGTTATTAACGTTAGACGTGTTACTTCCATAAGTTTTAACATGGTTTTTAATATTTGGCTCAAGTAACTTTTCTCAAACACCAACTTAAATATAACAAATTTGCTACCCAAAGCCTTTTCTACCACACTCTCTCTCACTTTTACGGACGGTAAAAATGCAATTGTGCCCATTGAGAAATAGACAAACGTGCAACAATCAATCCAAATCAACAAATTGCTTTAGAAAATCAAAGAATGCCAGGTTGCAAAGTTCTTTAGTATCTAATTGGTCTAAGAAACAAACCCCAGAAACATAAACAAAAAAACCAAAATGGTCAATGCGTCATGGGTTTGATTATCTTCAAAAGAAAAAAGGGGGAAAAAGCACAAACCCTTTTCGAGTACAGAGAAGACATGTCGTTTTATAACGTTCCACTGCACAAATGAAATGAGGCAACCCACTTCCAATTTGTCATTCTTAAATACAACCGCAACAACATTACACATTGTCTTAAAGACTCCTGCTTATGACGTGATATAGAAGAATCAGATTTACGCAACTATACTCATGTGTTAGAAACACACAGAGGTTGTTTACAAATGACTTATAATAAAAATTACGTCAAGCTGTGTTGATCAACTACTAATTCACAATATAAAAAGCACACTCAATTTAGAAAATCGTTTTACTTTATTCAATCATATTTCAAAGTCAAAGAAGAATGTATCGTTGAAAATGTATTCGAAATAAAAGTTTCGTGATTCTTAAATACCCGGAACTCAATTGAGTGCTCTCACACATAAAAATGTGCTCCTACCCTCATCTCCGTGTGAAGTCTAAAGTTGCAAACTTGCCAAATTAAATCAACAATCTGTACCTGCATAAACTTTTTCTTTCCAACAGCTGGAGAGGTCCATTCTAGTACGAATAATCGGCCGAACATGAACCGAACTGTTAGTTTGATATTTTCAAGCTAGGAACCAATCAACCAGTTCCCGAGCCGAGTGCCTACCCGCGGGCTATGTAGGTTCATGCCCGAACCATGGGGGAAATGAGATACTTGAGGACCCTACTTTCATACCGGAGACATTTATCATTCTGGTCAAAAGTTTTTACAGCCTTTACAGTTGAAACAAAACCTTGAACTATGACCTAACTAACTTGACAGACAGAAAAACAAATAGGAGATGTTTTCACAATCACGCCATACAAAAAAGAAGAATTCTTCACACACTCTGTAGACAGAAAATAGTTTACCCACTGAAAACAACTACACATTTGTACAAAAACCCAGTGGTCACATTATCATGCATCGACTCTTTTCTTCTGGAGGTTGCGCGGATGCTTGCTGATACCTATTCGAGTCAGATGGGTTGTATGTGAACTCTGAAGTATCAAGCCCATACTGTCATGAACAGATGAAAAAGAATCACATTAGAAACTAAAACACTTCAGCATCCTGGAATGACCACCCACCCCCAGCCCCCAAAAAAAATAATAATAAAACCCAAAAGAGGAAAAAAAAAAGTAACCATGGCAAGACTGTCTTAATATACCCAAGAGGCTTCTTTAAGTAGTATTTTATATTGACCAACTTGGTGCGTAGCAAACCAAACAGGCTTTCTTACAAGCTGCATCATTCTGAAAACGAGTATGAAATACAGCACTCACAGGTGAAAGTAGCATAATTTTCGCAGTAGATTGTACCTCAAAGATGTGATGTATATAGCATGTTTCAACCTTCACCAACTCTAATAGCCAAGTGTTTTGGCAGCAAAACAAATTCAAATTGTTCTATATGCTTTCCCATAAATTGGAAAAAAGGAGCCTTTTCCCCCCATCAATTGGAGAGAAAGGACTATTTCAAGGATCTCTCCTGAAATTTTTTTAATCACAGACACTCAGAAGATTTAAGAACACAAATCACCTGCTTATCATGAAAAGGCATGCATATCTCTCTGTAAAAGATTGAGAAAATATATGGAATCCTCAGGGAAGGATTGTTAAATGTCATAGAACCCTCAAGAAGGCCGTACAATATTACGAACCCCAGGGCTGACACTAAGAAAATCAGAAACCCGAAAGGAGTTCTATGCTGAAGGGAGTTCTATGAAATTATCGAATTGAAAAGATAAAAGGATAAGACTAGATACATATGAAACACACTTTTTGCTTAGCAAGAAGTACCCTGTAAGCCTCACACTCAATTAAGAAACCAACAAAAAAGTATACCTTCTCTCTCATCCGTGCACTCCAAGCATCATTCCTGGTTGGGCGGGAATCAAGTGTACCAGCAACAGGGACACCTGTAGCAGTTACTGGAGGTCGATTGATCAATGGCTGTCTGATTTGCTGCCTAGAACCACCTATATACTCATCATCACTGTCATAATCTGCTGGTCTGTTTGCAGCTCGAACGACAAGAGCTAACAAGAATACAAGAGCCTGCAAGTTTATCGTCATGTGACATAAACTTTGTGATGCTGGAGACATTACTATTATATCAAGCCAGTAGTCAGCCAAACAGATTTAAGGATTTGCTTACACCATAGTTAGTACAATAGAAATGGATAATCATCACGCAGAATCCCACTACATTATTGACCATACGGGAAGGTAAAAGAGGACAAAAAAAATCAATATGGAGACAAGCAATCAACCAAAGCAGAAAGACATACAGGTCCAACGGACGTAAGCAGATGAAGTCCTAAGTTGTTCAGCGAAACCAACAAATGCGGGACCAGAACCAAAAAACCATCATATTCTAATCATGCCTATCTCATATGATATCACAACGCATAACAGGCACAGGTTCAGTCACAGCATTCCCAGAAATATCAAGCTTTTGCATTCCAAGATAAGATGCAGTACAAATATTACCTCCAACACAACAACCCCGAGAGCGACCCATTTGACAATCTTCCAGTTCTTGTGAAGAAAGTCATAGATCATATTGAAGTTTCCAGTTGTATCCGTGGGAATTTCCTAACAAAACCAAGTAATTATGTTTAGATCAATGCACAGACTATTTTAAAGCCAATGCACAAGGTAAGTAACTACATACCTCTGTCCAGCTTTTGTCAAAGAACACAAAAGCAGCTATTCCCAGTTCAACCAAGATCAAAAGGATCACCAATACCGCATACTGTATCAAACTTAAGGATAAACAGACTGGAAAAGTAAAATGAAAACAAGAGAAGAGATCTCCCAACCTAGGATATGTAAAGCTTCCTATTTCCATTTTCTTTTTTCAAAAGTTGTCTCCCCTCCCCCCCCCCCCCCTCTTTTCATCCTTGTTTTAGCAATGTTGGGTGTGAAAGGAAGCCTTGTCGTTCAGTCACATGAAGAAAATTATATGCTCAAATGGACAAGACCTGCTCTGAGACAAGCAAAGCACAGCGGGACAGACAGAAAAGCAAATTCTTAACTAAGTCCTTGTAACCATTACATACTCAATTATCAGAAGTATCACACTCAACTACCGGATAATTAAAATAAGTAATAAATAATAATTAGGCAAACATGCACTGGAATAATAAGAAATTAAATACATAGCTGCACCGGTGGAAATGTCCTAGTTTTTTGTGTCTGGATAATAGCTAAGCAGAGAATAGACATTGCTTCTAAACTGCAATATGTGCATTAAGTTACCATCTCATGTAAAGCTTAATAAGAGAAGCTCATAAATTCACACTCTGCAACACACCCTTTCTCATTTGCTCTTGCTACAGGTGCAAAACAGGGTGTTCCTGTTTCTTTTTTAAGCAATAGCAGTATTGATAACAGTAATTGTCAGAAAATGTGCAAATAGTGCTTCAACAGATTTCATGCAGATAAGGATACACAGGTTAAGCAGCATCCGCTTCTTGTTGCTGACCCGATACAGCCAAAACATGATATGACGAAAAGAACAGCACCAACTGCAATAAATAAATAGATGAACCTGCGGAAAGACACACAACAAACAATACCACCTTAAAAAGAATCCAAGTAGACATGTGGATCCAATGGGCTCCATCACACAGAGGAGAAAGGAAAGAGGACAAAAGGAGGTGAACAGAGAAATCTCTGCACGAAGCAAAATTTATATACTACTCTTATAATCCATCCATCCATCCGACTCAGTATATCCCAACGACAGCAAAAGCTATTGTTAGGGTCTGAGGAGGGTAAGTGGTAGGCAGACAATACCTCTATCCCAAGGGATAGAGAGTCTGCTCCAGTGAGACCCCCCGGCTCTATATTGAACCATTTTTATATACTACTCTTATAAAAATGGTTCAATCTAGAACTGTCGCTTTTTTTTTTTTTTGTAATTAGAACTATCATTATTTCCACAAATTTACATCCTGATGCACCATCCTGGAAAAAAAAAGAAACAACATTTTTGCCAGATCAGGATTCCCTGATATCCATTTAACTCGATGACAAATATAGATGCCACTGTCATACTTGAACAGCACTATATGCCATTCTCTAGTACAATTAAGCACAGTCAAATTTGAGAAAAGAAACAAGTGCAGATTTAGATAATGTGAACAAAAACTCAAGCAACACAACAATCATAGCTCACAAACATCCGACAAGCGGTAATCTACGCATTCTAGACCTTATCATTCTCTGTGGAAACTGGCGATAGCATTGTTGCAAATATTTTTCGTTACTGGAAGCCTCGAAGCCGATATAGCATGCAGGCAAACGTCCACTTATATGAATCGCAAAAACAAGATAAGCAGCAGATAAAGTCAACTTCATGTCCAGAATATCTCCACAAAATAAGACATGAGATTTCCCATATGGCACATCAGCAAGATGCAGTTACTGATTTCATTCTGTGCAATCTTCAATTAGTAAAACGTTTGGTCTACAGGATTTAGGATTATACCTTTTAACCGTCAGCGAGCATATTAAAAAGACCACATCAAACTCGAACATAAATACTAAAATGCTCATTATTCTCTAATCTACAATATCTTCTTTATCTGTCCCCGCAGTGTTTTAAGTGAGTGAAAGCTTGCTTATTTAAAACAAAGTAACTCTGAAAGTACACACCAGAATAACGTACTATCTGCATGTCAAACTCAATCATTCAACAAACATTAAGGTGAACTGAAAACAAAAGAAAAAAAAAAAAAATGAAAGCTCCAAACATCCTGCATACCAAGGTTTTGGAAGATTATCGAAATTGTTGGTGGCTAAAGACACTGCCATGAGCATTGGGCGACTCAGCTGTATGAACTCGTCGCCACTCGAAGGCGCCAGCTCAGAATCATCACCATCCGATCCATGCTTATACTCAACAAACAGATAAATACCATACCCCACCATTGCTAGACCAACAAGAGTCAACAGAAAGTTGAAAAGCTTCAATAAGCATTCGAAAAAGCCTTTGCATCCCATCTTTAATACTTAATTCTGCCCCCAAATTGATCAATTCACCGATTCTTCAATTCTGCACAAGAAAAATGCTCAGATATTGCAGAAATTCATATTCACAAATCAATATTATCTATAAAACTATTAAACACTAAAAATAGCAAATTGTACAAAAAATATGTTAACCCAATTGCAAAGCAATAATATGTATGACGTACACCAGCAAATAACTGAAAGACGCATATCAAAAACTAAAAATTTTATACATATCCATTATGAAGAGAACAAAAAACAAGGATATCCAGGGTCAATAGTAGATATAACTACGATGAATAAATTATAATCAATACAAGAATGAAACTAAATTCAGGGCTGTAACAAGATTGGGGGCAAACGATCAACTACTGAAACTAAATTCAGGGCTGTAACAAGATTGGGGGCAAACGATCAACTACTGGTTACATTGATAAGAATTAGGAACGCACATGCATGAACAAGTAAGAATTAATTAGGGAGATCCGCAAACGGAGCTTCCAGATACCGCCGGAGGAGAGAAGAGGGAGGGAAGGAGACACGAGGGGTCGGCAAGCTGTGGCAGCAAATAGGAAAATGTCATGTCGGCAATTTTTATTTATTTTTATTTGTTTAATACGCTCCTTCTGTTTTTTATTTTTTTCCCTCCTTTTTGGATATAGAGACGCGTCTCAAACAAACTCTATCTCTTGACATAGATGTATTATTGGTCTGTTTTTTTTATCTTTTTCAGACTCTCACAATAGTTCTTTCTGTCGTTGAGATATACATGGTATGGTTGTTAGTTGTTAGTGTTGGAAAAGTACTTAAAAATACTTTAAATCGTGTGCTCCAACCTTGTATAATGCTATATGATCGATTCATAGGAGATTGGATGAAGTTTGAAGTGATATATGAACATTGGAAGGAAATAGAAGCGTTCCAACCACATAAGGCGCTTTATATGTTGAAGAAAGCTTTCAGAACACATCGAACGCCTGAATAGGCGCCTAATGTGTGGATAAAGCGCCTAATGTAGACGTTCGAAGTGTTCAGGAACACATCGAACGTCACATGAGGCGCCTTATGTGTGTATCTATTCATAAAAGATGCAATGCTTCACTATGTGACATCTCCTTTCAAATTGAACGACCATGACTCATCTTGGGGGGTGTAAGGCGCCTAATGTAGGCGTTCGAAGTGTTCAGGAACACATTGAACGTCACATAATGAAGAGTTGCATCTTTTATGAACAAGTACACACATAAGAGCCTAATGTTGGCGTTCGAAGTGTTCAAGAACACATCGAACGTCACATTAGGCGCCTTATGTGTGTACCTGTTCATAAAAGATGCAACTCTTCACTATGTGACATCTTCTTTCAAATTGAACCATGACTCATCTTGGGGGTGTAAGTCTACAAAAAAGTGTTTTTTTAACATATTCTTTGTGAATTCAAAACCTATAAAATAATAGGCTTTACTATCTTAAACATATACATAAAAATCTTGTGAAAACTTGAAAAATTGTGCAGCACTTCTCCTCCTCCGTCTTCTATTATCAATCTCTTCTATTAGCAAGTTCAAACTCTCCCTCTTAGAGCAAAAGAAAGGAAGTAAGTCTTTATATCCTCCGAAAAATTTACTTGAAGACTACCTTGCTCACCAGTATATACAAAATTACTTTAAAGATAATGACCATCTAGTCAAGTGTTTTCATTATTTGGTTATCTGTATTCATTACTTTCTATTTCCAATGGAGTCAAAGACACATTCTTTCTTGACTTTGGAATATGATGGAATAGAGCAAAATGACTCACTAAATTGGCTGCGCTTCTTATATTATGAAGTAGCAGTTGATCGACACGCAATTTTCATTATGGGTCATCGGAAAACAACCTCTGTGTTTCTAACACATGTCTATGGTTGCGTACATCCGACCCTCCCATACTCCGCCATAGACAGAAGCCTCTAAGGCAATGGGGTAATGTTGTTGTTGTTGTTGGTTATCTGTATTCCTTGAATTTATCCAACATTTGGTATTCATTTTATGAATCAATAATGGTTAATTCTTCTGGTCGTCTACTTCAATATATAATATTTTAGTTTTGAATCTCGTTTGATACAATGACCGTGTACAAATTTCACTACCTATACAAACAAATCATCTTTCAGTGACAGAAATTACTTTTGATGTAACCAATGGTTGGGAATCCCTCCTAGTCGGAGAGTCCTAATGTTTGGAGTCAAAAGACAATTACAACATTGGAGAGTTTCAATGTCTTAAGTCAAACACAATTATAACATTGAAGAGTTCTAACAAAGGAAGTTGGTATTATATATTAAGATATATAGAAGAGGAGAGAAATTTCTTATTGATTCTTCAAGTGTATCAAAGCTTACAACACTATGTCCTATTTATAGGACAATTTCAAGGCACTTAATAAATGGATCAATATCCCTTGTAATTCCCAACACATAGGGTACATGTAAGGTCAACCTAGATATTTTCAATACCACCTTGGACATCCACATACTATGTATTTGGACATCCACATACTATGTATTGTTACATAACACTCCCCCTTGGATGTCCAAACTTTATAGAATATGCCTCGTTAAAACCTTGCCAAGGAAAACCCAGTGGGATAAAAACTTGGACGAAGGGAAAAGAGTACATATTCTAAAAATTGGTTTGTGTGATACACTGCCTCGTTAAAACCTTGCCAAGAAAAACCCAGTGGGATAAAAACTTGGACGAAGGAAAAAGAGTACAGTGTTTGAATTAATCACACTCCCCCTGATGATAGCATAAGGTCCTTGAGCTGACGCATTCCAATATTGTGCACCATCTTTCGAAACGTAGCTGTAGGTAATGCTTTGGTGAATAAATCTGCAAAATTCTTGCTTGATTGTATTTGTTGGATACTGATGTCACCATTCTTCTCAAGTTCATGAGTGTAGAAAAATTTTGGTGAGATATGCTTCGTTCTATCTCCTTTGATGTACCCATTTTTAATTTGAGCAATGCAGGCGGCGTTATCTTCAAATAAAGTTGTCGGAGTCTTCCTCAACGAAGGTAGTCCACATGATTCTTGGATATGTTGTATCATTGACCTCAACCATATGCATTCGCGACTTGCTTCATGTAACGCCAAGATTTCGGAATGGTTGGATGATGTGGCTGTTAATGTCTGTTTGACAGATCTCCATGATATAGCTGCGCCTCCACAAGTAAAAACATATCCACTTTGTGACCTTCCTTTATGAGGGTCAGATAGATAACCAGCATCAGCATATCCTACCAGTTGTGGTTCGGATTCCTTGAGTAGAACAAGCCCAAATCTGGTGTTCCTCGAAGATATCGTAAAATATGTTTAATACCATTCCAATGCCTTCGTGTTGGTGTAGCACTATACCTTGCCAGTAAATTTACTGGAAAAGCTATATCTGGTCTTGAACAATTGGCCAGATACATAAGCGCACCAATAGCACTGAGATACGGTACTTCTGGACCTAATAATTCTTCATTTTCCTCTGCTGGTCTAAAGGGATCTTTCTTTACATCTAAAGAGCGAACCACCATCGGACTACTTAATGGATGAGCTTTATCCATGTAAAATCGTTTCAAGATTTTTTCTGTATATGAAGTTTGATGGAGAAATATTCCATTAGGCAAATGCTCGATCTGCAGACCGAGACAAAACTTGGTCTTTCCAAGATTTTTCATTTCAAATTCTTTCATAAGATAGTCAGAGGTAATAGTGAGCTCTTCAGGAGTACCGACAAGATTTAAATCATCTACATATACCGCAACTATAGAAAATCCGTTTCCAGATTTCTTGATGAATACGCAGGGACAAATTGGTTATTTATATAACCATTTTTCACAAGGTACTCAGAAAGACGATTGTACCACATTCTGCCAGACTGTTTTAATCCATACAAGGATCTTTGTAATTTGATTGAGTATAATCCTTGTGCCTTTTGATCACATGCCGCAGGCAATTTCAATCCTTCAGGGATTTTCATGTAAATATCATTATCTAATGATCCGTATAAATATGTAGTAACAACATCCATTAACCGCATATCCAGGTTTTTCGTGGCAGCTAGGCTGATTAAATAGCGTAATGTTATGGCATCAATTACAGGGGAATATGTTTCATCATAATCAAGCCCAGGTTTTTGTGAAAAACCTTGCGCAACAAGACGTGCCTTATATCGCACGACCTCATTTTTCTCATTGCGTTTTCGTACAAAAACCCATTTGTATCCAATAGGTTTTATCCCTTCAGGGGTTTGGACTACAGGTCCAAATACTTTCCGTTTTCTAAAGATTTCAGTTCTGCTTGAATTGCATCTTTCCATTTGGCCAATCATTTCTGTGTCGACACTGTTCAATGGATCTTGGTTCAGGATCCTCGTTTAGAATATCACATGCAATTCCATAAGAAAAAACATGATCCATAGTATCTTTTGTCTATCCCAATTTTCTCTGTACTAACATAATTTAAAGAGATCTCTTCAAAATTTTGTTTACATGCCTCTTCTGGAGCAACTTGTTTATCAATATTAAACTGATCTGTTTCATTTTCTATAGCGCTTTCAAGTTGTGAACTTGTTTTCTTTTCCGGAGTATGCTCTTCTGGAGCGTCAATTTGTACCCTTCTTTTCCGAGGGTTTTTATCTTTTGCCCCAACTGGGCGCCCACGTTTTAGACTGGCTTTTGGTACTTGTCATTATGTCTTTCAGGACATCAAGTCTAACAGGCGTATTCATTGCCGGAACATGGGATTTTGTTACCCTTTTACTTCAGTAAATGCATCAGGCAACTGATTTGCAATATTCTGCAAATGGATTATCCTTCTTACTTCTTGCTCACATTGATTTGTTCGTGGGTCAAGATGAGAAAGTGAAGGAACGTTCCATGTAATTTCTCGCCGTTCTTCTGGAACGGGTATTTTATCTCCCCCTAACGGCGGGAAAACATTCTCATCAAAGTGGCAATCAGCATACCGTGCCGTAAACAAATCACCCGTCAGGGGTTCAATATATCTCACAATAGAAGGAGAATCAAAACCCACATATATGCCTAAACGTCTTTGAGGACCCATTTTTGTTCGTTGTGGTGGAGCAATTGGAACATAAACCGCACAACCAAAAATCTTCAAATGTGAAATATCAGGCTGCTGGCCTGAGACCATTTGCAAAGGAATATGATTGAAATGAACTGGGTCTGAGCCGGACCAATGCAGAAGCATGCAAAACTGCATGTCCCCAAGCTGTCGTAGGTAAACTAGATTTCAAAAGCATAGGTCGAGCAATCAGTTGTAAACGTTTGATAAATGACTCAGCTAGGCCATTTTGAGTGTGCACATGTGCTACTGAATGCTCAACATCAATCCAATTGACATACAATAATCATTAAAAACTTGGGAAGTAAACTCTCCAGCATTATCAAGACGAATAGAATAGATTTAATAGGATAATTGGAAATTGTGCTCTTAAGCGTATTATTTGAGCAAGAAGTTTGGCAAATGCTACTGTTCGTGTTGATAGCAAACTCACATGTGACCATCGTGAAGAGGCATCCAGTAAGACCATAAAATAACGAAATGGTCCACTAGGAGGATCAATAGGTCCACAAATATCCCCTTGTATTCTTTGTAAAATATAGGAGATTCAATATGAAGCTTTAGCGGGGATGGCCTCGTAATAAGTTTTCCTTTGAACAAGCGACACACATATAATCACGAGTTAAAAGAATCTTTTGGTTCTTTAAAGGATGCCCATGTGAGTTTTGTATTATTTGCGCATCATTATGGATCCCGGGTGACCAAGTCGATCATGCCATAACATAAATAACTTTGGATCATCGAACTTCTGGTTCATCACAATATTAGATTCGACTGGATGTATAGTCGCATAATACAATCCAGATGAGAAAATTGGAAATTTTTCTTTCACAAGCTTCTGGCCTGCATCATTATATGTAATACATAAAAATTCCATATTCCCTTCATTCATAGTTTCAATATGAAAACCATTAAGACGTATGTCTTTGAAACTCAACAAATTTCGTTTCGACTTGGTGGAAAATAATGCCATGTTTATCACTATATGCGTACCACCCGGTAATAAAAAGTTGCTCTGCCGGAGCCCTGAATCAACGGTGTAGTACCAGAAATGGTACTGACATTTGCTTTTGCCAATGTTAACGTCGAGAAATATTTTCGATCTCGAAGAATTGTGTGTGTCGTTCCACTGTCAACCAAACAGATATCTCCACCAATCATCTTGAAAAATATCTAACATATACAATCATAATTAAACTTTAAGAAAATTGTTAACAAACACAATTCATGCAAAATGTTATTCATTCATAGAAATGTAAAACCAAACAAAAAGAAGAACTTATAGAAATATGTAGACATCAGTGCAAATTTTCATGCTAATCATAATGTATCATCATTCTTGATTATTTGCTTCATTAACCAGAAACTGAATTCCATTGTCATCCATGTTTGGTGCCATAAGGTAATCTTCAGGAGTCAAATCATTGAAACTATTAGGAATCACATCTTCATTATCATCGTTGTTATCATAGTGTGCGAAATTAATTTCCTTTCCCTTGCCTTTATCTTTTTGGGATGCATGATATAGATCGACCAAATGCTTAGGTGTTCGGCAAGTACGAGACCAATGCCCTTGGGCACCACAACGATAACAAATCTCATCATTGTTCTTGGCACGTGCACCATGTTTCACAGTCTTTGTATTCGCACGCTGTTTATCATTAGTTTCCAATTTCTGGCGGTTTGGTGCAAAGTTTCTGCCACGTCCACGACCTCTTCCACGACTATTATTGCGACCACGTCCTCTTCCACGACCGCGACCACGTGCATTGTTATAACGATTTGCATTGGCTTCAGGGAATGGCTGTGATCCGGTCGGATGAGAATGGTGGTTTTTCATCAACAGTTCATTGTTTTGTTCAGCAATAAGCAGACAGGAGATCAGTTGAGAATATTTTTCAAATTTTGTTTCACGATACTGTTGCTGCAGGAGCACATTAGATGCATGAAAAGTAGTAAAAGTTTTTTCCAACATGTCTGCATCAGTGACTTTGTCTCCACACATCCTTAATTTGGAGACGATCGAAAACATTGCAGAATTATATTCATTTACTGTTTTATAGTCTTGTAATCGTAGATGCATCCAATCGTATCGAGCCTTAGGGAGGATCACATTTTTATAATGCTCATATCGTTCTTCCAAATTTTTCCACAATTCATATGGATCTTTGATACCAAGGTATTCAGTTTTTAGACCATCATGAAGGTGATGGACGAATGAATATCATTGCTTTTGCCTTATCTTGTTCACTGGCCTCAACACCTTTCTTGATGGTATGCCCAAGGTTCATTGATGTCAGATGGATCTCAGCATCCATGACCCAAGCCATATAATTTTTCCCAGAAATGTCAAGGGCAGCGAATTCCAATTTTGTAATGTTCGCCATTGGTCTGTTTATTCATAAACAAACTATATCAGAAATGATATATTCACTCAAAACTATAGGTCTGAGTCAATATTATATACTTCTGGTATAATATGCTTCAGGCATACAAGTTACAATCTATGCAATGATAATAATAGATTCAATAACAAAAAACAACTATTTGTCAAAATATACATACTTCAGGTATGATAACATTTTATTGCTTCTAGCATGTAGATAATTCATTCTACGTTATAGTAGATCTTTATGCTTCGGGCATATAAATGATTCATGTCTTTGTTAATGCCAAACAATTCATGCTACAGGCATGTCAACAATTCATGCTTCATGACAATGATTCATGTTTTCGGAATATTCGCTCATCATGCTTCGGGCATGATGACAATTTATACTTTTAGACACATCCATTGATCATGCTTGAGACATCTATGCACTTGTCAGATATACGCACTGTTCATGTTTCGGGTATGCAATTGTGCAAATATGCTTCAAGCATGATGAATCAAATGCCCAAATATTAACTAAATGACGTGTATGTCAATAGTAAAATTAAAAGAAAACAGTATACTATTCTTATCTCGGCATGGCCAGGAAGTTTCTTCGTCGGCCGGCAACTTGGAATGCGTGAGTTTATTTTGCCATTTCTTCCCCCTGCTCCAGTTTCTTCTTCTAATTCTTTTTCAGTTAGATAATTGGCTAAAAGGTGGAAATAGGACTAGCTGCATAAGTTTGATTTGTTGAGTTACCTCAGTTGGGTTTCGGTTATATGACTCTGTTGACTCAGATTTTGTGCTTCATTTTGTTAAATATCACAAGTTTCTGAAAAGTTAATATCACCATGAAACACAACCAGAAAATGAAAGGCTACAAGAGATGGGGAAATAAATATCACAAGTTTCTTTTACTGGAATTTTCTCGAAGATATTTATATCTTTTTCTTGTCTCTTTTTTTTCTTAATCTTTTGGTAATTAACATGATATGTATATAGCGAAGACAGAATCAACAAACTAGCTAGTTTAACTTTTAGCATCTTCAAATAACATTGCGGAGAGAAATTGCAGTCGCAGTGCAAAGATAGCTGAATATAGCTGCAAGTAGCTTACCAAACAACAGAACGATTTTTTAGGCTTTATCAACGCGAGGAGAACACAGGGGATGCTTGCCAGGGGCCGATGGAGAACTATGTGGCTATCGATTAGTTAGAGCTTCGTGCTGATAACGTATTATATATTAAGATATATAGAAGAGGAGAGAAATTTCTTATTGATTCTTCAAGTGTATCAAAGCTTATACAACACTATGTCCTATTTATAGGACAATTTCAAGGCACTTAATAAATGGATCAATATCCCTTGTAATTCCCAACACATAGGGTACATGTAAGGTCAACCTAGATATTTTCAATACCACCTTGGACATCCACATACTATGTATTTGGACATCCACATACTATGTATTGTTACATAACAGTTGGAATGGTTGTTTTTGGTTCTCCAGGATGATTATTGCTTGAAAGACTCTAAGAAGGCCTGTACATTGAAGAAGCATAAGATGTGTAAGGGAGAAACAACAAGTAGGATACAACACCTACAAGGATCAACTTCAAGACAACCAACCTAAATGCTTAATCAATTCACCATAATTGATTCACCAAGCAAAGATCAATCTCACATCAAAACCATAAGCAAATTATCCAAGATAAAGCTTCAAACAACACAAGAGATTTATACGTGGAAAAACTCCTTCAATGTGAAGGATAAAAAACCACGGGACTTGTAAGGAGTCCACCCTTCTTCTTCTCTTATTATGAAATTGAGGCTACAAACACCCAAATCAGTCTACAAGGATGTTACAGCCCACCAACAATAACATACATAAGAGCCAACAATTGAGGAGAGAATAAAAGTGCAGAAATTTCACCGAAAACCACAGCTGACACCAGCAGCGATTACAACGATCCAGAGCTCTGATCGAAATTTTGAACGGCCAGAATGTTAGCCCTGTGTGTTCCAGAAGAAGCTGTCTAAATTTCAGCAAAATCCAACGGTTGGATCTCCGACGATCGTCAAAGTAGCGGAGGTTGCCCAGAAAAACTGCACCCACAAAAAACTCTCTGTTCTCCCTCTCACTTTCTGATTTTTCTTGTATCTCCCTTCCCTTCTCATCTGTCGAAATTTTTATCCAGAAAACAGCCTTCCAGGATTTCTAAGAGATGCACCCTAATGCCCAAATCATTTGGGTTTCACAAAGTAAAATGATAGGAATAAATGGGCTGGACTCACAATACCACAACAATAAGATGGAGTACTATAAATAGAGGTGCTGTGTGGAACAAATGGAAGAGAGAACAAGAAAACAAGAAGAAAATAAGAGGACAAATACAAATGAGGAAGAGTAGAATTCGTAGGTGCTGGGCAGCCTGCCAGCCTCCGGGAAAATTGCATTTTCCAAATATTTCACTGTTGGATCGACACCATATTTTGACATATTGTTTCCAAGACACAGAAGTACATTCTGAACGGTGGAGATGTGTTTTTGGAGGGGTCTATGGGTGTCCGATTCCTGCATTCCTGAGACTGAAATTTTCTGTCTGAAAATTTCAGCTTTGTATTTTGTTCCTCTCTTGTATCATGTTGTGTTCCAAGATTGTTTGGTTGATCTTGATGGTGTTTGTATTTCTCTAGCTGAGCCTAGAGAGACTTGGTTTGTACCCCATTATTGATTATAGTGGAGACCTTTAAGTGGCCTACGGGTCCGTGGTTTTTTACCCTACTTTGGGAGGTTTTCCACGCTAAAAATTGTTGGTGTTCTTGTTCGTGTTTCGTTCGATTATATCTCTATAGTTGCTGTATTTTGGGAGAGATTATTTCTTATTCCGCTGTGCTATCTCACGGTTTCTTCCAACACATTGGTATCAGAGCCAGGTTCTCTTGACTGTTTGCAACTTATGGAAGTGAACACATCCAGGATGGTCAGTTTGAATGGCTCCAACTATAATGTTTGGAAAAGAAAGATGGAAGATTTGCTCTATGTCAAAGGCTTTCATGTTCCGGTTTTCTCTACCGAGAAGTCTGAAGAAGGAAAAAGTGATGAAGAATGGAACCTGCTACACAGATAAGTTTGTGGTACATCCACCAATGGGTCGACGATAATGTATTGAATCATGTCAGCATGGTGTCTAATGCAAGAACCCTCTGGACAGCCCTAGAGGAGTTATATGCTAAGAAGACAGGGAATAATAAGCTATTCCTGATCAAGCAGATGATGTCTTTGAAGTATGATGATGGTTCATCAATGGCTGGCCATCCTGAACGCTTTTCAGAGAATTATGAATCAATTGGCGACGATGGGCATAAGCTTTGATGATGAGATACAAGATTTGTGGCTTCTGGCACTCTGTCAAATTCATGGGAAACATTCCGGACGTGCGTTATCTAATTCTGCTCCGAATGGTGTTCTCACAATGGAATCGGCTAAGCGTATCGTTCTTAGTGAAGAAATGAGGCGCAAGTCTCTTGGCCCCTCTTCTCATTCAGATATGCTGGTCACTGAATCACGGGGGAGAAGTCAGAGAAGGACTCAGACTAACCGTGGTGCATCAAGAGGAAAGAGTCCAAACCAATCTTCCGATCCTGGCAAGTCTCATGGGGGTTTCAACCAAATGGTCAAATGTAGAGTGTCATTACTGTGGCTTGAAAGGTCACATCTGAAAGCATTGCCGAAAGCTGAAAAGAGAAACGAGAGACAAGAGTAGCCACAATGATGTCAAGAAATAAGGTACCAACAATGATGATATTGCCGTTATTGATGATTTCTTCATTATTTGTGATGATTTGTGTAGAAAGTGTTAATATATCATCTGAAGAGATGGATTGGGTGATTGATAGTGGTGCTTTCTACACATGCTACCTTTCGGCGTGATCTTTTCTCACCCTACGAGGCTGGTGATTTCGGAGTAGTACGTATGGACAATACAGGACAATCAAGTATCGTCGGAATGGGAATATTTTGTTGTTGAGACTAGTAATGGAACTACACTAGTTTCTCAAGGATGTGTAAGCATATTCCCGATCTTCGGTTCAACATCTTATCCGTTGGAAAGTTAAGTGATGGTGGATATTATGGTTCATTTCTGGGTAATGAATGGAAATTGACGAAGGGCTCTATGTTGGTTGCGAGAGGAAAGAAGTGCTCAAATTTGTACGTTGTCAAATTTGGGATTTCCAAGTATTACATGAATACTTGTGAGAAAGATAGCTCCTCGGAATTATGGCACTAGCGTTTGGGTCATATGATCGAAAAGGGATTGAGCATCCTGGCCAAGAAGAATGTGTTATCCGGTGTTTCCGATGCAAGACTGAAGCAGTGTCTGCATTGTTTGGCTGGAAAGCAAAGACGTGTGTCCTTCAAGTCCTCCGAACCAAAAAAAAGCACGAGGGTTTTAGACTTAGTGCATTCCGATGTGTGTGGACCGATAAAGACCCGATCACTTGGCGGTGCTTATATTTTGTTACGTTTATTGATGATTATTCTCGGAGATTTGGCCTATAACTTGAAGACGAAGGACCAGGTGCTTGATACCTTCAAGTCATTTCAAGCATCGGTTGAAAGAGAAACAGGAAAGAAGCTCAAGTGTAATCTGAACGGATAACGGGAGAGAATACTATTGATCCTTTCAAAGAACATTGTTGGAGCCAAGGTATACGCCACCAAGGTCTCCTCCGAAGACACCGCAGTTGAATAGGCTGGCCGAAAGAATGAATAGAAACCTTGGTTGAAGGGTAGGTGAGATGTTGTTATCTCAGTCAAGGTTGCCGAAGTACTTCTAGGGTGAAGCGTTGAATATAGTGGTGCATCGTTGCTAAATCTCACACCTTGTGTGCCTTTGAAGTTTTGATATTCCAACCGTGTTTGGAGGGGAAAAGATGTCTCCTATGACCATCTTTGAGTGTTTTTGGCTGCCTTGCTTATGTGCACGTTCCAAAAGATGAGAGATCAAAACTTGATGACAAGACAAAAGAATGTGTATTTGTGGGATACGGACTTGATGAGTTCGGCTATCATTTCTTTGATCCGGTTGCAAGAAATCTTATTCGTAGCCGAGATGTTGTGTTTATGGAGGACTACACTATCGATGATATTGAGAAAGCTGAGAAAGTAAATTCTACTCGTGTAGATGAAGAATTGGCTGGTGATCAACCAACTACAACTGCTCCCACACAAATGTTGTAGTTGATGAGCCTGATGAGAATCCAGGTGCTGAGAATGAGTCCATCATGAAGAGGAGATGGCTGAGCAGCCTGCTGGTGCTGTTGAGTTGAGACGGTCTACCCATGACAGAAGTACCTTACGTTCGTTACCCTTTGAATGAGTATGTAATTTCTACGACGATGGAGAGCCTGAAAGTTTCGTGATGCGTTGGATACCAGCTATTCGAGCTTGAGAAGATTCATATGGATGAAAATGCTATGACAGTTGACAAAAGTTTTGTCAAGAGGAAAGTTTGAGTTTTGCCGCGTGGCTTCCGGGTTGATGCCGCCCTCCAACTAGTCGGTCGGGGGAGTTTGTTGGGAATCCCTCCTAGTTGGAGAGTCTCAATGTTTGGATTCATACTAAAGACAATTTACAACATTGGAGAGTTCCATGTCTTAAGTCAAACACAATTATAACGTTGAAGACGTTCCAACAAAGGAAGTTGGAATGGTGTTTTTGGTTCTCAAGGATGATTAGTGCTTGGAAGACTCTAGGAAGACCTTGTGCATTGAAGAAGTACAAGATGGAGTACTATAAATAGAGGTGCTGTGTGGAACAAATGGAAGAGAGAACAAAGAAAACAAGAAGAAAATAAGAGAGACAAATACAAGTGAGGAAGATGATGTAAATCGTAGGTGCCGGGCAGCCTGCAGCCTCTGGATAATTGCATTTTCCGAATATTGCTACCCGTTTGGATCTGACACCAAATTTTGACATCTTGTTTCCAAGACATAGAAGTACATCTGAACGGTGAAAGATGTGTTTGGACGGTGGTCTAGGTGTGTCCGATTCCTGCATTTCCCGAGACTGAAATTTTCTGTCTGAAAATTTCAGCTTTGTATTTTGTTCCTCTCTTGTATCATGTTGTGTTCCTAAGATTGTTTGGTTGATCTTGATGGTGTTGTATTCCTCTAGATGAGCTAGCTAGAGAGACTTGGTTGTGCCATTATTGATTATAGTGGAGATCTTTAAGTGGCTCTACGGGTCCCAATGGTTTTTTACTCCTACTTGGGAGGTTTTTCCACGCTAAAATTATTGGTGTTCTTGTTCGTGTTTCCGTTGGATTATATCTCTATAGTTGCTGTATTTTGGGAAGAGACTTATTCTTATTCCGCTGTGCTATCTCACGGCTTCCTCCCCAACACCAATCTGAATTTTTGATACAAATATTTTCCACCCAACTAGCTCAGTATGGATTTCGATACATTGAAAATGCTTGGTATCTTTGACTTGAATAAGCCAGGAATTATCAAGGAGGTTAGCCTAGGTATGTTAGGAAAGTTTTTGTAGCAAAATTTTCATTTCAAGCCTATCCAAAAATTTTAAATTTATCAAGAAAACAAACTACTAGACATATAGTAAATACTGATTATTAAATACATAATGGATCCCTATATTTTAAATATAATTAGTTTCACTTACATGAAATTATATGATGTCAAATGCTACATATGCTAACCTATTGTCGATAATGATAGTTAGGCTACAAGGACATAGTTCACTAGTCACATATAAGACACATGGTCAACGTCCCTTTGAACTATTCGGTTCAAATCTAATTAGCTCTAGTAGAAAGCTCTCTGGTGGAGCGAGTATTTGGCCCATCATAATGATAGTTCAGTTGGTACTCATGTTGAAATTATTGCTTCATAAAGATGCATGTTTGAACTAAAACACGTGTAGCGTACGAGCAATACTGTTATCTGGCCTTGAGGCCACATGACTGAATACAACCGAATTGGGTGCTGGGTTACAGACTCGGTTTGATTTAGGCTGCTTCGCCGGGTTGTCTGATAACGTTTTACCCAATTTATAAGACCGTTGGATTCCTGATTTAAATCCTCCACATAATTTATATGAAACTAGGACAGTGGAAGCCTCGGGCCATGAATTAGCCTTTATTCTTTTGAGAAAAAAAAGACAAAAAAATAAAGAATTACATTTGTATAAGATTTGGACATGAGATGCGACAACAAAACTACAACAAGGTACAAGCAATATATAAGCGCAACAAACGTGTGTGTGTCTATATATGTACCGCTAGTTTAACGCAGTCTGGATCTTCCCCTAGACTTTCTTTTCCTTCTACCAAACTATTTTAAAAGAAATAATTTTTATTTATTCAATTTAAAAAAACAATCGCTTGTTTGATAACTTTTAGAATCCCTCTTGCGCCGTTATGTGTAAATTAGAGCAGAAGATAAAAACAATCGGATAAAGAACAGTTTTGGGGGAAAATTGTTGTATTTCTCAATGATAATTACAAACGCTATATGTGTTGATTTATACACGTTTCTCTACCTCTATACAAGGAAATAAACCGGTAATTAGCTAATCAATCCTAATTTAGAATCAATGATGTTTATCTGAGATCAATCCACATTTATAACATCTAATCTTCACATTTACAATAATATCCCGTGAATCTCGTGATTTGTCAACAACCACCACAGCCACCCTACAACCCCCCACTTCCTCCATCAGAACCACTCTCTTTCCACAACCCACCAGCATCCCACCTCTGCTTCACAGTTACCTCCAGTCTCATTGCCACCGCTACCTCCATTTGGGCTGCACATGATCAGATAGAGGTGAAAAAAAAAATGTTCATTGAGTATTTCACCGCTATTTTTTGCTACAATTAATTATCCCTTTCAAGTGATGATTATGGAAAATGACTGGATATATCTTAGACAAATATTGTCGTTACTTTTATCTTCTTAGTTGCTTAAGTGACATGGAGATTTGCACATCATTATCTTAGATTTTGGTTATGGAGTGTACGAACTGCAACAGTTTTCTTCCTATAGGCAAAGTTACATTCGTAATAGGTGCCAAACTGAAATTTGTTTCTGGATATATATATATATATATATATATATATATATACTATATATATATAATTAAATTGTGACCAGTAAGTTATCAGTAACTATTTGTATATTCGGTTTTCAAAAAATCGATATACATCTTAAATTTTTGTGAATCTCATGATAAGATAGTGATCAAACATAAGAATGGTGTTTATTTATTTATATATTTTTCATAAATAACCACAATTTCACTCATGCGAGGAATCTGCCACAAGAGCAATTACAAGACTTTAAATATACAGCATCACTGTCAAGATATTTTGCTTGATTAGAAAGCAAATGAGCAACATTGTTTCCTCCACCTTGGCATCCATTGTGCTTGCCAACAACCAACTCTAGCAAGAATCCAGCTAGCCTTACCAACAAGAGGAGCAATGTAGCGCCCCGCTCCCGAGCCCTAGCATCGGGAACGGTGCACCCGCCGTTATCTCGTTAAGGTAGAATACAAAGCGTCGAATCAATCTCTTACTTGTCAAAAATGACGTAGAAATTTTTTTCGCGAAACGTAAAACCATAACATAAATTAAAACTCAAATAGTCGTCATTACATAATAGAAATTCTGATAATAAAGTAGTAGTAAAGAAGTCTGTAACAAATCCTCAAAGTATAATAAGAACAAAAACGGCTGCAGAGTTCCCTCCTATCCTAGCTGCAGCTCTCAACCGGCCATTCTGCTATGTCCGAACCCGTCCTCAACAAAAATGTGCTCGTAATCCTCATCCGGCTCACCTGGAAAGTAGGGGTGAGTGACAGAAATCACCCAGTAGATGACCCGCCCTCAACAAATACAAAACGTGCATACCGAAATGATATAACCACATAACACCTAAACAAGCTATAACATGCATAAGATAAAATAAATGCATTAGTAAACAATCCACATAAAATGCGCAAGTACGTGATGCTATGCTCAATCAACGTGTCACACGCAACAAGAATTATGTCATGCAACCAACTCTTGAACCTACTGAACCACCTCGAGCAATACCATGCTTCCATCTGTTCTGCACTCATCATGCTATGCACTTCAAATATTTTTTTCTCCTTTGAATGTTAGAAAAATTAAATAAAATTGCTCTAAAAAAATGTTCCAAATTTATGAAAAAACATACAAGGAGGTTGATTGGAGAATGAAGTAAACTTGGATTAGATGAGTGAGACGATACTACAAATTCTGAGCTACGTATGTTCTGTGAATGAGACCAAATGTTCTGTGATCAAATCTAAGGGAGGTATCCTGAGTTTGCTCCCAATTATGAAGTTTGCTTTTTTTGTCACTTAACGCTTGGTAAAGCCGTTTACCGAACGTTTGGTCAAGACTTCGGTGACGAGTTCTGAGTTATTCAAAAATTTGAATCTAACATTCGGTAAAGTGACCAAATATTCTGTTACATCCCGGGTTTGTTTAATAAGAAAAAAAGAAAAGAAAAAGTTTAATAAGAAATGTTGTAATAAAAAAAAAGAGTTTAACTAAAGAAATTGCTTTAAATGAAAAAAAACCATCAGTTTAGTGGGAGGGCAGTCACACTCCTGCACTAAATGGAAAACTTAAGAGACTGCCTAAAACTTGAGACTGCCTAAAAAACCGTCAGTTAACTCCTGATGCCACATGTCAGCGCTGTGTACGCGTGGGGTGAAGGATTGGGATGAAGGGTTCCTAACCCGCCTAAAATACCTCCCCGCCCATCAATTATGATCCATTCCTAAATAATAAAAAAATTTCCCCCCACCCATCAATTATGATCCATTCCTAAATAAAAAGAATTCCCACCTTAAATTCTTTTTTCCGCCTAGCGGCCTTCCAGAACAATAAGCAAAGGAAATTTTATTTTGTTCTTGGCCAAAGACTCCCACAACACCTTTTGCATAGCAAGCAAAAAAAATCTTTTGGCCAAATTATTTCCATCAGCTGAGAGCTTTGGAGAAAAGGAAAATAATCTTAAACCTTCTGAATCTATTAACGGTATAGTATATACCATTTGAGGCAAGTAACCTATCTATACTTTCTATATTTTTGTATAAATCTATGCGTTTATTTTGCTACCAAACTTGGATCATGCACGATTATCATTGGATTCATAGATGTATGAATTTATGCATGTATATAGTGATATCTGTCGATTATATACATGAATACATTATGAGTTGGTAATTGTTGTTGAAATTGGTGTATGACCGCTGCACCCTCGGCGGCCAAAGGATAGATTTGCAAATCCATTTGATTATTAGACGATTCATATATGAATGTATATGGTATTTCTGATGCATGGGTATATAAAAAGTTGTTTGCTAAAGTAGTATTTTTTTGGCTGCTGACCGAGAGCATTAAAGGGGCCAGTGGCCGAATTCTTTTGTATGTGAGGAAAGGAAATGTAATCTTTACATGGTTCATGAGCATACATATAAATCTTGGGGTTATATGGTGTATGTAATTATAGATTGGTGATGATGTGGGTGTTGGCCGAATTGTCTTTTAGGATTTGGGGGCAGTGGCCAGCGGCTAGGGCTTGTGGCTTGTAGGTTTGTATGATTTTGGCAAAATATAGGAATTGATTTGGTCTAATTACATGTAAGTTGGAAGTTAGGGTTTTTGGACCCGAATAGGTGAAATTGAACTATGAAAAATTTGGATTATGCACAGTTTGAGGGTAGAAATAGGTTGGATTTAAGGAGATGGAAATTCTGGTGGATGGAGCACGTCATCTGCAGGCTCCCGCACGTGCAGGCTCTGATGTCGATGTTTTTACGGCAGTGTGTTAGGCATGAATGATACTTAATGTATGTGGGGTTAGATGTGAAAAAATATAGGTGGTTAAAAAGATTAAGCGAGGCCGAGAGGTTGTGAGGGATTTTGGTGTGAAACTAGGGTTTGGGGAGAGTGGAGAGGGGCTGGGCTGAGGGCTGGGGAATAGGGCAAGGGTCTAGTCAGTGGAGCAGTGGCTGGGCCGAGGGGGTAGGGGTGAGATAAGGTGAGATTGGGTAGTGGGTTGGGAGGAGAAGTGGGCCGAGGGAGACACGTGTACGTATATGCATGTATATGCACATGTATGGACGTGGACATATATACGTGTATATGTACACGACTGAGATTGAGATATTTGGTATTTTGGTAATTTTGAAAATTATTTGGACTATTTATTTTGGATACTTTGAATTTGGACTTTTTGGTAATTTGGCTAACTTTTGGACTTGGAAAATAATTTTGGAAAAATTTGCATTCATATTTCAAAATTCACCCATACAACTTGAAATATATTGTTAAGCCGGACTGGTTCCAAACAAACAGAGCATCCGGACATATTGGCTATTTTGATATAGAGCGTCCAGATATATTGGCTTCCATTATAGCGCTCCGGCATATTGGCTATTTTGATATAGAGCGCCGGGACATATTGACTATTGGAGGACCAATTTGTAAGTCTTACGGTATAAGTCACTTGTAGGGAAAGTGCTATAACCATTGCATTGGATTTTGGACTTTGGACCGATTCAGCCGAATTTTCATTATTTGGATTTTGGACTTTGAACCGGCTAAACCGGATTTGAAATTTGGAACTTGGTTTTGAAACTTTGGCATTGTTTTGGAAAATTGCATCATGTTTTGGTTTGGACTAACTTTTGCTTGGACTATATTGTGTATCTTCTGTTGGGTCTATTTGTCTTTGTTTTGGATGTTAGGTGTAGAATGGTAAAATTATTTGCGAATGAGAAGCATGCTATTTGCCGCATTGTTATTTACTTTCATGACACTTGCTTCTCCGTGTATGATCTCATGGTAAGTATAGTGAGGTTACTTGTTTGGCGAAGTGTTGTTCATACCACTCTTTATCATTTCTTTCAGATGAGCAAAATTACGAGTTAGTCTACGTCGAGGATGATTTGGACTGAGAGAGTTGAGTTGCTCGTGGCCTTTTGAGGATGATTCAGATGATGTTTTAGAGGACTTGTGATTTTAGCTCTTCACATTTTTATGGAGACTCAGTTATTTACTTCAGTTTATTCCAGGCATTGTATTGATTTAGTTTGACCTATATCTTTGTACAATATTTATGATTTATGATGATTCTGAGGATTAGTTTGACGTCCACTGACACCAATTTTCGTCACGTTGCTGACGTGTTTTTGTATCGATTTCGACACGTTGTATTTTCTATAGAAAAATACGGTAGGTGAGCCGTTCCAAGTATTCGGGTTTGGGATAGGTCGCTACAGTTGGTATCAGAGCATGGCTCTAGATACACAGCAGAAACATAGATTTAGGCCATGATATTAGAAATTAAGTTACGATTTTTGCCCATAAGTTACGATCTTAGACATAAGTGACGATTTTGATTAAGTTCCAAGGGATGATTATAACCTTAGCATGATCTTAGAATTAAGAAATGACTTTAGACTTAAGAGAAGATTGATTGACTTTAGACTTAAGAGAAGATTGGTTGAGAAGTATACATACCTAGGACGATGTTATGTCCATGTGATTTTGGCTAAGTTTTGATTATAACATTGTACATCCCCTTAGACGTGATCTTAGTGACCTAATTATATAATATACAATCAATTAATAAATATTGCAATTTTAACCATAATGACCTAATGGACGTTGGTTGACATATTAATAAGTCAGGCGGTTACTTGGGTTGTTCTGTTGAAAAATATGTTTGGATAAATTTCAAAGGTGTGATTTAAAGTGTTAAATAGTTAAGAAAATGTCACACATGATGCTAAAAATGATAAAGAGTTGAAATATATCAAATAAGAGAAGAAAAATGACATCGATCTCTCGGGTATGGATACATCGATCGATGTACATAGGTCCCTCACATCAATCGATCGAAGTAAGTCAGGATAAATTCCAAACATTAGTGTTAGCCGTCGATAGATCGATGTGAGGGATCGATGTATACATCGATTGATGTGTCTCATATCACATTTTAGAAAAAAATTTCTAGAAACCCTAGACATCGATCGATTGAAGTGCTTCTGATTGTTTTCATTTGTATATGTTTCATACATGATTATTGTGATTTTATTACTTTTTTGATGAATATTATTATGCCTTGTGACGTTTCTAAAACTTACCGGAAAGGGGCAAAAGTGGAATTTTGAATTTTTGTAGGTACTTGACATGGAGAAAATGATTCAAGGACTCATTTATATCTTCATCATTATGCCTTGGAAGTTTTTAAAACTCCATGTATATGCACACATAATAAAAGAAAAAGACAAAAACAAAAAATGCAAAGTCAACCTAAAGTGTATAGAGTATCTGAGCCCCTAAGTATACTCTAAGGTGCCCATATATTCTGTCTAAACCTCCTCCTTAATCCTCCCCCTCCATGTACTCATATCCTGGGTCATGTCATCAGAGAGGTGCAAATCTAGTAGGTCATGCTTAATCCGCTCATCTCAAGTCAGTTTGGGCCTGCCTTTACTCATCTTCCCCTCAACAATGAGGCTTTCAACTGTTCTGACAGATGCCGTTGTCTGTCTCCTCTTGACATGCCCAAACTACCATAGTCTCCCCTCCCTTATTATATATAATCACCCCTAACATTTCTCTAAATACCTCATTTCCTATCCGGTCTAGCCTTGTATGCCCATACATCCACATCAGGATCCTCATCTTTGGCACTTCCATCTTCTGCGACTGTGTCCTCTTAATGGTCCAACGGTCTGTTCCATATAACATTGCCAACTACACTGCCACCCTATAAAATTTTCTCTTTAATTTAGTTGGAAAATTCTTGTCACACAGCACCCCTGAGGCCGACCTCCACCTACACCAGTATGCCTGAACTCGGTTGCTACGCCACTGTCTATGTCCCATCTTGATGTACAAATGATCTTAGGTACTTGAATTCACTTACTTGTGGTACCACTTGACCCTCGATGGTGAGCTGGCTATTCTCACCATTGGTTGCGCCGCTGAAGTCATAGTGTAGATACTCGGTCTAAGAACGATTAATACTTAGGCATTTTATCTCTAAAGCACCTATCCACTCCCTAGACTCATACTCAAAGTATGTCTACTCTATACGACTAATACAATATCGTCAGCAAAAAGCATACATCATGGAACTGCCTCCTGAATCGTCTTTGACAACTCGTCTAGGACAATTGTGAAACAAATAGGCTCAAAGCGGACTCTTGATGAGCCTACCTCTATGGGAAGAAGTCTGTATTCCTCACAGGCGGTATGAACGGTTGTTTTTGTCCTAGCATACATATCTCTATTTATGCCTATATACTTCATAGACACTCCTTTTGCATCCAAACTATCCCAAATCAGTCTACATGGCACACTATCATACTCTTTTTCAAGATAAATGAAAATCATATGTAGATTGCGCTTTTTCCCCTATACTTCTCCATCAATCTCTTTAGAATTTGTATTGCTTTCGTAGTTGACCGTCCTGGCATGAAACCAAATTGATTTATTGTAACCTGAGTTCTCTCTTTTGTGTCAATTACTCTCTCCCATAACTTCATAGTATGGCTTAGTAACTTAATCCCCCTACGATTTCCACAACACTGTGCGTCTCCTTTGCTCTTACATAGAGGGACCAAGACACTCCTTCTCTACACACTCCTTCTCTACTCATCTGTCTTTTTCCTGTTATGAAAATAAGGTTGAACAGAGTAGTTAGCCATTGAACCCCTTCATCTCCCAGATACTTCCACGACTCAAAGGGTATGTTATCTAGCTCAACTGCCTTAGATCTTCCCATCTTCTTAAGTGGTCTCATCACCTCTCCTTGTGTGATGCTCCGACAGTCGCAATTATTACGTTGTTATTTTTGGATAGTGATGCTTTCTCTTTCTTTATGGTCAGACCTCCCCCGTTGAAAAGATTGTGGAAATATGTTTGTCATTTTCCATTGGTGCTTTGTTCTTTGACTAAAACATGTCCATCTTCTTTCTTGATAAACTTTCCGCCTCCTAGGCAATGTCTCCTTTGATCTTTAGCTTTGGCAATCTTGAACATATCATGTTCCCCACTTTTTGTTTCTAGTCTTTCATAAATCCTTTTATAGTCTGCGTTCTTTGCCTCCATCACTGCCTTCTTCGCCTCTTTCCTGACGATTTTGTAGTTATCCCTCAATCTCATTTTTTCTCCCCGTCTGTATAGTTTAACAGTTCTCTATAACTCATTTGCTTATCTTTTACTTTTTGTTGCACACCCTCGTTCCACCATCACGCCTCTTTATGTATGTTTGTCTTTCCTGTTGTTATCCCAATAGTTTCTCTCGACGCATGCATAATATTAGTCGCCATAGCCTCTCGCATCTGGTTCGTGTCCTCACCCAGTTGATCTAATGTCGCCGAGATGACCTTGTCTCTAAATATGTCAATTTTTGGTCCTTCAAACTACTCCACCGAATCCTAGGTGGGAATTTTCCAACCCCCTTGCTCAGCTTTTGGCTCAAGGCTAAACTACTATTAGTAGACGGTGTTGCGTCACTACTGTCTCTTCTGGTATAATCCTGTAGTCCCTCCACAACCGTCGATCTTTACGACTCATCAAAAATAGTCGATTTGCATGCCTACAGGCATATGTAATATGCATATGTTTGTATATATGCATATTCATATATGTGTAAATACTGAATTCTAAATGGTGTTTTTATAGATACTAAAGCTTTCTAGGAACAAGTTGGAAACACTAAAGAATTCCCGGCTACTGTTCCTCGCAATCCAGACTATGCCACTGCCATCGTGTTGCTCAGTCGCTGCAGCAACATTTATCTTCACTGTCATAAAAAATCTCTCAGAGCACATCCCTTCTACACTGAGTATTGTAATGGTCTCAGACCCACTTTCCACAAGAGTGTTCTCAGCACTCCCGCTACCTTGCCTCCAAGGTGTTTGATATAATTCCAAGAAGAAAAGCCTCCCAAGTGGCATCCTGCAACTGCAAGTTCTTGCTGTCAGAGGTGCTTTTACCAGTGGAACGGCTACTGAGGGCATCCTGTGGATGGCATCTTCCGCGGCCAAGCGGCCCCGCAAACGCACACAGCGAATCCGGCTTTGGGGAAATTATTTGCATCGCTATTTTCTTCATCATCACCACCTTCGATTGCCCCGAAGCCTATTTTGAAATATAAGGAAGTCATTTGATTGAATTCACGAGGATGAGTTTACTTCTCTAGCGGCTCCCTATCGACGTCTGCCGATGGCCACAATTCGCCCAACCATTGATCATATTGGTTTCACCGGACTGGTATGTGTCGGTCTTGATTCTACACATGTATTGTTGCATTTTGAGTAGGAATCAGATTACCTACGTTGTTTTGCACGCCAAAGCTGGACCATTGCAGACAAATATATGAGGATTATGAAATGGACCCCTGATTTTGACCCTAAAGTGGATGTACCGATTGTTTCGATTTGGGTTTCACTACTGGGATTGCCAGTTCACTTTCATCAGCGTGATGCATTGTTCCACCGCATGTTGGGCACGCCAATGAAGTTGGATGTGGCCACGTCTGAGATTGCCAGGCCTTCGGTGGCGCTTGTGCATTGAGATTGATATCTCCCAGGACCTTCCTTCGCGTGTTTTCATTCAGGTATCCTCTCGTTTAATTGCTCAGCCTGTGATTTATGAGGATCTTCCATTGTACTGCACGTCTTGCTATCGCCTAGGTCGTAACGCATTGACTTGTGGAAAGATAGACCCACCAAAGCAGCATAGTGGTGCCGATTTAGTGGATAAGCGCTTGCAGCGTTCTGACAAGGAACCCTCACAACGATGGACTCCTAAAAAACCACAACCAGGGCCATCGGATACGCCGCATCCCCAGGATGCCAAGTCCATACCGGGGGCGTATCCCTCATGTACCGATATGACTCGTCTCCCCTCGGTTTCTTATGCTCAGGATACTTCCAGATTACAAGGCATTGATGATAGTATGCTTAATGATTTGCCTGCTAATCATGAATCTTTTTCTTTCTCTGATGATGAGGTAGAACTTGTTCCTCGTCGCACACATTTTTTAGACGCCCCTTCAGATGATGCTCTTGCTTCTTTTATTTGTGATCAAATCCAGGCGGTGTTCATAGATACTGCCCGACAGGATACTCTTACTGACTCTCTGGATACTCTGGCGGATGATGTTCTTACTTCGGTTTTTCAGGTAAGGTCGAAATTACTGCGGCGATGGCATAAGCCACATCTGCCGATTTCCCCACCATTTACACGTTCACGGGCAGCTTTCTCTAACTCATTTGACATACTGTCGTATCAATGAAGGTTATAGTTTGGAATGTAAGAGTATTCGTACTTATGTTGATCGTCTCTTATCATTAGTTAGTCGTTATCATTTACATCTTCTTGTTGTTATTGAGCCCAAGGCTCGGGCTTCTTCATTGGTGTCGTATCATCTTAAGTTTGATTTCTCTCAAGCACTGTCTGTTTGTAATGATCATATATGGATATTTTGGCGGGATTCAGTATTTCAACTGAAAAGTGAACGTCCAAGTGTTCAAAATCATTCTTTGCGCCTTTGTTGGTTACCTTCGGGGGACTCTTTTTTGGTGTACTTTTGTTTACAGCCTTCATTCAGTTATTGCCCGCCGTCCTTTATGAGAGGATTGTATGTCTTTCCATGGCATCATAGATGTCCCTTGGCTTATGGGAGGATTTTAATACTTTCTTGACGCTTGACGAGCATAAAAGACGGTCTACTCCAACACTTCAATCATTACAAGATTTTAATGAATGCATCTCTGCCTGCTCGCTCCAATCGATTAACTATCAAGGATCTTCTTATACTTGGTGTGATGGCCGTTGGTTAGGGCGTGTTTGGTGCTGTTTAGATCGATTCCTTTGGTCTTGGACTTTTTATGAATTATTCCCTGCGTTACATTATCAGCATCTTAATCGGACTTACATTGGATCACTCACCTCTGCATTTAGTCTGTTCTACAGAGGCCTCTGCCCCGGCAACATCCTTCCAATATTTGGATGTTTGGCCACTCATCCTGACTTTGACAATTTTGTGCGTCATCATTGGGAATCCTTTCTGACAGTTGGCGGAATGTGGGGATTCTATGCTAAATTACGTCAACTCAAACATCGCTTAAGAAGATGGAATAAAGATGTGTTTAGAAATATTTTTGATGCTGTGGCTGCAGCAGAGGCCGAGACTACACGCCGGGAACGGGAGTATAATGCTGACCCCGCAGATCACACACGCGCTGAGTATCACCGGAGTATGACCGGTTTACATCTTGCACAATCTCGTGCTTTGTCGTTTTGAAAGCAAAAGGCCATTGTTAAATGGTTGAGGGAAGGAGATGCTAATACTTGTTTTTATCATCAGACTGTTAAGGATCAGCGACGACGTCAAGTCATCCGTCGGATTGTCCGAGATGATGGGGTGGAGTGTGACGATGCACATGATATTGAAGTGGAGGCGGTCCGTTACTATCAGGCTCTCTTTGCGACTGGCACGACCTCTCAGCCTGAGTCCATTCTCCAGTGTATTCCCCAGCTGGTATCCGATAATGATACTCTTATGTCTTTGCCGACTCTACAGGAAGTGAACAGGCAGTATGGGATCTCAATCCGACGAGTGTGGCTGGCCCTGATGGCTTTCTGGGATCTTTTTACTGTCGCTTTTGGCAGGTCATATCTTTGGATGTTCTTAAAAGGCAGTACATGAGTTTTTATTGGGTATTCTTCTGCCTAGCCAGATTGCTTCCGCACTCATTATGCTTATTCCTAAGGTGACAAATCCACAATCATTTTCAGAATTTCGGCCTATCTGTTTAATGAATTTTTTATCCAAGGTAGTTACACGATTACTGGCCACAAGGCTTTCTTCTTTACTTCTCCGATTAATATCCCCAGAGTAGGCTGGCTTTATGAAGGACCGTGATATTACAGAACAAATTCTTTTGGCCCAAGAAATGGTGCATGTTTTAGATCGATCGGTCTGCGGAGGCCATGTTATTATTAAATTGGATATGGCTAAGGCTTTTGACAGGGTGTGCTGGACTTATCTTGGACAACTTATGCTGAAAATCGGATTCGACTTCCGGTTGGTGCGCATCATTTTGAATAATTTGTCAGCCACTCGATGCTCTGTCTTAATAAATGGAAAGTCGGTAGGTTATTTCCCTATGGCCCGTGGGGCTAAACAGGGTGATCCTTTATCTCCGCTACTATTTATCTTAGTTTCGGAAGATTTTTCATGTAGAATTAAAACACTGATGGAAACTGATGTTATACGCGGATTTCAGGCAGGGCGCGTTCCTCAAGTTTCTCATTTGGGATTTGCAGATGATTTAGTTATATTTCTAAATGGATCCATCCGAATTTGCAACGGTTCAGGCATTTTTTAGACTCATATCAGCAAGCCTTGGGTCAGTTGATCAATTTTCACAAAAGCCAGATTGTGGTCGGTTCGGGCGTATCTAGACCGCGGTTTCTCATGAGTTAGGTATGCGTCTCACTAACTTACCTATTAAATATCTTGAATCTTTTCTATATAAGGGTATCAATCGTGCCAATTATTGTATTCCTTTACTTGCTCATTTTGATGCTAAGTTGAATTCGTGGTCTTCTAAGCTTCTTTCTACGACTGGTCGCATAACATTGATTCGTCATGTTCTTGGTTCAATGCCTCTTTATATTATTGCGAGTTCACGAATTCCGAAGAGTGTCATGGATGCTTTTGTGGAATGGCTGCCATCATTGGCAGTCCTAGAATCGTATCTGCCGACCCATAGAGGCAGGGGGATTGGGTATTCAAAACTTTTAATGGTCCAGCAGGCATATGATTGTCTCCTGTGGTGGAAATATCATCAGTCTGACTCCTTATGGTCAGCCTTCTGTCGATGGTCGACGTGGCACGGTGTATGCACACATTTATGATTCAGCCACTTGGAAGCATCTTTGTAGAATCCATGATTATATATCAGCATATAACCTGCTTTCCTCAGTATCTCCATCTTTTGATTGTTTCCGGTATATTTGGTGGCCGGGCTCTCCTCCAGGGGGCCACATTTTCCTTTGGAAGCTTTGGATGCAATCGTTACCCTTGGTTGATAACCTCCGAGCTTGGCAGATAATCTTTCTGTCGCAATGTATTTTTTGCAGAAAACATTCAGATATGTAAGATCATATCTTCTTGAGTTGTCCAGCGATATATCCTCTTTGGCAAGAAATATCCATCATGTTATCTGGTCCCATGCCTCGTCAGTCGACCATTCATGCACACTTATTTTGTTAGTGGCGAATTTGTTTGCCTCATTCTATGCTCGGTCAATTGCGAATCGTTTCTCCTTCACTGGTAGTCTGGCTTATTTGGAAGGAATATACCTCAATCCGATTTGGAGACAGCAACTTTTCTTACAGGTGATTGTCTGAGCGGGTTCGTGATCATAATATACTTGGTGTGCCTCTACGCAGGACGGTAAATATTCTCAGCCGATTCCACACTTGACTGCCCGCTATTTCTCTCCGCCATTACGCTCACGCCGACTTCGGGTGGTACACTGGGAGTTCCCACCATCAGACAAGTTCAAATTGAATGTTGATGCAGCGGTGGAACGAATGAAGGCTGCGGCTGGAGCTGTTTTAAGGAATGACCGCAGAGATTTTGTCTCAGTCATCTGCTTCTCTTTGCCGGCTTCTACTCCGTTGCGTGCTGAATTACTGGATCTCATTTTCACATTAATATTTTATGTCAGGGACTATGATCGATTATACTTGAGACGGATTGCCGCATGTTTGTTATCTCTGATCCTCCATCAATATACATGCTCTTTCGCTATGGATTTCGGCGTGCGACTACTTTTTTGTGTCTCAATGCTTCATCATTGCATTATTGCCCTCGCAAAGCCAACACTGCAGCGCATACCTTATCCAGACATGGGTTTCATGTGGTAGGCGTAACTATATTAACATCTTTTATTGATTTGCCATGTGAAGTTCGTGGAGCCCTCTCTTTAGATGCTCGCGTTCCTCGCCTGCGGCTTTAAGATCATTTGTCTCTCCATGAGTTGGTGCACTCATCTTGCGGTTGCCTGTGTCATGGATTGGCACAGGCAACGCTGGCAACTGTATTATCGGAAAACAAATGGTTCATCAACTTACATTGGCACATGGTTTACTGCTACTTGCATCCTTCACTCAGCGGACTCTACTTGGATTTCTACCTTCCTTCCAACGTACGGCAACACTCCAATCACTCCAAGACAATATATACGGGGACCAACGGTGGATGTTGTTAGATTCCACTATATTTTGGCATTTCATTTATGTATACACTCCAATTGTATAAATATGTACGATTTTCCCTTCGCCAATGTTTATCCACAAAGGCGGTTTATGTTTTAATGCAGCATATCATATATGATTGAAGATTACTAATTATTCGGTCTTTACACTCACTTTATTCATATGATGACTCTTTGATGTACTATGGTATTCTTCCGCCATAAGTGAGGTCTAAATAAAATAACATATATAAATTTTTTTTGTTGTTTCCATTTTCGTTGCGAGTGTTGCAAAATAGCATTTGTAGTAGTGATACACATTCATAGCATTAACCGAACACGATGAGTTTAAAATCCAACTCCCAACTGATTTTGGAGCAATGCGATCTCAATTACAATGCTCGAGCCCATTGATTGAAAAGCAAGAACAATTATATGAAATCCAAGATCCTTGCTAGGGCTGTAAATGAACCAAGCCGTTCAGTTGTTCAGCTCGTTTGGCTCGAGCTTGAGCTCGAGCTCGGCTCGTATAAAAGGTTAATGAACAGAGCTTGAACACCTTTTTTCTGTTCGAACTCGGTAAGTGGCACCGTTCTTTTAAGGTGTTCGGCTCGTTAATGTTGTTCGTAAGTTAAACGAACCAAGCTTGAAGAATTAAATATGTTCGTTTAAATAAACGAACAAGCTCGGCTCGTTCGCTAAGTTAAATGAACCGAGCTTAAACGACGCAATGCTCGGCTCGTTTGGATTGTTTACCCCCCTAATCCTTGCCCTGTAAAACTTATAAGCTCGCAGATTGCCACTGAAAGCTCACATATACTTACTGACTCATCCATTTTAATTTTTTAGGACTTCCCAAAACTCGTGCCAAGTCTTTCAATGACTTTCCGAATGGCCATAACCAAAATCCTTGCAGGGTTGTTGAAAGCCTTTCCAAGACCCTACTAAAACCTCCCGAAGAGGTACCACCATTACTACCACTTGGTTTTTGAAATAAGGTTGTTTGTACTAGACCTTTTATTCTCTAATTCAATCCTTGTAATAAAATTAAAAAAAGGTAAGAGGAAGGTAAAAGCCCAAGTAGGACCTAACATGCTCAAGAAGATGCTGATAAACTTAAGTAGGTAACATGCTCAAACAGGAGTAGGCATAAAATGGTCATACAATTGACTTACCAAAACTAAAAGCATGAGATGTTGAGGTGTGCTATATGGCTTAAAATGGTTACACAAGCCCATAGCATTTAAACTCAATTCATAATTCTAGGACGATGCTCTTTGGTAAGGCACTATAACTTTGTTCTAACAATAACAATTTACCAGATGTGCTATGTTCACTACTTTAACATATCGGGAAAAGTAGTTTCCGATTTACTGAAACAGCATCCAATCAAAAATGTGAAAATGTGTTTGGTTTTTGTAGCTATATTAAAACGCTTTCAAATGTACCTTGTTCATATTGTAATAGGAACCTGTTTTGTTCTCCAGAAGTGGTGCTTGCTTATGAGATTTCAAATGCTTGCATCCGCATAAGGCCAAGACATTATCCTTCTACGTCTTCAACACGGGAAAGTAGACATCAGTAAACAAAGCTTTTCCCTCCTCTTTCATCCGGGCTTGGGACCGGCCGTGTGCAAAAGCACAGGGGCTTTGCACACAGGCAGAGTTAAAAAGCTGTTCATGTTAGAAGGAAGCACAAGATCCAGGAAGCACATCCACCAGCAGTTTGTCTCCGTCTAAATCTATATTTGAGAATTGTTTGGACATTGCAGCAAACAAATGGTAGACATAATGAGCCTAAATGAAGACAAGGAAGTTCTACCGAATCAGGCTTTGTCGGTGGAGAAGGAAAAATTCGCATGGGCTGAGATTCCAATTCATGCACCACAATACACTTCTCATCAACTCAGGTTTAGTTACTGATCACAGTCTAATTCTGAACAAAATGGCTAGGTAGGTTACTGTGACAAACACCCATGCATGTAATGATGTATCACAACGAGGACCTACAGAAGGGTTGACTTCAAGGTCAAAAGCTCACAAAACGGCTACAATATTTGAAACTCATGCATGCAAATGTATCTCCATGTAGTGTTCCAACATAGAAACCAATAATGTGGCAAGACTATAAGGATTAAGCAAGAAACAGCGCCATAATCAAAACCAGAAGAAATACGTCTCACGTCAAAAATAGCACCCTCAAAGGAGCAGGCGAACTTCTGAAAGCAGATCAAAAACACCTAAAGCAGCTGCAGAACTTTGCTCCATGCATGATGACATATCTGCTTCTGTAGGATTCTAACAGAAAAGAGTGACATTGCAACTTTAACGAATCTGATAAGTTCAGGAACTGCAAACTGTGTACCATTCAAGGACATAAAAAGGGGATCTTGGATGTTAACATGCAAACAGAACTCTACACAATTTGTACAGGTAAGAACATTTTAAGGATATGCATCCAAAACAAGGACCATGGAACAATCAAGTGCCAGAAAGAAGTATCCATAGTGCCAAAATCAATTAGTTGATATTGGTTTAGCAAGTTAAGGACACCTTAGGACAATCGCAAGCTTCTCCACTCTATGGTCTGAATGGCAACAGTCACAAGACATGAGGCGGCCCAAAAAAGAGGAACATTAAGCTGCTTGTCTAATGCTGGTTCTCCAAGATATCTGACTTACACGCCTAAATAGAACTATCAATATGGTCCATCAGAGACAGAGAAAAAGGGAAGTGCTGAAAATGCTCACAGGACCGGTGAGGATGACACAGTCTCTTGGTTCAAGGATATACCAGCTCACCACGAGTATCTTACCATTTAACGAAACAGAGGACAATAAACAAGTAGCTGTCCACAGTAGCACAAATTAGAAACTTCAGAAATTAAAAGAAACGGATATTTGCACAGGCTAATGCCTACATTTTTTTGTCAGGTTTACAAGAGATTATCCTGTAACCAATGGTGCTAAACTGGCCATGTTGCAACAGATCTGACAACTTGGGTATGCGCGAAGACTGCATCAAACCAATATAAGCATGCTCTCTAATCAAAACTTTGTGACAACACATATAGTTCTTCACATCGAAAGCAGGTTTGTGCAACCAGGGGGCAATTTACCAGTTGGAGAGGCTAGTAGACTAGACTGCCCTAACATAAACGGGACATATACAAGACTCCAACCAGGATAGTCTATTCGCTGTCCATAGTCTGTGACAACTACATGTTTTAACAAGATGGGAAGGGCCGCGACAGTAATGGAACATGCTTTGACAAGATGGGAACACTTGCAAAAGAAGCAGCTCAAGGAGTATCAAATATCCTTCCACCAGAAAAGCCTCATCTCTATATACAACAAGTGAGGCTAGACCAGTCCATGGTGGGAAATAACACGGTGCTTTATGAATTGTGATATTGACAAGCATGTTTACCAAGCTGTAATAGCGGTATTTCTGATGATGGTTTCATCTATCTGTATGAGATTGCTTGCAATCAGCATCAATAAAATAGAAGTCTTACTTTTTTTTTCTTTTCCGGAAAGTCCCTGCATCTTCCAACCATAGGCAGCCAAGTTACGACCAGAAAGAAATCCGGAGTAGTTGGAATTTTGAGGAGTTAGCAGTTAATTGCCTCCTATTAAAAAAATCCATGCTACTCAAGTATATCACCAGCTGTTTTAGCACTGGGATATGTTCCTACGGTATGTACACCATCAGAATGAACGGGATGCATCAATTATGCCTGCCTTAATTAATAATCCTTCTAACGTTGCCAAAAAGTAGATGCCCTCTACATAACACCAAATTGCTAAAACCTTTTGAGCTCAATCTCATCCTTTTGCCTCCTCACTGAGACGAGGATAGAAAGCAAGAACTTCCAGAAATGTTCCAAGAAAAGAAATAAATACTAAGAATCATCACAATCATGCATCTTCCAGCACTGAAAACAGTTGAAAAGGTGACCATTATGCTTGTTATGATCCTCTTCTATGAAGTCGTTATTTCAATTGTACCCAGAAAAAAAACAGAACGTACGAAACAAGAGAGTAGCAGTCTCTCAAAAGAACTAGAATATTGTTGAGACAATTTATGAGATACAATATTGTTCATGGTTCCGAGATGAACCACCACTTACAGAACACAGGAGAAAACATTTTTGAAGCCCACATAACCCAAAGTATGAGATACCTGCGGTGTTAATTAGTGCACCCTGGGTAAGGAAACTAGGTAAATACTAAGTAAACAGAAAATACCTGGATATATTACGAGAGAATACCTTTAAAATTGCAATCTAAAATGCGTTTCAAACCCAACACCAATGAACTAGATGAACCCCTAACATCCTGAGCAGACCACCAATGAAATTGAGAAATCAGACGTAACAATCTGACTGAAGCAAGAAAGAGAGGACCAAACCTCATGAAATATTTCATCACTTCCTGATCTACTTGATCCAGCTTTGAAATCATTAATCATTGCGGAAGGTTTTGATTAACATGAGGTAGGGCATTCTCTAAATAGGTCATGTCTTTCATGGCTCCAAGACGAAAGAGAAGACAGAAGCCTGTGAAGAAATGAAGACCTACTTCAATCTTGAGATAAGATGATCGGGAATTTTAGTTTCACATTTTCCACCCTCCTTAAGACCCACCGTAATTCTGGTAGAACCTTAATGCAAAACAAGATCAAAAACCAAGTGACAATGTACCAGTGTCATCAAATACTTTCCAAGGGATAAAAGTTACCTTGGTCAAAATTCCACAAAATTCTGAAGGTGTCCAACTTGGGATCTCCTTTACCACTGCAGACCACAGGTTCATAATGTGCGTGAAATCAGACCGTAACATTCCATGAATCTACAGACTGCAAAGACAGGTATACGTAGAACAGGTGGAAACATCTATAAAGGCTTATTTAAGTCGTCAGAAAGAAAGACTGATAACCCAAGATTGAGAATTCTAACTAAGATAACAATAAGAAGACAATTGCACGAATTAGTAATAAGACACCGCAACAGGACAACCCTTCGAGTAAAATATGATCAGTACTATTAACTTCTTCACAAGAAACAGAAAAACTCATATCCTCCTCGCGCTGTCCCAATTCAAAAGGGAGCCAAAAAGGACAACGAACAGAGAATGCTGAACGGTTAGAAGTTATTGCCCAAAAGAAACCACGGTTAAAAGGCTACCCCAAACAGCAAAGGCCAGTGCAGAGAGGCAGGCACTGGCGATTTCATAACCAAACAGAAGCACCGCAAAAAGCGAAAAAAGGTAAAACACAGCTGATAAACAGGCTTCATAAAGCTCCCAAGAAAGGTGAAAAAGCACAAAAGGTCGATCAACCCTCAAAAAGCAGCCCCTCCAACTTGCAAATCCAGTGCCAAATACTTAGCCACACACAGCTTGCTGCAGATCAAAGAAAAAAGGGTTGAGCTACAAAAGAATTGTGTGGAATATCAACGAAGAAAATTGACGCAATACCACCACCCCAAAACACCAAACTTGCACTTCAAAGCCTCTCCATTAGATTGTCCTAAATCCCGCAGCGATCAAATCCTTGGGGAAAGGAAAAGATCAAGAGGATGTGACATCCATAAAACTGCTTACATTGCCTCCCTAACAGAGCATAATGGGAGAACCAACCGATACATTAACTTGTATGCTGCAGTAACCGGAACAATAACCAAACCTCTGTAATCGTGCGGAAGGCATCCAAACTTGGTAGTCACCTTATTCCAAATATAACTCTAACTCAACTGGAAGTTAGCATATGTTAATTAATCGAAATCTCAATGGGAACTCCTTCACACGCCACCAAGCGCCTAAGCATCCTCGATTCTTCCTTGCCTGGTGTCCCACTAAAAGCAGCACCAACACCAAACATTCCAATCACACACACGCAGACCAAGAACCCCATCAAGGTATCATAACAATAAAAATTGATAGTTCCACCAAGATGTACTAGTCAAGAGTTCTTTTAAATCAACATTGCAGGTGTATCAGACACACGTGATCAGAAATCCCCATCAATAAAACATGAAAAGCAACACTTCTGCCTTGTGTACATGTAATGCTACGGAGATGATGTCAAACTCAACCAGATAATGTTGGGGCATGGTTGACAAGGCCTGCAGCATGGTTCGTAGGGTTGAATCCAAACCACGTATGCCAAAGAGAATTCGAAATCGGGGGCCCCACTACATTATCGATTTGCACTAGCACAAATGGAACTCGTCCTCAAATCAACAAACTGGTTTATACGACAAAAGGGTGGGATATTTCTGAGGCATCGAAATCAAGAATACAGTCCAAAAATTGTGTCAAACCCTGAGACTGAAACGAAACCGCAATTCTAATAACACAACCATACAACAATAAAATCCCACAAATCTTCATGAAATAGTGACTGGAAGGGAATGGGAGACTGCTTAATATAAACACCAGGAGAAAAAGGTAAAGGACTTGATTCCCGACCTACTTCAGATAACGGATGCTTCAAGATGAAAGAGCGGATGTGAGCTGCATACTTGTGGGCAAAGCAGAGAAAAATCAGAATGGACAAGTAAAGGCATTTTCACATGCGGCAAAGAAAAAGGACCACCCAGATCGTGGTAATAGATTTGAGTCAACCTTTCCACGTAATCTGAATATCCAAGGAACTAAAAATAGCAATTCCAGTGTGAAAAACAATACTAGGTTTCAACAGACGAGAGTGACCAGACTCATAGAAATCCACAGGATTTAAATGTGAAACTGACACATAAACAAAATCTTCTGCAGGATTTGCAAATGTTCATCTGTGTATCATAAGTTGAAAACAATGTTTCAGAATTTCACAAATCGGGAGGTAAAGAACCAGCAACATCAGTCACCAGCGCTTGAAAGAACGAACAACACTGAGAAGATTGACTGTAGTAGCACCTTTATTAAACATATCTCTTACGCCAATAATATGTTAGCAGCACAAACAACAAAAACACTTGCACACACGTGTGTGTATGTGTGCATATGTATATCTCATACGCCAATAATAAGCGAGCTGCACAAACAACAGAGGACACATATACATACGTGTGTGTATAGATATATAAATACATGTATCTATAACTCCTTTCATCCCTAAGTTCGATCCCCTTCTTCAATCTGCAAGTTCTTCAATCAACTTGTTTCATGTTTCATCTGCAAGTTCTTCAATTAACTTTCAATCATCCGTAAGTTATAATTCCCTTCTCTTATCTATAAGTTCGCCACCCGTACAAAAAAAGAGCACCATATAACATTAGACTTGACCAGACAAACAGAGGGCATCCCTGGAAAAATATGAGCTCAAAGAAATACCCCCACCTATGCTCTTTTAACACACTCCTTTACATACACGGCAAAACTCAGAAACTAATAAACCTCTCCGCCTCTTTCATACCCAAATAGACATGTATCAAACAAAGAACCAACCGCGAAAATGGCCGTTGCCGGGAAGGATCATTTTCCTTGTAAACACTGCAAAAAGATCATCTCGGTTATCCTTGAAAGCGCTCTAAAATAAGATCACTAATCGAGAGCGCACACACAGAGACAAAGAAGAACCAACCAAAAAGGGTATTGAACCAGAAAAAAGACTCAAAGTTCCAATGACTTAAGGCTTTCCTTAGCATATCTGACGGATCATCCCAAGCCCAAACACTGAGATGAGCCAGATCTAAGGAGCCACCCATCAGGCCTGCCAGGAACTATTTGAGTGACATTTAACGGACCATGTGATTTTCAAATATGCAAGAACACGTAGGATTGCAACACCGATTACCAAAGTTAAAAAGATTATTTACACCACCTCCTAGAGTTTCAGACATCTCATAAGCCAATCAGAAGCTAGCTGCATAGACAGATGGAAAAACATATACCCAACCCACTAAAAACTAAATTGTGGAGAACTCAATTAATCAGCAGAAAAGAGAACATCTGAAACTCATTTTCATTTCTTTCCAGAGGGAAGTAATACTACTAAAGAGCTGCACGGAAATAAGGAATTTCCTTGCAGTGAGTTTAGTGGCATAGAAAAAGGAAAAACAAAGCTAAGGATCAATTGTTGAAAGAGCTACACTTCAAGTCTGTACAGTGATATAATCCACCAAGAATAACATGAGCAAGAAATTTCAGTCAAATAGGTACGTGCCATTTTTCAGGGAAAGGATATGTGCTGTTCACAATTCAAGGCGCTCGAAAAACTAGGGACGAAAAGGTGTTCCTTTGGCCTGCAAGTTTGGAAACTATAGATACAGGACAAACACTTTTTCCGCACCAATTATAACCAACAGCGCCTAGAGTGCACTCATGAACAAGAAGAAAGCCAGGAAAGTTATATCTTCACAACTCCCTGCAACGGAGGATCCATTTTCTTGAAAGAACTGTAACAAAGATAACTGGAACATACGGAGACGCAGCCAAAAACTAAAAAGGACCCATCATCATAAAAGGTTATTCCTCATAAACAGGATCAAGCGAGCCGCACCACTGAACTATGCATTGAATTCACGTACAGTCAAATGAACAAGTGGCGACCTCAAAGAGCTTTATTGGGGGAAAAAATAGAAAGCAACCAAACCAAAATACCAGGAAAGAAGATCAGCAAAGAGCCCTGGAGATTTCAAGTACTAGACCAAAATTATTACCCAATAGACTACCCCCAACAAATGGATCACTGCCAACAAACACTTCAACAAACCAGAAAATGGAACAACCAACCACCCCTCTTCAAGACTTCCCAGCATAATCAACCTATAGATTCAAGAGGAGCCTTCCCACAAAATATTGGAAACTAACAGAAGAGACATTAAGTTCTAGATTTCAGACCTGGAAGACGACCCTTTTCAAGAAGAGCTACCGAGGATGTCAGAACACTTGACCTTTCTACATACTTATACACTGTAACAACCAACAACAGACATAACAAACATAACTAGAAACATATCCAACTTCGGAGATATTGTGAGAATACATAAGAAGGAAAAGGAAGAGACAACTTGGAGTTCCACAAAACCTCTAACGACACAAAAACTCAGCACTATGTGGCCAAGAATGGACACCGACACGAGGCTTGCAAGAAGGATTCTGACAAATGATAAGCGACCATTGAAACACCCAAACATACTCTTTGATTCCAATTCACAGTGGGAAGATCGACCAAACCCCTTGCAAAAATCAAAGGAAAACAAAATCAAACGAAATGATATTCCTAATCGTCAATTAGGGAAGAACCAGGAAAACAGATCTTTGCACTTCCAAGAGAAGTCATCTTCAGACTCTAGATCCCTCCTCTTCAGATCATTCCACACCAAAAACAGCTACATAAACCACAACAGGAAACAAATTTTTAGCAAATCCCCAAGCAAAGGCAAAGTAAAACAACTCCAAGGTAAAATATTATCTTCTTCAATCAACCATGTACAAATGCACCAAAATGCCCATCCGCCTCCTCGTTTCTTCCTTGATCCGGTCAAACTGCAATTACACTTACACCTGAGAGGCGGCCATCTAGATTAGTTGCAACTTAATGAGAAACCAATATTAGTTTCCAACAGAAAAGGATAACCAGATTCATCAGCATTTCACAGGACTTAAATGTGAAACCAACACGAAACGTCCAAAGATTTCTGAAGTTGGGGACCACAGACTCATTATTCAATAAAGCCCAAAATGCTCATCCATATATCATAAGATGGAAACAACACTGTTATATCAGAATTTCACCAACTTGAAGAAAAGAAGCAGGATGCAGCAACAGCGATCATTGGCGCTTGGAAGAGAGATTACAGCACAGCACCTTTTGTTTCAGACAACTCATATGAAAATAAGAAGCCAGCTGCACTAAAGCACTTGGAGCGCTAAATTGTCTGCTGGGAAAAGTCAACTAGACTAGAAAAATGACACGATCCTCATCCTGTTGTCCCTGTCAAAACATGATTGAACCAGAACAAACCAATTCTTCATGAAGGCTGCACAGACGGGGAAGGGAAAAGAAAGCAAGAAGCCAGTTCCAAAAGGAGTTGATCATCAATGAATTCTCAAAAGATACAATCAACTACGAATTTCACGCACAGGAAAAATCCGTCAAACAGGAAGCTTCAGAAGGAGCAATATTTTTTTTTTTGATAATGAGCAATATTCAAAAGTGAAAAAAATATCCGGCATTTAAGTTCCAAGGTAAAGACTGGATGCAAAACATCTGTAAGTTCATTAACTTCTGTCATCCGCGAGTTCAATTCAGATCCTCCATCTCTAAGTTTGATTCCCTTCGACCATCTACAAGTTTGATAACCATAAAAGCAGCACCAACACCAAACATTCCAATCACACACACGTAGACCAGGAACCCCATCAAGGTATCAGACACACATGTGATCAGAAATTCCCATCAATAAACATGAAAAGCAGCACTTCTGCGTTGTGATGATGTCAAACAACCAGATAATGTTGAGGCATGGTTGACAAGGACTGCAGCCAAGTTGGTTGGTTGGACCCAAACCATGTATGCCAAAGAGAATTTGAATCCGGGGGCTCCACTACATTAGTGATTTGCACTAGCCCGAATGAAACTCATCCTCAAATCAACAAACTGGTATATACGACAAAAGGGTGAGATATTTCGGGGCATCGAAATCAAGAATACAGTCTAAAAATTGTGTCAAACGCTGAGACTGAAACAAAACCGCAATTCTAATCACACAACCATACAACAGGAAAATCCCACAATCTTCATGAGATAGTCAATCATTGGACGACTGGAAGGGAATGGGACACTGCTTAAATATGCACCAGCAGAAAAAGGTAAAGGACTTCATTCCCGGCCTACTTCAGATAAAGGATGCTTCAAGATGGGCAAAGCAGAGAAAAAAAATCAGAATGGACAAGTAGAGGCATTTTTCATATGCGGCAAAGGAAAAGTGCCACCAGGTTGTGGTGATGGATTTGAGTCAACCTTTCCACGTAATCTGAATATCCAAGGGAACTAAAAATCGCAATTCCAGTGAGAAAAACAATACTAGATTCCAATAGATAACCAGACTCATAGAAATCCACAGGATTTAAATGTGAAACCGACACATGACAACCAAAATCTTCTGCAGGATTTGCAAATGTTCATCTGTGTATCATAAGTTGAAAACAATGTTTCAGAATTTCACAAACCCGGAGGAAATAACCAGGGTGCAGCAACATCGGTTAACAGGACTTGAAAGAACGAACAACACTGGGAAGATTGACGATAGCATCACCTTAATTTTCACATCTCTCTTACGTCAATAATAAGTTAGCTGCATAAACAAAAAACACACGTTTGTGTATGCGTGCATATGTAGATCTCATACGTCAACATAAGCAAATGCACAAACAACAGAAACACATGTACATATATGCGTGTGTATGTGTATGTGTGTATATAGATATATAGATACATGTGTCTATAGCTCCTTTCATCCCTAAGTTCGATCACCCTTTTCATCTGTCTGCAAGTCTTCAATCAACTTCTTTCATCTTTCATCTGCAAGTTCTTCAATTAACTTTCTTTCAGCCGTAAGTTTAATTCCCTTAACTTATCTACAAGTTCGCCACCCATACAGAAAAAGAGCACCATGTAACATCACGCTTGACCAAACAAAATAGAGGTCATACCTGAAAAAAATTACAGCAAAGGAATACCCCCACCCTATGCTCTTTTAACACTCTCCTTTTCATACATGGCAAAACTCAGAACTAATAGACATCTCCATTCTTTCATACCTTTTTTTGTAAATCCATTCTTTCATACCAAATAGCCATGAATCAAATAAAGAACCAAAAGCAAAAACGGCCGTCGCCCGGAAGGATCATTTTCTTGAAAACATTGCAAAAAGATGATCTCGGTCATCCTTGAAAGCACTGCAAAAGAAGATCGCTAATCGAGAGCGCACACACAGACAGACAAAAATGAACTAACAAAAAGGATATTGAACCAGAAAAAAATGCTTCAAAGTTCCGATAACTAAGCCCTCAATAGCATATCCAACGGATCATCCCAAGCCCAACACTGAGATGAGCCAGAAAAAAGAGCCACCCATCAGGCCTGCCCAGAATATTTTAGTGACATATTAACCAGGACCATGTGATTGCAAACAATGCAAGAACAGAGAATTGCAACACCGATAACCAAAGGTAAAAAGATATTTATACCCCCTCCTAGAGTTTCAGACATCTCATATACAATCAAAAGCTAGCTGCAGAGACAGATGGAAAAAAAAAATGTACCCAACCCACTAAAACTAAATTGTGGAGAACTCAATTAATCAGCAGAAAAGAGAACATCTGAAACTCATCTTTCATTTCTTTCCAAAGGGAAGTAATACTGCCAAAGAGCTGTACGGAGCAAAAGGAAAAAGAAGGCTAAGGATCAATTGTTGAAGGAGCTACACTTCAAGTCTCTACAGGGATATAATCCACCAAGATTAACATGAGCAAGAGATTTCAATCAAATAGGTAGGTGCCATTTTCAAGGGAGAAAGGATATGTACTCTCACAACTCAAGGCTCTCGGAATACTACGGACGAAATGTGTTCCTTTGGCCTGCAAGTTTGCAGACTATAGATACGAGACGAACACTTTTTGAGCACCAATTATAACCAACAGATCAAGAAGAAAGACAGGAAAGATATATCTTCACAACACCCCTTCTATGCAGGATCCATTTTCTTGAAAGAACTGCAACAAAGATGATAACTGGAACATACGGAGACGCAGCCAAAAACCAATAAGGACCCATCATCATAAAAGTTTATTCCTCATAAACAGGATCACGCACCACTGAACTATGCATGGAATTCATATACAGTCAAATGAACAACTGGCGACCTCAAAGACTTTATTAAAAGTAATTAAGAAAACCACCAAAACCAAAATAGCAGGAAAGAAGATCAACAAACAGCCCTCGAGATTTCAAAGACTAGACCAAAATTATTATCCAATAGACTACCCCAACAATAGATCACTGCAACAAACACTTCAACAAACCAGAAAATGGAACAACCAACCACACCTCTTCAAGAATTCCCAACATACTCAACCTATAGATTCAAGAGGACCCGTCCCACAATATATTGGAAACGAACAGAAGAGGCATTAAGTTCCAAGTTTCAGACCTGGAAGACGACCCTTTTCAAGAAGAGACACCAAGGATGTCAGAACACTTGACCTTTCTACATACTTGTATACTGTAACAACCAACAAGAGACATAACAAACATAAGTAGAAACATCCAACTTCGGAGAAGTTGTGAGAATACGTAAGAAGAAAAGCAAGAGACTCCTTGCAGTTCCATAAAGCCTCTAACACAAAACTCGGAACTATATGGCCAAGAAAGGACACCGACGCGAAGCTTGCAAGAAGGCTGCTAACAAGTGATAAGCGACCATCGAAAGCACCCAAATGTCCTCTTTGCTTCCAAATTCACAGTGGGAAGATCAACCAAACCCCTTGCAAAAATCCAAGGAAAACAAAAATCAACGTAGAAGCAGCAAAATGATAATCCTAATCGTCAATTAGGGAAGAACCAGGAAAACAGATCTATGCATTTCCAAGAAAGTCATCTTTAGACTCTAGGAATCCCTCCTCTTCAAATCATTCCACACCAAACAGCCGCATAAACCACAACAGGAAACAAATTTTTAGCAATCCCCAAGCGAAGGGAAAGTAAAACAACCCCAAGGTAAAATATTTCATCTTCAATCAAACATGTACAAATTCACCAAAAAGCCCATCAGTCTCCTCGTTTCTTCCTTGATCAGATCAAACAGCAATTACACTTACACCTGAGAGGCGGCTATCTAGATTAGTTGCAACTTCAATGAAGAGGCCAATATTAGTTTCCAACAGACAAGGATAACCAGATTCATCAGCATTTCACAGGATTTAAATGTGAAACCAACACAGAACGTCCAAAGATTTCTAAAATTGGGACCAAGGACTCACTTGTCAATAAAGCCCAAAATGCTCATCCATATGTCATAAGATGGAAATAACACTGTATCAGAATTTCACCAACTTGAAGAAAGAAGCAGGATGCAGCAACAGCGATCATCAGCACTTGGAAGAGAGAGTATAGCATAACATCTTTAGTTGCACACAACTCATATGAAAATAAGAAGCCAGCTGCACTAAAGCACTTGGAAAGCTAAATTGTCTGGCTGGGAAAAGTCAACTAGCTAGAAAAATGACACGATCCTCATCCTTTCGTCCCTGTCAAAACAACTGAACCAAAAGAAACCAATTCTTCCAAAAGGCTGCATAGACCGGGAAGGGAAAAGAAAGCAAGAAAACAGTTCCCAAAGGAATTGATCATCTAGGAATTCCCAAAAGATGCAATCACTACTACAATATCACGCGCAGGAAAAATCCGTCGAACAGGAAGCTTCAAAAGGCAATATTCGAAAGTGAAAAATATCGGCCATCTAAGTTCAAGGTAAAGACTGGATGCAAAACATCTGCAAGTTCATTAACTTCTTTCATCCAAGAGTTCAATTTAGATCCTCCATCTCTATGTTTTGTTCCCTTCAATCATCTACAAGTTTGATAACCATAAAAGACAGATAATACCAACCAAACCAATAGAGGGCATTCACGTAAACACGAAAGCGTGCCCACGTTGCTCTCGTAAACACCCTCTCTTAACAAAGCAAAATTCAGGTCTAATAGATTTCCTAGATCTTCTACATAAAACAGACATGAATCAACCAAACAAGCAAAGAACCAACTATATGAACACACTGGAGGGATCATTTTCTTTGGGAGCACTGGAAAAAGATCATTACCAACCAGAGCACACACAAGGACAAGCCAGGAGGAGGGAAAAAAGGAAGACAACTCGGAAGATTTTTTCCTCATCAGCAGAATTAGGCCATCCAAAATGCTGTACTCATAGATTTCAAGTCCAATCAAACAGCGACTGCGGCGCAGATAAACAGAGACTATTCAGCAGCACAAAACATCTAAATTACAAGCAAAGGAAATGAACCAGAACAAGCGCTTTAAAATTTCAGTCACTGATCCTCAAATTTTTATCCAATAGATCATCACCAACCACGCAAACCCAACACATACAAACCAGAAATAGGAGCACCCACAACCCATCCATCAGGCTTGCCAAAATATTCAACGTACATACTCAACAGAACCTGTCATTCCACAGGATGGAACATAACAAATTGCAACACCAAAAAGCAAAGTTATAAAGATCGCTCACACTTCCACCTGGACTTTCAAACATCTCATAAGCGAATAAGAAGTTTAT